>CM053770.1:31736956-31810171 GCA_028658325.1 Potorous gilbertii | reverse complement strand
GCTAATTTGCTTTTGAAAGCATTCTTCTCCTCATTGGCTTTTTGAACCTCTTTTGCCAATTGAGTTAGCCTATTTTTCAAGGTGTTATTTTCTTCAGCATTTTTTTCGGTCTCCTTTAGCAAGGTTTTGACCTGTTTTTCATGCTTTTCTTGCATCTCTCTCATTTCTCTTCCCAGTTTTTCCTCCACCTGTCTAACTTGATTTTCAAAATCCTTTTTGAGCTCTTCCATGGCCTGAGCCCATTGGATATCTATTTCAGATGTTTGGGATACTGAGGCCTTGACTCCTATGTCTTTCCCTGATGGTAAGCATTGTTCTTCCTCATCAGAAAGGAAGGGCTGAATCATCTTGTCCCCAAGAAAGTAACCTTCTATGGTCTTATTTTTTTCCCTTTTCTGGGCATTTTCCCAGCCAGTTACTTGACTTTTGAGAAGTCCTCTCCTCCCCCGCCTAGATCCGCCCAGCTAGTGCTTGGGGTCTGAGATTCAAATGCTGCTCCCCATCAGGGCTTTCAGTGGCAGGCCTAGCTTCTATTCAATGGGAGCTTAAGTTCTGGTGCTCAGGTTGGGGCAGGGTCACCTCCCAGGCTCGGTTCCCTGAGGGGGTTTATGCAGAGACCTTCCATAATGGACCCAAGGTCCTGCTGAGGTCCTGCCTGCTCCAGGAGCCTCTGGCCACCCACTGCCTCTGCCGCTGCCTCCCAAGGGGGCCTGATTTATGGAGACACCCCACTCCCCTCTCAGCCTGTCTAGATGTCTCTCTCACTGATCTGTGCGTCTGTGGGTGGAGGGACCTTCGCGGCCACTGGAGATTCTGTCCCTGAAGCCTTCTCTGATCTGCTCCTCTTGAAGCCACATGGCCAGGGAAGGGCTGGGCTCTGCTCCTGACCCTTGGGGCTGGTTTTTCAGGGCTTTCTGGAATGGAAGTCTCATTCACTCCGTTGCTGTGCGGCTTCCATTGTTACAGAATTTGTTGGGAGTTCTTTTTACAGGTAATTATGGGCTGTGGGTTTGGACCTAGTATATGTGAGTCTTTCTACTCTGCCATCTTGGCTCCTCCCCGCTTGACAACCATTTATTAAATGCCTCCTATGTTATCGGCACTATGCTGGCCACTAAGGGTACAAAGACCAAAACAACACATTCTAATTGGGAAAAGCAAGGTATAATAGACAACAACACAAGTTGGTATTTATAGAGCACCTGTGTGACAAATATTAGTGTTTTTTACAAATATTATCTCATTTGATCCCACTACAACCCTGGTAGGTTTTACAATTTTACAATTGAGGAAATGAAGGCAAGTAGAAGTTAATACCCAGATAAGTGAATGCAAAGTAAATTAAAATGACCTTAGCAGAAGCTTCATCTATTCGACTCATTGTCCCGAGTAGACTCATTCATTTATTAATTTGACAAATCTCTGTAGAGACTTTTACTCTGTGTAAGGCATTGGTTCAGATGATTTCACCCAAGCAAGATTGTTGGTCAGTGCCCTGAAATGGCATTCTCAGGGCCATTATGTGTCTTCACATCAACATGTTGTTTGCTCTATGACTTGGAATGACTCCATGCCCTTTTGGACTCCCTTAAGTGTTTCTAATTTAACGTTTCACTGATTTGTGTTACAAATTAAGAGTGTTCAAGCCCTCACTGGTGGGCTCTTCCATTCGGAGGTGTTCAGTCTATTTCTCTCTTGGGCCAGATAACAATGACTTTCTCATAGATCAGAGAACATAGTGCTGAGATCTCAATGTCAAACTGCTTTTTGTCCAGGTCCTTAATGGATGTTCACCTTCCAAACTGCACTGTATCTTTGGTTCTATAATTATGACCTGATCTCACCTCCTTGGTCCTGTAAAATTGATATCCACAGGAATATAGCAATCTAACCATCTAATCCAGACCCTTATCCCCAAGAAAAGGAGAGTCATAAGTCAATCTATACATCAACAAACTTACATGCCTCCTATATACCAGGAACTAGGCTAGAAGCCAGGGATTCAAAGAGAGAGATGAAAACATCCCTGTGCCCAAAGAGCATATATAGGGGAGCATATATCCTGGATAGATGTAAATATATACAAAATATATACCAAACAAATTAAAGGTGGTTTTGGCAGGGGAGGAATCAATACCTTTAGGAATAAGAAAAAGCCTATTGTAGAAGGTGGCATTTGAACTAAGCTTTGAAGGATACTAGGTATTTTAAGAGGAAAACATAAGGGGGAGCACATTCCAGGCAGGGGAAACAGCCTGGGTAAGTGTACAGAGAAGGGAAGTAGAACATCATGAGTAATGACCAGCATAAAGGACCAGTCTGGCCGGACCATAAAGAGTATGAAGAAGGGTAGTTTACTATAAGTCACTATTCACTGTACAGATATTGGATATTATACTGGGTCTAGAAATATAAGGCCAATTGTTTCCATGGGAGTAGAAGAGAATTATAGACTCATTGCATGTTAGAGCTGCTGACCTTAAAGATTAATTCTTCCAACAACCTCATTTTACAGATGAGGAAACTGAAGCACAAAGAGATGCAATGCCTGCCCATGGTCCCATGGGACACAAAAAGCAGAGTGAAGGTTAGAACTCATGCTCTTTGATTCCTAGCACATGGTTTTTCAGACCCAAGTATTAAACAGCATTCATTTGGGAGATGAAGGGTCTGAATAAGGCAGAGAGGTATGCTTACTGTGTGCCTGATGGAGAAGGCCAGAGAGAAAGTGAAGTGGCAGGGCCATTGGAAGTGGCATAATGTTTGGTTTTCAAAGCAAGGAGACTTGTTTTGAACTTTTCCTATTTTAATGCAACCCATTCTGCTGAGAACTCCTCACAGTGCATCCTACCTTCCAAAAGGGTTATGTTTCATTAGCAGCTAGCTGACAATTACCATACAAGTAGTTTCAATTAGAAAATGAAGTAATCACTCCAGAACACCTGAACAGACAGAGCATCTCTTCCTGACTTTCATTTTGAGGGATATGTTTGTGATAAAGTATAGAAGAAACTGAACCTCACGTTGGTGTTCCTGAGAGGATCCTAGTTTTTCATACCCACATATGGGCCCAGAGGTTGCTATTGCTTGGTACTATGTGAACAAGGAAAACAGATCCACTAAAAGTTAGGGGAAATTCTCCTGAGTGAGGAAAGCCATAAGAAGAAAATGTGGTATCTGGAGGCAAATTCAATTGTGAGATGATGGTTTAAGGTATGATTAGTCTGAGGAGACTGGAGGGGGTGCATAGAGAAGGTTGAGAAATTAGGTAGTTAGGATATCAAAGGGAGGTTAGGTTGAGATGAGGAAGAAGACTGGGTTCCAGGTACTGAATTTATTAGGGAAAGAGGGAGGATGATCTTGAACTCTGAAGATGAAGGCAACAAAGGTCTGGATCCAGGACAGTGAACTCGAAAGGAAGAGAGATGGTTCTGGAATGAGCTGCAGAGGACTGGTCTCAAAGTGTCCTGAGGAACAAGGAATATGCTACTTCCTCTTCCTTCTCCTGGCACTGTATCAGAAGGTTGAAGAGAGTGATTGAAGGAGGGTGCTTAGAGATGTGGAATGTTCAGAGGGAATCTGTATTTCAAGGAACATCAAAAGAAGTAAAGAATGGGAGAGAAAGAGCTCTAAGATGAAGGCATGTGTGTTAACAGAAGAGGATGCTAGAGGATATTGTGCGAAAGCAGGAGAAGAAAGAAATTGGGAAAGGCTAGGCCATGTTTACCAAGAGGTAAGACAGACAGAGGCAGTCATTGGATGTTAATTTAACCAATGAGCCTATGAATGGCAAGGTCCTGAGGACAAGAAGTCTACTCTAGTAGGAAAGGGAGTCCCAGGAAAGAAGCATGATGACTATAGGGCATTTAGGGCTAGCTTCTGAGGAGGTGGAAATAAACTCCCTCCCCAACAAGTCTACATCCAGATAAAATCCAATTCTCCCCATCTTAGCTCCTTCTCTTCTAGAGAGAGGTAGCAGTGTATATCAGACAACATATTGAACCAGAAGTCAGCTTTCCTATATTCTATTACTACCTCTGGGAACTTTGGCAAAGCTTCGGGACTTTTGTGGATCTCAGTGTCTTTATCTGTAAAATGAGAGAATGTTCACCAAGGTCCCCTCCAAGCAAGAAATTAATACCCTAATGAATATCTATTACCTTCACCTTCATCATCATTTTTTCACTTTGTTGCTGCTTTCAAAAACCTAGTAGCTTACTCCCTACAATTCACATTTGACTTTCTCTGTATTGGCCAGAAAATAGGTGGTAGATTAGAATATGTGTGCTCCCTTTTAATAGCAATTTTCACAGAAGCTAAATATAATTAAAGTGCCCAATTCATTAAGTCTTGATTGTACTGAACAGTCACCAGGGGCCATGCTAATAGCTGATAGTTGAGCAAAATAAAAACTGAAAATTCTCTTCCTCTCTTATGGAGTCACTGAGATGGTGATGGCAAAATTGGACCTGTATATTTTTTGTAAAGGTCACAAGTTAAGTCAGCTTTCTTTGAGTTTAATAATATAACTGTATTCTGAAGGAGTTTTTTTTAAATGAAAGCCTTGGCTCTCTCAGATATGCTAATATTATGACAGAATTAATAAGACACACATAGACTTTAAATTTTATTCTAAATGCATCTATAACGAAAGGAATATCTGATGACTCAATTTGTTCCCACATGTTCCAGTAGCCCCATGACTTCACTGATATGACCATTGTCTTCAGTGATGAAGGTCGTACACAATTCATCTATGCCTGTTCATCCTGTCCATGATCTCCCATAAATCTTCCCAAAGGACCTACCTCAACTGCTCTTGACTTTGCACGGATACGCTTCAATATCAGGGCTCTCTGTCAATTATCCCTTCCTCTCTCTACATGGCTGACCCGTTTTTTACTGGTTGTACATATATCTAGTGACATCTTTCATATAATTTTTCCCATGTTATCTCTCGTCTGAAATGCATTCCAGTCTGCTCACAGCCACCCTATTTCTCTCCCCTGTTCTTTGAGTGAACCTCAGTGTTAATTCTTTAGCAACTATAGTATTCCATGAATTGAAGCTGAGGAACATTGCTAGAAGAATATTTGTACCCAGATGACTGCCTGCTGTCCCTCACATAGAACATTTAATCTCCTCTCTCTGGGGCGTAAAAGCCCTAGCTGTTCCACATGACTAGAATGCCCTTCTTCCTCCCCTCTGCCTCTTAGAATATCTAGCATCCTTCAAAAGTCAGCTCAAGTGCTGTCTCTAAATGAGGTGATGCTTTCTGGCTCCACTCAGATGCTAAGGCCTACTCCCATCAAATAGATAACCTTATATTTACTTTGTATACATTCAGTATCTACTGGTATGTTTATATATTTTCCTCCAAAGAACCTAAGTTCCCCGAGAATAGGGATTATTTCATTTTTGTCTTTGTAGTCCCCGCACTAAACATACAAACCCTGTTAAGTACTACCTAGGAAAATGACTGATTGATTGAACATAATGGTTTTTGGATGGTGGAGAAATCTGGGATAATTAAAAGAAGCAGTTTCCCAAAGGCAATCTAGCCTGCTTTCCTTTTGCTGCTCAATGAAGCTAAAAAACAGGTTAAGGTAAAGTTGCGAAGGGCTTCACATATAAACAGGAGTTAATGTCTTATCCTAAAGACTGTAACAAGCTCCTGAAGTTAATTAAGGAGGGGAGTCACATAGTCATATTTGTGTTTAAGGAAATCACTTTGGTAGCAGCATATAGAATGGATTGGTGTGGGGTGAGACAAGGCAGAATGATGTATTAGGAGGAGACTGTTGGAATAATCTAGGTTCAAAGTACTGAGGGCTTGAACTAAGTGGTGGGTAAGGGTGGAGACAAAGGTCAGATGAGATAGTACTGGGAAGTTAGATTTGCCTACTGATTGAATATTACATGGGGTGAGGGAAAGTGAGGAGACAGGAGTACTGTCAAGGTTACAAGACCAGAAGGATGGTGGTACCTTTAACAGAAACAGGGAAGTTGGGAAGAAGGAGGTTTAGGGGGAAAGATGACTTGGGCTAGTACAAAGAATATGAAAATGGAGAAGACTCATTTAATCCATAGATGGTAGGAATTTTAAAAGTATAAAAGTATAAAAGACAGGGATTAATGGGGTAAAGAGCAAAAAAAAAGGAGTGGAATATGAATCAAATGGAATTATCATGTTTGGAGCTTTAAGGACCAGGCATCTGACAGTGCCACTGATGTTGATGAAAAACCTGGAATATGAAGCTTAGATCTAGAAAAATGGATGAGTTTGATTTTGGAGATGTTAAGTATCAAATGATCATATCTCAAGGCAAATACTATAAATGCAATCTTCTTTATTACAATTAATGTTTTTCTTCTCGAGATCATAATGTCAGGGTAAGATGCTTAGATTTTTAACCTACTCCAGTTTAAGGGGTTAGCTTCCTGAGGCAGCTAGGTGGCATAATGGATTAAGCATTGGGCTTAGAATTAGAAAATCTTGACTATAGCTGCATGACTGTGGGTACATCATTTAACCTCCATCTACCTAAGTTTCATCATCTGTAAAATAGATGTAATCATAATACTTTACAGGGTTGACATCAGGATTAAATGTGAAAATATATGTGGAGTGTTTTGCAAACCACAGGTACCAGATAAATGCTAGCTGAGATAATGTCTCACTATCTGACAAAAACTACTTAGAATATTAGACATCAACATGGAAGAAGTCAAATTTCAATCAACATATCACACCTTATGCAAAGATGAACTCCAAATAAATACATACTGTACTTATAAGAGGTCACATCATAAACAAATTAAAGAAACATGAAAAAAAACTTTCATATCTATGGATGAATAAAAAGTTCATGAACCAAGAAGGAATAGAGAGAAACACAGAAGATAAAATGCTTGATTTTCATCATCTAAGATTTTGAAAGGTTTTGCATAAACATATTCAATAAAGACAAGATTAAAAAGAACTCGAGGGAATATTTGCAGCACATTTCTCTGAAAATGGTCTCATTTTGAAGTATAGGAAGAACCAATATGAATTTGTAAGAATTAGAGTCATTCCTCAACTGATAAATAGTCTAAGAAAATGAACAGGCAATTCTCAGGAGAAGAATCTCAATCTATCTGTAGCTCCAAATCGTTACTAAATAGAGAAATGCATATTAGAATCATTGTGAGATTCCACCTCACACCCTTTAGGTTGGCATAGATAACAAAAAAGGGAAAATCATAAATGTTGGAGGAGCTGCGAAAAAAACAGGTACATTGATACACTGTTGGTGGGCCTGTGGATGGATAGAACCATTCTGGAAGACAGTTTAGAATTAGACATAAAGTGTTACTAAACATTCCATTCCATTTGACCAAGCTCTGCTGCTGCTTGGTCTATGTCCAAAGGAGATCGGAGAAATAAGAGAAGGTCCTTTTTGTTCAAAAATATTTATAATCACTCTTGCTATCTGGTGGCAAAAAACCTTGAAACTGACAGGACAGTCATGAATGGAGAAGTGACTGAAATGTAATGTAATGGAGGAATGACTGTGGTGTAAAAAAAGGAGGAAACAGATTATTTCAAAGAGATAGAGAAAGACTTTTATGAACTACTACAGAATTAAGTAAGCAGGAATGGAACAATTTATCTAGTAATAACAACAGCTAGTAATTTCTTAGCATTTTAAGGTACTTAGAGTGTTTTACAAACATTTCATTTAATTCTCACAACACCCCGAGGAACTGATGCTATTTCTACCCTCATCGTACAGATAAAGAAACAAGTAAACAGAGATTAAATAACTTGGCTAGGGTCACACAAGCTGTCTGAGACTGAATTTGAACTCAGGTCTTCCTTACTCCAAAGACAACTCTATCCACTGGGCTACTTATCTGCCTCCCTGATGACATCAGTGTTGTGAAAAAGGAACAATTTTTGAAGACTTGTATAAACTAATGAAGAATCAGATTATCAGAACCAGGAAAAGAATTTATATAATAATAACATTGTGAAGACAATTTAGAAAATTATAAATACTATAATCAATACAGTGATCGCAAAGGACCAGTGATGAAACATGCTATCTACCTCATGACAAAGAAGTAAAAGATTGATGGTTCAGAATGAGACATATTTTTACATACAGCTCATGTGGGAATCTGTCTTTCTTGACTGAATATTTATTAGAAAGAATTAATTTTTTTCTTTTTTTAAGGGAGTGGGAGCTTGAAGGGGAGAGAGAAATTTCTGCTAATAAAAAAATTCAGAAAATAGAGAGGAGGGGGCCATCACATGCACTTTCAGATGAGATGTCTGTAGTGTCTGCTTCATTTTTTTTGCTTAATTATAAGAGATGTACCACAGAGTGAGGGGAATTTGTAAATGTTTATAATGTAAAAAAAATAAAACTTAAATATAAATATATACATGAGATATTATTATTTTTACTATAGACACTTTTTATTACTAAAGTCATTTTTCAAAGGACTCTAGAATTTAGTTACCAGACACAGATAATGAAAAGAACCTCCTTTCTTGGGAGAAAGAAGAAAGACAAGAGTGATGAAGAGAGCAGAGGAGAAAAGGTGGCATGATGAGTCATGGAATAGAGGGATATACAAGAGAGGCAAAACTGTAGCAGAGATTAGGAGAGAGAGCAGTAGAATGCTCTCCACTTAGTATATGGCCAAAAGGAGAAAGTAGAAGAACTTTAGTAAAAGTGAAATGAGGCTCAAAAATTGACTGCTTTTTCTGTGTTCCTTTTTAGGATTTCTTCAGCAAGTCTGATCCATTTCTGGAGATCTTCCGCATGAATGATGATGCTACTCAACAGCTTGTACACAGGACTGAGGTGAGGAGGCATTAGTCACCACCACATTGTCTTCTAAAAGGCAGGTTGACCAGCTAAGGCACAGGGAAACTTCCTCAGGCTCAGGGGTTCCATAAATGCAATTTAACTCAACAAGTACTTTCTAAATGCCAGCTATGTGCCTAGTACATGCCAGGTGTTCAGGATACAAAGACAGAAATGAAAACAATTCTTGCCTATAATGAGCATCTATACTTGCCCCCCTACTAATGGGCATAGAGGGAGAAATGACATGTATACAGATAAGTAAATATGGAATATATACCAAGAGTTTACTAAGACATCTTTGAGGTCCCTTTCAGCCCTAAGTCAATGGTCCTCTGATCCTCCAAATATCATTAGGCAGGTTCAAATCTCTAACTATTTCAGGGCCACTTGGACTTTGCCTCAGGGTGCAGAATTTGGTGAGCATCGAATTTAGAGAAGGCTGACTGTGCTCTCAGTTCTTCAACAGCATAATTACAGCAGATACTAGCATCTAACTAGAAAGAATAATTGGTTAAAAATGGAAACTACCAGCTGGCAGGTTGTAGTGACCTAATCCCTTACACTGCTTGTCTATCGTCTGCCCTAGTCCATACTATGTTGTCCCCAGTGACCTAAAGTCTCTGTCTCTCACCCAACACCATAAGGGAGAGCATTGTTTATTCTAGTTTGTGGCTCAATTTCTTGTTATGGCTCTGTTCGGACTTCTAGTTTTGAAGAATAACCTTTTCTTCATATATCCTAAGTCCTTCCTTTGTTTTCATAATGGGCACTTACAGTCTGCCCAGATGCTCAAGACCTTTGAGCTCTATCCCTAATAGGAAGAGTGGTGACCAGGTGCTTTCTCTGAGTCAGCCAATAGAAGATGACTGTTTTTTTTTTATTTCTTAACTGACTACTAAGTGAATACCAAGTCTCTCTCATTCACCGGGAGGAATGCAATTTTTAATTTCAGGCAGAAATTATCATCATGTTTCCTAAGGTCATAAAGGTGCTGCCTTACAACTTTGGGGTTATCATGTGATTTACAATTGCATCCAATTCCAGAGGTATTTCCATAGTTTGGATTGATGGGTTGAGAAATTTAACCTAAATAGAAAGTGACAAAGGCAAAAAAGGGCTTATTTAGCCATCCCTTTCTTCCCCCATCACCTTGATTGTGTCTCCTTAGTAAGAAGCAGAGAATAGTTACACAAAGTTGTTATTTTCCTATGGCAATGTAGCTGACCAAAGTAAAAACTGCCCTATGAATCCAATTAATAATAATAAATTGATAAACAATAATAACATAAATAGCCAATAAATCAATAAAAGTTAGAATTATTGAGATACCTCATTTTGTAATATTTGTTTTTATACATTTATAATTGATAGCCCATGATAAATATTTTTAATGCTACTAACTGAAAAATGTGTTCTCTGGGGAAATGATCTCTTTTTAGAATTTCTTTTCCCACCCAACCCCCTTGCTTTTACTGCTCAAATGACCTTGGACAAACCACCACTTCTCTCTAGTCCTCAGTTTCCTTATCTGTAAAAAGAGGTCAGATCAGATGACTCCTAGAGTCTCTTCCAGCTCTATGACTGTGCTACCATGATCTATGTTCCTGTTGAGAGAATCTTCTCCCCTGGGGCAGATCAGACCTATGGCTTAGCAATTAAGTCCAAAGGGAGTTCAAGGTGCAGTGACTTGCCCAGGGTCACCTAACCACTTAGTGTCAGGGGTGGAATGTCATCCCAGATCTCCCAGATCCCAAGTGTAGAACTCTTCCTTTATGATATCATTTCCACTGAGCCGTAGAGAAGAGCTAAATGGATACATCAATTAAGATGAATTCAACTGAATAAGGCTTCCAGCAGTCCACCATCTGTGCATTGGCTTGGCCTTGTCTTTCTAAGCCATTGAGGGGATAGCACCCTCTATGTGGGGGCCTGAATTCATGGAGTGGTATGCTGCTTACTAATTGGTTTTGACATCACAATAAACTGTACTTTCAGCTTTATTCTCAAGAATGATTAGGTTCAATAGCATTGGCCCTGGTTTGGAGTCAGGGGTTCAGATCCTTCATTCATTCATTGTCTTTATGACCTCAACCTTTGTGGAACTCGGTTTCTTTATCAGTCAGATGATCAGCAAGATACCTTCCAGGTCTAAATCTATAATCCTACAGTCTGTGTACATGGAACTAGAAATTTGCTCTCACAGTATTATCCTATTGAAAATTCCAAGTGGAAGGATGAGGTTTCACTTATAGGAAGAAGCTTAGGGAGTCCCTCAGATTTTGTAATTCCTAAAACATATTTCTTTGACTTGGATGGTATGATGGCCTTGGAGTTAGAAGATATGGGTTCAAATTCCCCTTATGGCTTTCCTTAGCTGTGTGATAACAGGCCAATTCCTTAGCCTCTCTGGCCTTTAATGTCATCAACTGCAAGACGGGAAAACTAACCACTGCCCTAGCCCGACAAGGTTATGATGAGGCTCAAATTGAGCTAAAACAGGTGGGATACTTAACAAAATGTTAAGAGTAATATATTAATATTATTACTATTAGATTATATACCAAGTTAGCAGTACTACCTAAAGTTACTAAGGAGTGGGTCAGTCTTCTAGACAGAGTTATACCTTATCTCCCTAAGGTGCAAAGCTTTTGCTGACCTGATTTTGGAGAATTCCTTTCATTATCAATCCTGCAGAATTAGATGTTATAGGATCATAGATTTAAAGCTTTTAAAAAAGATCTTAAAGATTATCTAACGAAACCTCCTCATTTCTCAGCTAAGGAAATTGATTCTCTGTGAGGCTGAGTCGCCTAAGGTCACAGTACCTAGGACTCCAAGCCTTCCATGCATTGGCCAGGTGGCAGCCACACCTCTGGAGGCCCAGCCCAATTTCCTGTATCACTATTGTCTTCAGGCATGTGGTTTGTATTAAGAGAGGTAGTCATTAAACAATACAGTCAGTGCTTGATAGGTTGAGCCATTTCCAGGGAATTTTGTCCCTAATGATCCATTCAATGGACAGTATAAAAGATTTATCACTTCAGCTCTTCATTAAGGGACCTGCCCCTGATGAATGTCCTTTTCATGAGCCATAATGATGCTTCAATTGGTTTTTATTTTGGAATGTGCAAATGTCAAGAATTTTATTTCCTCCCCACCCTTCTTTCTATTTGCAGGTTGTGATGAATAACTTAAGCCCAGCTTGGAAATCATTCAAAGTCTCTGTAAATTCTCTGTGCAGTGGAGACCAGGACCGAAGGCTGAAGGTCAGAAATCTGTGTGTGTGTTAGGAAAAAAAAAAGCCCTTTCTCTAAAATTGCACTTTTCCCTTGCCCTTCCCTCCTTTCTTTCTTAATTTTCAAATGAAAGGGCTGCCTGCTTCCATATACCATCCATCCTCTGCGCTTCTCCTGTATGTTTCCCTTAGCTCAGGTAGAAAGACTAGTTTGCTTCTGACAGAAGAAACCACAGCTGCTTTCTGGGTCATGGATGGGGAAGCTGCTGTCATGTGCTGTGGCTAATTTCATCTGTGCTGGGGAAGGGAAAAACTTCCAGGATTTCAGGGAGTGATACAGAGAGGTGTTTTCTAGGCAGTGCACAACCTATCTATAGAAGAACCCAAACGTGAAGGGTCAAGACCCTTGGAGATAGGCTCATTCAGAGAATAGCTGCAGCCGAGATGCTGCTGAGTTGGGTGGTGTTGGCCACCAAGGGTGGCCAGCTGGGTAAAGTGGGTGAATATTCATTGCATGACTATGTATGGCTCCCCAACCTCTAACTGGCACTTAAGGCTCTTTCACTACTCCCCTGGGAGCAATTATCGGGCATTCTGTTATTTTGTTCAAATGAATATGCAATCTGATGAAAAAGGAAGCTTCCAGTGAGTGTGGATTGTTTCGTTCTTTGTATCTGTTGTCCCAGCACTTAACAGAGTCCCTGGGCACCGAGTAGGTGCCTAATAAATGCTTGTTGATTGATCGACAGTAGCAATGAAATGGATGAATACCATAAGCTTAAAGCAAACATACAGTTCAAGTTTGATTCTATAGTATTGGAAGCTGAGGTACAGGAGATGATGCCCTGACTCTGGAGAATATGGTTTTAAAGTCACTTCTGCTCCTCATGGTCTCAGTTTCCCCATCTGTAAAATAAGAAGGATTGACTAGATAGCAGGCACAATAAAGAGAGCATTGGGCCTTCAGTCAGGATGACCTGAGTTCAAATGCTACCTCAGACAATTCCAATCTGTGTGACCCTGGGCAGGTCACTTAACTTTGTTTACCTCAGTTTCCTCATCTGTAAAATTAGCTGGAGAAGGAAATGGCAAACCACTGCAGGATCTCTACCAAATGGGGTCCCCAAGAGTCAGAGACGCCTGAAAAGACAGAACAACCACCACCAAGTGTGTGTGTGTGTGGGGGGGTGATAACAGCACCTGGCAGGTGAGATGATAATCGTGAAGTGCTTAGCGTCATGTTCCTGGCACACAGTGAGTGGGATACAAGTGGTGGGGGCGGTGTTGTTATCACTATTATATTAGATGGTGTCGAGGTCCTGGAGCTCCGTGGCCTGGTACAGTCCAGGATCCTCTTAGGACATTCAGGGGCTTAAAGGGACAGCTTCTCCTTGAATATCTGCCAAAGTCTAAGATGTTGATTTGGGCCTGCAGGAGAAGAGAGAAATCCCAGAAGGAAGCAATGAAATGTAAAATGTCTAAATCAAGCTGCATTTTAAGACAAAAAGGGCAGGAGAGAGCTTTTATGTATTTTTGACTTTGAAATGTTTTGATGTCTGCTGGGGAAAACAACATAAGAAAGAACCAGTTGTTCTGCTGATTCTGCCTCCACAAAATCTCTCACAAATGTTCGGGTATTCAGGTCCCCTTCATGCCTACATTTATCACTTCCAGGGTCCTTCTCCCTATCTCCACCACCAGTGTTCAGGTCCTTATCACCTCTTACCTCAAGTTCATAAAAAAACCTCCTTGCAGGCCTCCCTACTTTCCAACTGTCCACCCTCCCCTCTGTCTGACTCACCACTGCCAGAATATCCTACTAAGGCAGATGTTGCTCCTCCACTCAAGAACATTCAATGGCTCCCTATTGCCAGTGGGATAAAATGTAAACTCCCTAACCTGACACTGAAGTACTTGCATAATCTGGTTTCCAACCTCCTTTCTAACCTGTTACTCTTTTTATACACTCTGCCCCAGCCAAACTGAATTACCATCTGTTTCCCAAATTTGATATAACATCAACCATCTTAGTGCAGTCACACCAACTGTCCTTCATGCCAGAAATGGACTGGTCCCCTCCTCCAATTCAGCAGAATCTTTATCATCCTTCAAGACTCACTTTTGATTCTAGAGCTCCTTCATGGAGCCTTCCCTGATCCCTACCCAAGCCTGCTGCAGCTGTCAATCATCTCTCCTTCCTCCAATTACCTGGACTTACATTTATCTGCAGTTAGGTGGTGCAGTGGATAGAGTGCCATACTCAGAGTTCAAATCCAGCCTCAGACACTTACTAGCTGTGTGACCTTGGCCAGGTTACTTAATCTGTCTGTCCTGGTTTCTTCATCTGTGAAACAGGAATAATAATATCATCCACCTCCTGGGATTGTTTGGAGGATAAAATGAGATCCTATTTGTAAAGAGCTTTGCAAACTTTAAATGCTAATTATATAAATACCAGCTATTGTTGAAATAGTCAGGTAAGAAGCAATAAGAGCCTTAGCTGGGGTAATGCCTACCTGAGTGGAAACAAAGGGAAACATGCAAGAGATTGCGTAGAGATTGAATTAATAAGACTAAATAGTGGGGTATGGAAGATAAGAGAAAGTAGAAAGTCAAGGATGCCTCTGAGGTCATGGTGGTGGTATGTGTCCCATAGGATACCGTCCACCTCACTTCTTATAAGCCAGTTGTCACTAACATGCTAAAGCCTGTATTTGGCCACCCATATATTGTTCCATTGGACTTTGGATCGCTGGGAGAATGTTGATATTAAAAGATGGGATTTTTTGTGTCTGAGAACATTTGAAAACTTGCCACTTTCTCAGATGCAATCTAGTCTGTTCTTTCCATTAAATATTGGACCTGGTTCACTTCCCGTTTGTCATGTCCATTCAAGATATGTCAGGTCTGGCATTCCAGTAGTATAAACCATTGAATGTAGTATAAACTACATTCAATGTATCCTTTGAATTGAATGGTGAGGTTGTCGTTCCCCTACATTCAGTGTTGCCAAGATCTTGAGTAGAAAGGATTATGACAAAGACTTAGAAAATAATTGTAGAATATACATCCTGTCCTTATACTACAGAATGCATATCCGTTTTACTCCATCCTGTTTATACTACATTGAATGTTGTATAAGGACAGGATGTAGTATAAACATCCTGTTTAAACTTACTCGGGTCTCCAGGGTGGCATTGTCATCTCTAATTGAGATCCAACTATTCTTTCTTTTAATATAAATTTAATTTTGTGAAAGTTTGAGTTTAAGAAAGGAAAATAAGACATACCATCATACACGCAGGAAAGAAAACGATAAAAGATTGTAAATGAATATGCACTTTTATTTTCCCCATTACTTACCAATCCAACATCCTGCCCCAAGAGATGCACATGGAAAATTTAACATGGTAGTACTCACATGTTCCTTGTTTTCCTCATCTCCTTTAGTTTTCTTGAGCCTCTGCGTGACATGAATGTGATTTTATTTTCTTTAGTTAATGTATAAACTATTTCTTTAATTGTTCTTTGCCTCAATTTCCTCATCCGTGGCAATACCCACACTAATCTTTATTGGTTATTGACATAAATTGTAGTACAGTGGGGATTATGGAGCTAGTCTCGCTATTAGTGGAAACTTCAGGGACTTAAAATTCTTGGAAACCATACTAAGCTCTCTATTTTGCTTTCATATTTAAACTCTATTTTGTCATTGGAAAAAGAATAAAAAGAGTCATCATCTTGGGAATTTATTTTCTTGAGATTTGTTATGTTTTTAAAGTGTTTTTCATGTAATCCTTCCATAGTCAAGAAGGTGCTTGTGGTCATCCTGAAAGCTCACTCAATCTAAGTGTCCTGTAATTACTTGTGCACCTACAGAGGCCTCTTTGCTACAGGCCTCTTGACTGCTTTAGCAAGGAGTTAAAAAATTCAATAATCAGTGTTATAAGCACAAAGAAGCAAGAGCCCATTTAAGCAGAGTTCGTATGTCCATGGGGGGAGGGGGGGGCTTTTGAATTTAGATGTGCAATATATATTCTTCAGAAATAATAGTATTTGTTGGATCTGCATAAGCAAAAATAAAGCAAGGGCAATGCATGCAGTTATGTGCTGAATTGTGATGCTTTTCTTGGTTAAATCTGTGTTGGCCATGGGGATGGACAGATCCAATATCTGATTCTATATTCCTCTGACTTGGCTTAAAATTGTGTCAAATGAGAAGCAGTTCAAAGAACTACCTAGAGAAGAGAGGATTGGTTTGGAGTGGAGGGAGGAGGAGAAGCAATCAGAGTTAAGATGTGATAGATGCCTTCAGATAATTGAAGGCTTCTCTATGAAAATCTCTGTTGATGAGGGAATCATAGTGTCAATTGATGGGAACTTTGTTTTGTAGATGGGGAAACTAAGTGCTCTATCAAGTTATCACAAACATGGAGAGAACATACGTACCATTAAAGAGCTTCTGAGAGATGATGTTTTAAGGGAAAAATCTGACCCAGATTCTAGCTAAACTCAAATCAAAATGAATGCATTTATAGCAGGCAGGCTTGGACTCCAACCAGCCAAAATTCTACAGTGCAGTAAACAAATCTTTATAGGGTCAGCTACTTAAACAGTCTAAAAAATTTTATCTAGTCAACCATCCTATTACTATAGTAGGCAACCATGGCAGAAAAGGATGTGTAGAGAGTACACAAGTGGTAGCTCAGTCTGAAGCCAAAGCAATAAGAGACGCCCAAGGCCTTAGCAACAGAATGGTGTAGATGTCAGGGTCTGGACTCAGGAAGAACTGGGTCCAGATCCTACCTCAGATCCTCACTGAGTGATCCTGGGCCTCACTTAGCCTCTCTGTGCTTCAATTACCTCATCTGTAAAATGAGGGTGTTAGACTTGATAAGCTCTCAGGTTCTACCTGCTCTAAATCTACAGTTCTTTGTGATTTGGTCTGATTCTCCTGCCTTACTCATGTATTGTACCATTTTAAATATAGGTCACTGAGAATACTGGCTATTATGACATCTCTTTGAAAAGAAGAAAATGTGAGGGTATGCACTGAAAATAACACTAATTGCAAGCCATATACAGATTTTATGAAATCAAATTTCTGGGGAAAATAGAGACTATATTCAAACCAATAAGGAAGCTGGTCACAGAGGAGCTGTTTAAGCTTGTCAGTTCCCCTGGTCAGATTCCATGGGGTTCCATGCATTGAAATTTCAAGACAAAAACACTGAATAATCATTTTTCAGTGATCCAGTATGATGTAGTGAGTCCTGAACTTGGGAGTCAGGAGCCCTGCTTTGAATCCTGACTTAGATGCAAAATATCTAACTAACTGGGAATGAGTCTCTCAGAGTTTCTGAATCTGAAGGTCAGACTCTAAGCTCCTCTATCAGAATGTAAGTTCATTAAGGGCAGAGGCTGTCCGTCTTCTATCTCTGGATTCCCAGAGCCTGGCACAGGTCTTAGTGAATGCTTGTTGATGTATGACTCAAACCTCAGTTTCCTCATCTGTGAAATGGGAACAAGAATCCATGCATTACTAACCTTACAGGGTTGTTGTGAGTCATGTACCTTGTCCATTTTAAAGTGCTGTAGAGAAAGGTGGCCAAGTATCATGCGTCAGCCCCAGACTTGGACCTGGGGAAAGCCTATTTCTGAATCTCTACTACCCCTGAAATTTACTATGTAATTTACTAACAAGCCAAAGTTTCCTCAGCTGTGAAATAACAACTCTGATGACATTCTCATCATTATATCACTGTTATTTTCCTTCTTGTCGTTATTTTGTCATCCTCGCTACTTTGTTGCTGTTTTCGTGTAGTAGCTAGCATTTATATATAGTGCTTTAAGATTTGTAAAATGTTTTTTACGTTATCTCATTTGAATTGAGGGTATTGATAATGCTATCCTTGCAAGGGTGTTTTCAGGCTCAAATGAGATAATATATGTAAAGTGCTTTGGACATCTTAAAGGGCCATGTCAATGTAAGCTATTCTGGAAGTTCAATCTATCATCATCATCATCTCGGGAGATTGTAAGCCCTCATTTAGGAGTGAAGGAGGCTGGAACCGACTTTGTCACTGAGGTAAGTGTCAAAGAAGAGGAGTGATCTATGTGTGTGCTATCTCTCCTGATAGATGGTGAGCTCCTTGAAGGCAGGAACTGCTTGATTTCTGTCTTAATGTCCCCAGTGCTTGGCACACTTAATAGATGCTCATTGACTGAGGTTCTGTGCCTCACCCAAAGTGGGCCGTCCTCCCCATTTAAGCCTGACAACACCCTTGCCAGGATGGCTTTTTCATTATCCTCATTTCAAACCCTCCCTAGGATTGTGACTCTCTGAAATTTCCTGTGTCTTCATTTTAGTCTCCTCATCCAAAATCTGGAGCTAGCCATAGAACTCTCCCCGCCAGGATGATAAAATAATAAAATACTTTTAAAAAGCAAATAACAAAAATGATGCTGTGGTATCAGAAGAGGAAAATAGAAAAGCCAAAGGAGCGACTGAATGATGAAGTGGGGGATTTTAAACATATCTTCATTCAGCTCCCTGGCATAATTCAAAGTGATGGTGCTGCCTCCTTGGCCCAGATATGCCTCATACCATTCATGGGCACATTTGCTCAGTGCTGGTTTCCATTATTTTTTTTAAATGTCAGCAGCTCCATCGTATGTTGTACTGACTTAGCATCAGCAATTAGTTGGGGGAAAGAATCTGAAAAATCTTTATTTTCTGTTTTGGAAGATGTGACTTTAAAATAGTCTTGCTGTCATTTTGCCAATGAAACCAGGTGTTTCATACCACTCCCTTCTGGGCTGATGTTTGTATTGTCTAGATCTACATTATCTACTGCTTTAGAGCATTGAGCTACTGCTCCCTTGCACAGTCAACTTGGTCATCATTAGTAAACCAGAGAATCTGCCACCACTAAAAGTTTTTTCTGGGGAGTCCTTGGAAGAGGATTAAAAGGGAAGGGAAGGAAGAAAAGAAGAAAGGAAGGAAGGGAGGGAGAGAGGAAGGGAAGGATGGAGGGAAGGAGGGAGGGGAAAGAAAAAGGAAAGGAAAGGATGTGCAATTCCAGAAGAAAATCTATCCTTCATAATCCTCTCCTTTAGAATCTTTTCTGTAACTCTTCCCAGGCAATTAAAGGGCTGGTCAAACATTATTGCTACTGACCATCCAGCATGTCTGGTTGCATTAGTACTTAAAACTCATCATGGCAGCTCTCCCATGATAGAGTTAAAAACACTAATGGGTTTGTCAGAATGTATTACACACAGCTCATCACACTGACTTTCCTCCTGGCCTTCTTCAGATGGTCTCTTATGTTAGGCTCACCTCTGGCTGCTTTCAAGGATGGAACTGACTAGCAAAGGTTTAGATGAGGGAGCAGCCATATCAACAGGCCTTGGCTCTTGGCTAGTATACATATGACCCAAAAGAGTTCAAGTGATGATCCATCCCTCAGCAAACATTTTTAGTTGTCAAACCATTTTTTTTCCTTTAGGGCATTGTGCTCAGCTGCTGACTCAAGTCAGTCTGACCTTTTACATAGTGGAAGGAACCTAGACTTGGTTCAGTGGGACTGTTGACCATCCATTTCTCCTCTCTGATAATTCCTTTACTCATCTACACTTAAAGAGGCACACTACACTTCATGTCTAGACCCAATAGTCACAAGACTTTTTGACAGGGACATGAATTTAAGCACTGAGTCTCCACACAAATCATTTGGAAAGGACCCTGTAAGATATCCTTAGTCAAGTGTAAGTTAAGCCCCTGAAGGGTTGAGGGGAGCTCTTTCTTTTTGATTGTGGAGGAGGTGAGATGTTGTATGCAGAGATCACCTGAGCAGTAGAGGAGAAGGGAATGTGGGGTGATTTCACTGGTACAGAAAACTCCCTCCACGAATGCAGATCTTATGACTGCTCAGAGCTGGGAGAGAAGGACCCCACCATAGGCATGCAGCCAGAGTGTGTTAGAAAAGGGCCTTGAACCTATATCTTTCTGACTCTGAGGCTACCTCCCTAGCTACCATAAGTTGTTTATGGAGAAAAGAAAAAGGAGATAATTGACAGAGAGTTCTGACTTTAATTCACTCACTTTAGCTTTTTGCACTTTTCCCATTGGAACCAAAGATCCCATAATGGTTGGCCTTCAGCAGACTGGGTAATGGGAATATGATTACAGAGTCTTAGGATGCATGGGATCTCAGAGGCCACGTAGTCCAACCCACACCTTATGTCACTCCCAGTAAGTGCATGGCTCCCACAAGCCCCAAAAAGAATTAGCTGGGGCAAAAAACCATCAAATATAATATAACATTAGAGATTTGTACCAATCTGTAAACATCCTTCATTGAATTCTTTAAAAGGTTGCAATGACACAGCCTGAAGCTGATACTGTGATTTCCAGGTCACTCTCTGGAGGGCCCTTCATCTACCTGCCCCCCAAACACCTGCGTAGGTGAGAGCCGTACCTCTGCTATTGTTAAAAAATAATGTCAAAAACTTCAGGCATTTTGTGAGAGACTGAAAACTGCTAGCCTTGTGTTAATGTACTTATAATGTGAAGAGGCCTCTTTATACCGATTTTTAAAACCTAGTTATAGAAAGATCAAATTTCAGCATTGAAAGCTTCCCCAAACCCCCCATTTTGTTTTGCAAATGAGTACAACTGCAGAAGCAAGTTGCTTGGAGTCACACAGCAAGTTAACGCTAGGTCTCCTGACATCTGTACACCCACACACACACATGCATATGTACATAACTACTCAAATATATGTATATATGTACATAAGTATATGTATGTATGTATATATACATATATTTATGCATATATGTATCTTTAAAAGTTTTTGGAAAGGGGGCATGGGAACTTTAAAAGACATCAGTCTGGGTCAAAAGCAGTACCATAAAAATGAACAGAAGTCTCCGTACTAAGGGGACTAGTTGTATGCAAATGCCATTTAATCAGTAAGCATCTATACCTAGATACCTGTCAGAAAGGTGAAATTTTCTTTTAGCAGCCCACTGGGAAGAAAACCATTGTCTTGAAACAGAAAAGAAAAATCACAGGATTTGAGCCTTCCTTTGTTATTCCTTTACATTTGGGTTTTCTGTCTTTTTCATTCCATAATCTTAGTTCTCTGTGGCTTAATGATCTGGATGATTTCATATTTTTAAACTAAACATTCTTGTCCAGTTTCCATTAGGCAGCTAGATGCATTAGGTGCAATGGACAGAGTGCTGGGACTGGACTCAGGCAGACTTGAGTTCCAATCTAGCCTCAGACTGTTACTACCTGGACAACCCCCAGGAAGTCACTTAACATCTTTTTGCCTCAGTTTCCTCAGCTTCCCAAGGTTGTTGTACAGATCAAATAAGATAATATTTGAAAGTCACAGGTGCACAGTACCTGGCATATAGCAGGCTCCCCTTCCTTCAGGAAGGTAATTACATCATTAGTAACTAAAGATGCTTCCATATTTTCCTTCCATGCTAAGTAAGAGTCGAGCTGTTTTCACATATCTGAAGGGCCATCAAGGGGAAAGAGGGATCAGAAGAGGACTGGCTCTTTTGTTAGCAGTATTTTAGGTGAGACCCCCTGGGACCAGGGTGAACCAAGTCTATACTAATACATGCAGAAGCAGAGCACATTTAGAAAGCATTTGTTCAAGGTACAGAATTTCAGTTTTCTTGGAGAAGTTTTGTTCTGCTTAGCCCTAAAGCAATTCTTAACCTGAGGCCCATGGACCCCAGTGGTAGATTTCAAAGAGTCTATGAACTTGGATTTGAAAAAAAATGCATCTTTGTTTTCATAAAGTTCTAAATGAAATTTAACGTTTCCTTTGACGGTGACTTTTTAAAAATATAAAAATCCCATTGTTCTGAGAAGGAATCTGTAGGTCACGCTGGAGGACTAAATGTCTCTGCCATTAAAAAGGAGCCCCTGATCCAGAGAACAGAGCCGGTGGTGGGAGATTGTGATTCACTTCAAGAAGACAGCTCTTTGTAATTAAGGCTGTCCCAGAAAGAAAGGAGTTCCTTCAGGAGAGTGGTGAGCTCTTTGTCAATGGCAGCCTTTGACAGAAGCCCGAAAGTTATGCTGGGGATTTTTGCTCAGGTTCAGGTCAGACTAGAAAGATCCTGAGGTCCCTGCCAACTCTGGGATTTTATAATTGGCTACCATTTTGTGATCCTTGGGTGATCTTTGGGAAAAAGCTAGATACTATCAACCATATAATGACTTCCCTCAATCAGTCAATTATAGCAAGTATTCAATACCTACTATATGCCAAACATTACTGAGCATTAGGTATACAAATATAAATCCAGATAATCCTTGTTTATGGAAAGCTCATGTTCTAATAACATATCTAAGGGAATTCAGCTATAGGGCAGATGTCAAGGCCCATGGATCTTTAGTTTATACTATTTAGAAAGAAGACCATGGTGGTATCCAGGCAGGGAGAATTTGCAAAACTTGCATTCCACTGAAAGAGACAAATGTACAAATATATGTATTTCATATATTTATATATGTGTCTGTGGATGCACACATATATGTATGTGTGTATATATAATATGTATGTGTATATTTATGTATGTAAAAATGTAAGACTATTTTGAGGAGTGACACTCTAGCAACCAGGGTGAAGTAGAGAGAAACAGAATGAGAAAAGGACTCTTGAAAAAGACAATGTTCAATTTGAGCTTTGAAAGAGTCTAGGAATTCCAGTGGGGCAGGTAGGTGGCCCGGTGGATAGAGTTCCAAGCCTGGAGTCAGGAAGACTCAACTTCAAAGCCAACCTCAGATACTTAATAGCTGTGTGACCCTGGGCATGTCACTCGACCTTCTTTGCCTCAGTTCCTCATCTGTAAAATGATCTGGAGAAGGAAATGGAAAACCACTCTAGCAACTTAGCCAAGAAAAACCCAAATGGGGTCATGAAGAGTTGGACATGACTGAATGACAAAGGAATTCTAATAAAGGTGGAGCTGAGGAGAGAGTACATTCAGGTAGGGAGATGCAACCTGAGACAATACCACTTTCCTTCCCTTTTTCAGGTTAAATAAGTTCATTCGCTTTTATTTTTCCTTGTGGGGGTATTAGGTGACATTCAGATGTTTTTCTATGAAGGTAGCTGTTTATTTGGAGTGTCTGTGTAGAGTTCAGCCTTTGAAAGGAATGATTCCCCATACACTCTGTGGCATTTTGTGCCTGTCTCCTTATTGAACAAAGCATCAGCCATCTCTTTGTACCTTCTTTATTTTCCTTTTCCTTCTCTGCCCACTGTATAGTCAGGAGGTATAGAAGGATTTGGTGCTTTACGCCCCCTCTTCTCTGGGTGCTGATTACAAGGACCCAAGCTGGGCTGAGATTTGCCTTCTGTCAAGTTCCAAGATTCTCAATCCTGGGGATCCAGGAGTTGACAAGGCATGGTGACACATCTTCAAGAATATAGAAGCAGCCTGCCCTATGTTGAAATAGCGTATTCTGTGTGCAGTGAATACTATTTCCAATTAAGGAGTTAGTCCACACAAACAGATCTCACAGTGGAGGCTGCCTCCTTGGTTCAGGTGAGCCCACCAATGCCACACTAAAAGACAAAGACTCAGGCTACACAAAGTGAGCATTTGTTTTGGGTTCAGAATACTCACTGTTTTCTTGGAACAAGGTTTGTTTTCAGACAGACTAACAGCTCTGCAAAGATAATCCTCAGTAACCACATTTTTAAAATAACCATGCTTATTTATTCTATGTATAATCTTCCATTCAGATAAATCAAATTAAAAATAAAATAAAAATCCAGAGAAATGTTAATAGTGAGAGAGGTGTATATTATCATTGTTTGAACCATGTTCTTGTCGTTCAGTCATTTCAGTCCATCTGACTCTCTGTGACCTCATTTGAAGTCTTCTTGGCAGAGATGCTGCAGTAGTTTGCCATTTCCTTCTTCAGCTCATTTTTAAAATGAGGAAACTGAGGCAAACAGGGTTAAGTGACTTGTCCCAGTTCACATCACTAATAAGTGTTTGATTTGATTTGAACTCATGAAAATGAGTCTTCTTGACTCCATACTCAGCTCTGTAGACACTATGGCACCACATAGCTGCCCTTGAACCATCTCAAAAACAATCCATCCCTGAATGCCTTTAAACTAGTTTTCCCTCCAACATAGAGCTCTTCTGTTTTTGTTTCTTTGAGTCTAGCCAATCTTCCAGACTTCTTAACTGTCATTGCCATTATCCCATTTAGTCTGAACAATATTGTTGCTGTGGTGATGATGATGATGAAAGAGACTGTGGCTCAAGTCTGGTATAAAGAAGGGAAAAGAGCTTGTGATGCAGAAATTCCTTTCCCTTTTTGTGGTACAGCCCCCATGAGATTATAAACTCCTTGAGGACAGGGATTAGCTTTTGCATCTTTTTGTGTTTATCACAGTGTTTATCACAATGCCTGGCACATAGTAGGTGCTTGATAAATCTTTATTGACTGACTGACCTTGAACTTATTGCCCATTCCTCAAAACAGTGTTTTAGATGCATAAAACACAAGATCCTTTTACGAAGGAAACCAATTACATCAAAATAAAGATATATATTTTTCTTCTGTCCAAGTTCATGAGTGCCATGATATCTATTCACAGAACCTTTGGGCACAGAGGGGAGAGAGTTGTAAAGGGTTTTAGGAGCCAGTTAAAGCAGTTTATGTCAAGAGCATTTGTTTGTGAACAACAAATAGATGTGAAATGGAATGTTTCTCCAATGATTCCTTGCCATCCATGACATTAGTAGAATTACTATGTTTGGAGACCAGACTTTCAGTCATCGATGTCCCATATGGGATAATGGCAGTGACATTTAAGAAATCTGGAAGATTGGCTAGAATCAAAGAAACAAATACAGAAGAGATCTGTCCTGGAGGCAGTTTAAAGGCATTCAGGGATTGATTGTTTTTGAGATCATTCAAGGGCACCTAGGTAGTGCCATAGTGCATACAAAGCTAAACCTAGAGTTTAGACTCTTCATGAGTTCAAATCTGGCCTCAGACATTTATTAGCTATGTGACCCTGGACAAATCACTTAACCCTGTTTGCCTCAGTTTCCTCATTTTTTAAAATGAAATGGAGAAGGAAATGGCAAACTGCTGATGTATCTCTGCCAAGAAAACTCCAAATGTGGAGTCACAGTGAGTCAGATACAACTGAAATGACTGAACAACAACAGGAAGATGGTTCAAAGAAAGGAGAAAGGAGACTAGAAGAGATTACAAAGGGAACTTATAGGTCTGACCCAACCTACATAAGGCTAAGTGAGGCCTTCCATAAGAAAGTTAGGAGTTTTCTGAAAGAGATTACAGAAAGCATCCAATTCATCTCACTGATTTTACAGAGGAGCTTGGCTTCTGAAATCAGAGAGCTTACATTCAAATCCTACCTCTGACAAAATCTGTGTGAACCATAAGTCCCTTCACCTCCCTTCGCCTCAGTTTCCCCATCTACCAAGTGAAGACACTAGCTTCAATGGTCTTTGAGGTGCTTTTTAGTTCTAAATCTGTATTGCTGGGATCTGAAAGGCAGCAAGAGATGAATTGACTTGGAAAGAGCATTCCATGGCTTTTGAGTCAGAAGAACTGGGCTCAGCTGTGAAGCTCTACCACATGGGTGACCTCTGATAAATGAATTATCCTTCCTCAGCCTCAGTTTCCCCATTTGTTATATGAGGGGGACTCAGAGGTCCTTTGCAGCTGGGGTTGTCTAATCCAAAGACTCAAAGTGGCCCAGGTAGTGAGGAAGAAAGCTCAGGTTGGACCTCCGCTTCTTTCTCTCCAATACAGCTGATATCTTTTCCAATAGATGATATTCTGAATTTTAGTAGCTTTATTCCTTAGTTGGGTGGGTAATTTTCAAGCAATTTACATGCTTGCCAGCATGCAAGGCATCCTCTGATACTCCACTCTTGACCTTAATGCATTTTCCTCAGTCTTGACACATTGCATTTCTTACTTCTCTTAAGTAATGTAAACAGCACCCGTGCCTTGCTGTTACTTCCATGACAAAGATAAAGACAATGGTGCAATCCATTAGGGACCACAGAGATACTGGCCTGGAGAGCTCCAAATGGCGGCTGAAATTAATGGAGTCTGGAGAGGCAATTTGTTGTGACGCTCGACTCATTTCACTTTGATTGGTTAAAAGCTGAACAATGTGCCCCAAGCTTCTGCACCTTGCAAATCAATTTTTCATATGGCAGGCCTTTCCTCTGTCTAGATCTCAGCAATTTAAGCTTTGCCACAGAGATCTGAGAAGAGAAAGAATTGATAAAAATGGATTCAGAGCTAACTGCTTATCTGTTTCTTCTTTTTTTGCTTCTGTTCCTGATAAAAAGCATAGCCAGCAGCCATCCTGGATTCTGAGTTACTCATCAAAGTTGGCTGAGGTTTGTGAAGGCATGTGGTCAGTAACAGGTGAAAAGAAGTTGAAAGAGAGGATTTTTTTGAAGTCTTCAAATTATTTCACAATAATCCCAGGTGTAGGAACGGTGGATTGTGCAAGACAAAACTGTTTCCATTTTGTGTTTCTATCCCTAGCTTTGAGGAAAGTGCAGGTGCTTAATAAAGTTAGAGTTTTAGAAGATACTGCAGCAGCCGTCTAGTCTAATGACCTTATTTTACCAAAGAAGAAACTGAGTCCCAGAGATGTGAAAAGACTTGGCCAGGGTTACACAGGGGAATGAAGGAAAGGGGGATTACACCATATTACTGGTGATTCCAGGGCCAGTATTCTTTTCACTACACCATGATGCCTCTATACGATGGATGAGAGAGAGAGAGAGAGAGAGAGAGAGAATGAATGAGAGCAAACATTTAAGTGCTAAGTACTCTACTAGGTGCTGTAGATAGAAGAGAGAGATGATAAAGGATAGATATAGTCAATAAATATTTATTTTTATATTCAAAATAGTTTATAGTCAATAAACACTATTTTTATGCCCACTATGTGCCAGGACTGTACTAAATGTTGGGAATAGATAAATTAGACAGATAGATAGAGATAAACATGTAGATAGAGAGACAGACAGACAGACAGAAGGGCTCATGTAGAATTAAGCCTCCAGAGGGGGAAATAAAGAAATCGTTGCAGTCATAATTGTTACCCTTAATGATCTTCTAATTCAATGAGAAAACATGTGAAATCATTTTGCAAATAACAGTGTGTCCTATAGGGTGAGCTCTGTTGCCCAGTGGAGAGACAGCTGTCTTCGGAGGCGGGGATGCACAGTCTCTCTGATATAGATTGGTTGTGTCATTTACCCTGGGCCACTTCCTTCACCTTCGTAACCCTCCCAAACTCTGAGTGGTGACATCTGCCTTGGTAATGAGAATTTCCTCACTAGGAGTTCCCTACACCAATGAAATCACTGATTCATGAGCCCCCCTCCTCCAACATGTTACATGATGTCAGCCTGTTACCACTATTATTATTCACCTACCCATCTGTCTTGACCTGATTCTCTTAGCATTTCTGCCCAGTGCTGAATATAGAGAAGTGCCTCTCATCAAACTGATGGGCCACAAAAGTCCACTGGCCACACCAGTGGTGCTGAGGCAAAATTCTGGAGCAGATGTTCATTAAATATAATTGCCATTGACAGATGATGTGAAAGGGACTCTCCATCTTCTGCAGGAGCCAGTGTTAATCAAAGGGTCTGCTTCGTGACTTCTCATCTTAATGACTTGCCGGCAGACCGAGATATTGAAGGCATGTGTGATTGGCACTAGACTCCTGTTTCAGGATAGCAGATGCAAACAGTTGGATGGATTCAGGCTGCATTTGCCTTGTAGGCCACCTCTGAGATAAAGGAGAGGTCTCACAGCAGCGTTCCTAATGTACATCTTCTGATTATATTTTTGCCAGGTCACTTTGCCCCACTCCCCTACCTACAAGCTTGCCTATATATACAGTGTCTGTATTGGTTTAGGTAGAAGAGCAAAGGCTTTAGCAAGCATCAGCCTTCAGAAACCCCTAGGATTACACCATAGCAAAGACTAAACATGAGAACTTAGGTTTATAGCTCTAGAGAAGGGATCTGGGTTCCATATTAGGAAAACTGCATGGGAAGTTTATGGAAACCCATTTTTGAAAGAACTTTCACAAGTATATTCCCATTTTATGGAAAGCCCAGCATTAAGGAACAGCCTAGTAACTGAGCTGAAACAAGAAAAGGGTGACTGGGGCCCTGCCCTGAAGTGCTGAATTTAGAGGGTGCTGACCACTTTTGTTGTGTTGGGTAGAAACAACAGAACTTAGCACTTTGTTAGCAAGATCAGTTATTTTAAAATAGCAAGTTACCAGATGACAGATGTGATTTTTCCCCTATCTTCCCTGTTTTCCTCCCCTACTCATTCCACTTGACCTCACCTGAGAGTTAGTCTCAGGCTGTTTACCTTAGTCAAAGTTTGTCATCATTGCCCTAGCATCAAAATTTCTAGTTACAGCTCTGTAGAGTGGACCTCTCCAAACCCCACAGCTGAGTGTCTAGGATTCTATGAAACCGAATCAGACCATTTTCAAAAAACCTTTTGGTCTAACTCCTTTGTTTCAGCCTTTGAAACAAAGCTTGCAAATCAAAACTGAAAAATTAACATCAGACCTGTATCAAGTATAAAGAGTCTTCCCAGCTACTGTTTTCTTTCACCCTTTCACTAAACACACACACACACACACACACACACACACACACACACACACACACACACACAACTTAGCACAAGACTAAAATATTTACATAGAGAAGTTTACTTAGAGAAGTCCAACAAATAAGTTCTGAATTTCGAGCTCATTCCCAAGTACATAAGGAATCACCTTGAATTCCTGGCACTCTGACTTTGTTTCTCCCCTAGGAATATTTCATATAGGAGGTTAAATTTGACAAGAGGGTGGTTATAAAACATCCAACTAGACTTTAGAAAGAGAGTAGTAGCTACATTATTTTCTCTACCTCCTGCACAAAGAATACTGAAGATAACTCATGTTCTGCACAGCAGATTTCCATGGATTGCACCTCAGGGTGCACAACATGACTCACCACTAACCCCTGGCTTTTTTCTAAGCTAGAAAATTTGAGGGTCAGGGAATCTATACCTCAGTAGTATATATTGCTCAGTCAGAGACTTCTGGAATTCCTGCCATATTACAAGGATGGCCTGGGGCCAGTCATAGCCCAGATTCATCCCTTGGGATAAGTTCAAGATTAGTGTGTATAAGAAAATGAAAATCAAAAATCTCCATGGTATTCACATCTTGGTCAAACAGTGATTTGTAATTGTGATGTCTGACTCAAATAGAGGATACTAGATCCCAAAGAATCCAGGTAGGCTTTATATTGACTTAGAAAACCATATATTCATATATCCATGTTCTATTGTAGTTTTATTTAGTTTAGTATTTCTGATTACAAATTACTCTGGTTCTGGCCCACTGTGGAGTGTTGTAGGGTGTTTGATACCTCTGATTTACAGGTAAAGGTCAAATGCCTTTGTAGAGATTTCCTAGAAACCCATTGGCTATTGCCCATGCATTCCATGCAAAACTAACTTTATGCAAACATTAAAAAAAACACAAATGGAGATAACATAATAAAAAAATAAAGCCAAATTCAACAGGACAGGAACTACGGGATATCAAAAAGGAGAGAACTAGGCAGAGTTCGGATGAGAGGTAGAGTAGAAGTCAGGAGTAGAAGCCATGATAATCAGGAACTCCCTTTTCTCACTGATTCTGCATCTTTTTATAGCAATTAGACTGTACTGGGTATTTGTCTTAACTGTATACATGTAATTATCTCATTCATCTGGATCTGTAGTCAATCCAAGTCAGCTCAAATAACTTTTATTATATACCTTCTGTATACAAGACCCTGGATTGGGTCTTATGTGAAGCCAGGAGTGATACCTTTAAATCTTTAACTTTTGTTATAATTTTTCAGGATGATCATCCACAATAAAGGAACAAATAAACAATAAATAAAAATAACAAATTAATAAAAACATTTATTAAATGCTTACTGTGTGCCAAGGACCGACTGTGCTAAGTGCTGGAGATATAAATACAAAAGGAGACATAGTCTTGCCCTCAAGGATTTTATATAATGGAGGAAACAACATTTATTGGGAAATGGTAGTCAGGAAAGAATATTTTGGTTTGGGAAGTAATAGGAATGGAGAGTAGAGTCATACGGCCAAAGGGTGACAATACGTTTTCCAGTCAATCCATCGATAATCATTTGAGTACCTGTTCTTTGCCAACTACTGTGATGGGCACTGGGGATATAATACAACATTGAGTCAATCCTTATCCTAAAGGAGCTTTCTAATGGGAGACAATACTTGTTAGTGGCCATAGAAAGGAGCTTTGATATTGACAGTTGGTTAGGGTAATTGATTGTCAATCAGTCTCCAAGCATTTATTAAGCACCAACTATGTGCCATGCACTGTGCCAAGCTCTGGAGATACAAAGAAAGGAAAAAAACATTCCCTGATCTCAAGAAGTTTGCAGTCTAATGGAGGAGACAACTTGCTAACAACTGTGTACATTATATATAGATATACACACATATACATATTCAGAACTGATGAAAGGTAATCCCAGATGGAAAGCCCACCAATGGAACAGAAGGTAAGATCTGACTGGAGTTGTGAAGGATGCAAGAGGGGAAGGTGAGAAGGGACAGTATGCCAAACACAGAGGACCTCTTCTAGTAGCAATGTCAATATTGATCACTATTCCCAGGGTTAAGAGGTAGAAAGCTGTAGATTCTGTGAATTAAGTGGATAATTCAAGACTTCCCATTCACTAGTTTTTGCACTGAGCATTTCACATTTGACAGTTCTTTGGCATTGCAGAATATGGCAGCATACAAAATAGCCAGGGTTGCCAGAGCAGCTTCCTAGAAATGCATTTCCCACCTTGGAGTCACATCACATTTTGCACAGAGAGATGCAGTTAATATACCACCACCACCACCCTTTCCCTCAGTGAATTCACAAGTACCACCAGGTGTAAACTTGTAACTGGACTGGGAAGTCCTGTATGTAACCAGGTTTCCTTGTAACAAAGTAGTGCCACCTACAGACCAACACTTTGCATCATCAGTTATGGTTTCCAAGGCTGTACAGATACTGGAGAAGGAGAACTAACTGGATGTGTAGAGCAAGGAATGTCCATAGCAACCACAGGCTCTCAAATATCCCTGCATGTTCTAACAGGCTTGGTTTCATCATTTCCGTTGACCTCCTCAGCTGCTTTTCTGTGACTGCTACAAATTGCCAAGTGAGAAGGGCATTGCAAACAAACGACTAGTTATTAAAATGTGTGACTAACCCCAGGCCTGCTGTGGCTAAACTTAGCACAGGGTCAGGAGCAGTGTTCAGCAATCTGATACTCAGCTACCCCTGCAGGGGGTGTGGAGAGAGATGCTGAGGATGTTTCCTGAGATCAGAATTGGACCCTGGGAGTTTTTAGTGCTCCAGAGTGAAAGGAAATTCTGGGGCCTGCCAGGAGCAGATACCTCTGCTTTGGATGGTCATTATAGTCTCTAGTCTAAGGAAAGAACAGTGTAGCCTGGAGTCTGAGGATGTTCTGCTCAAGCCATCAGTTCTATTATCAGCCATTATAGATGCATTGTGTAGGCATCCAGAAGTCAATTTGACCTTTTCTGGGCTCACTTTCTCATCCATAAAGTGAGAATTATAAAGAGTTTTACTTGATATGATGTCCCCTAAATACGATGTATAAGAACAAATGTTTGTGTTGTACTAAGAAATCTTTATGAAGTGATAATGATAAAAGTTAACATTTATATAGCCAGGTGTATGTGTGTATGTGCAATTGTCTCATCTGATACCCACAACTACCCTGCGAAGCCACTATTATCTCTATTTTGCTGATGAGGAAACTGAGGCAGGCAGGCAGATACGTGTCTTGCCCATGGTCACATAGCCAGTAAGTGTCTGAGGCTGGATTTGAACTCAGGTCTTCCTGACTGCAGGCCCAAAGTTCTATCCATTGAACTATGCCCCTATATTCCCCTAAAGAAAAGCTTGTTGTTCCCCCCATTAGAATGTAAATTCCATTTAAGTTTGTTCTCTGTGTTTTCATCCCCAGCACCTGGCACCGAAGTTGGCATATAGTAAGTGCTTAATAAATGCTTGTGAATTGATTGATTGAATTAGCTCAGACCTGAGCTAAAATAGCACTTCTGCTATTCCATACTTCATGACCTTGGGCAAGTTGCTTCCTTTTCTGGGTCTCAGATTCTTTATATGTGAAGTAGAGTGGTTATATAGCCTTTATTATCCTTCTCAGCTTCCAGTCTACAGGTTTCATAGAACAGATATATGTCAGAATAACTGACTGTAAAGAAAATTTCTGAAAAATGAATTCTGCTTTCCCTTTTAATCCATTAGAAAATCAGAAATGTGTCCCTGTAGGCATGAGTCAGGACTCAGTAAGTTTGCCCCAGAGTTAAAGGATGACTACATCTGGTGAGTTCCCAACCACCTTTTTGGCAGGCTGAACTGGTGTGGTACAAAGAAAGTGAAACTGACAGTTTTGTGTTTGTTTTGGATTACTCCCTCTCTCTGCATGACCCACAGTCATCGATGGCTCCTTTCACGAGAGCTGGTTGCCATTAGGAAGTCATCAAAGACAGAAATTCTACCTCCCATTCAGCAAAAGCATTTCCCCTAGGAACAAAGGTTGGAGGTTCTGAGTTTATCAAAACAAGATGTTATTTTCCCAAGGTGAAACTCAAGTGTGCTAGGTCTTCTTCCCATCTCAGAGAACTGGGTTCTGTTTCCAAACCTGCAACTTCTCTGTATGGATTTATTGGGAATAAATCAATTCTATCATTCTTTAATATTTACAAAATGCTATTTCACAACAAACTCCATGAAGCAAGTAACATAAGCCTTACTTACTGTCCTCATTTTACAGATGGACAGAGTTGAAGTGCCCAAGGTCACAGCTAGTAAGCGACGGAAATGAGACTTAAGCCTCAGTTCTACTACATCACACTTCCTTTCTCTATATGGATTTCTTAACCATTCTACTCTTGAATTTATTTTCTGTGGAACTTTGGGCAAGTCACTTCATCTCAATTTCTTCCTCTGCGAATTCTGAGATCCCTTTTATCTCTAAATAGATGATCCTTGGTCTAGGGAGAATTGTATTCATTTAGAGTTTTAAAAATATATTCTAAAATTTATTCTAAAAATCTATTATAAATCTAACCCTTTATTCTAAAGTTATTTAATTTAACCTTCTAGCCTAACTTTGTTTTATATAATAATCATTTCCAGATATATTGTCATTCCTACACTCTCCTTTAAGGTCTGGGTTGGATAAAATGGCTTTTGAGGTCTTTTCCAACTCTCATTCTGTGAATGAGAATGTGAAATCAATTAGTCTCTCCCATTTTATCGTGTTTTTATATTTAAAATTCTGTATTATTTGCTCACGAGAAATGTCTAATATGAGAAGACATGAAAGATTTTTACCATATTCTCCTAAACCCTAAATAAAACGGAGGATGAACAGATTCTCTGGGTATACCAATGTCATGGTATGCCATAGTGTCGTAGTACAAAGTTGGCCTTGGCATCAGGAAGGCCTAATTTCAGTCCTGGCCCTGATTCAGACTAGTCAAACTTCAGTGCCCCAGGCGGCTCTCAAGATTATAAATTATAGTTATTCTGTATAGTCAGTGGAAGTTTTCAATTCAGTTGAGTTAACAAGTACCTACCACATCTTCCTAATGCAAATCAAACCAGATTAAAATATAATTATGAAATGTTTAATAAATTAAAAATACAATACAACACAGATCATTTTAATTTGTGGTTTTCTAAGTCAGTATACTGCTGTTTCTATTTGAGTTTCATACTACTTGTGTTGTAGATAAAGTATAGGACAGAAGACCTGAATTCAAATTCTCTTTCACATACTGACTAGCTGTGTGAACCTGGGTAAGTCGCTTAACATCTCAGTCTCAATTTCCTCATCCATAAAATTAGGGCTGTCATAGCACCATGTTGGAGGTTTTTTGTAAGGATCAAGGGAGATATCACATGTAAAGCACTATTTAAAGGCTAGCTATCTGTTTTTATGTAAAATGAAACAGCCCTTCTCCTTTACATTCTTCTAGAGGAAACAATGTGAATACAGATAAGTAAATATATACAAATTAAATACAAAGTCATTTGAGAGAGGACTTAAAATTGGAGGAAGGAATCAGGGAAGACCTGGTATAGGAGGGGATGCTGAGCTGAAACTCTTGGGAACTCCCTAAGGAAGAAAATCTAAGGAAATCACAAGCCAAAACACCAACAAACAAAAATGCACATTCTCCACTACATCCTACCAATCATTTGGGTTTTGCTGTTAGGAGTCTCAGTATTTTTAGGGTAAAGATAATGCATTGGAATTGTGTTGGTGATGAGTGACTGAATAGTCTTCTGAACCAACAGTACCCAGCCCTCTAGACTCTCAATCCTACCCAAAGGAAGGAAGAAGAAATGAACATTGGAAGATGGCAGCTTCATATGTTGTGATGACAGGAATACCATCTAGGTCACTCTGGGTGATTTCCATTTGCAGCACAGCGCACTAAAATGATTTCTTTGCTTATGTTATTTAACTTTTTTCTCCAGGAGGCAGTGATGGTGCCTGGAGCACCTCCCTCCAAGTCCATTTACCACTTCAGACCATCTTAGGCTTCATTCTCACTTCCCTCAACAATGTTTCTCATCAAGAAATATGGAATTCATTCACAGAATGTAGCAGATCATGTTTGTGTGTGTGTGTTTTAGTGTATTATGTTTTGATTTGTTATATGATTTCTTCCATTTATTTTAGTGTGACTACATAGCATGGCTATAGTGAAAATGTGCTCAATAGGAAAATATATGTAGAACCTATATAGAATTGTATGCTGTCGTGGGGAGGGAGGGGGGTAGAAGGGAGAAGGTGTGGGGAGGGATAAAATCTTAATTTTAAGGAAGTGATTGTAGAACATTAAAAAAATAATAATAAAATAAGAAAAATTTTGTTTAAAAAAAACCAATGTTTCTCATCATCTTGCAGTATCCTTTTCTGCAATGGGAAGCTATTGCTCCCATTCATTCACTCTCTCCCATTACTGTAAAGTTGTTTATACTATAGATTGTGATGGGTCTCCCTGTATATGTCTTTATTTTCACAGTCTTTAACACCTAATGTAGACAGCCACAAATGAAGCTGGAACCTGGCTAATGTTCACAGCAGGGAAAAACAATTAACAAATTCCTAGAAATTCCAGGTAGTGCTTGAAGCAGAATAGGAAGCAGAAGTTATTGTATGATAATATTACTTGAATTTAAATTATTGGTACGATATTTTAAAAATTAGGTAGCAGTGTCTGACCTAGTGATTTTATGTGTGTGGTAAACTCCCTGGGTGAAAATTTCTTCCACTTAAGCAAATAGGCAACAAATGTAAGCTGTCTTGAGAGTTATATGAAGACTCTGTGAGGATGAGCTACTGACTCAGCGTGACACAGCCCGTATATGTCAGAAGCAGAACTTGAATTCAGGTCTTCCTAATGCCAAAGCCTGACTCATTTCTCATAAGACCACTGGTATAAATTGTAAGATGTTTGAAATTAAATCCACTAGTAAAATCTCAATGCAGTGTCATTTAAAAACTTAGAGTACAATGATGTGTTCTTTTATAGTATATGAGAGGAAGGGGTATGACAGAAGGAAAGGAGGAGTACGACGACTTTTTTTAAAAGTTGTGCAAGGGTCCCTGGTTGTATGTGTTGTTGTTCAGTCATATTCTGTGGTGTCCAACTCTGTAACCCCAATTAGGGTTTTCTTGACAGAGTGACTGGAGTGGTTTGCCATTTCCTTCTCTAGCTCATTTTTACAGATGAGTAAACTGAGGCAAAGAGGGTAAAGTGACTTGCCCAGAGTCCCACAGCTACTAAGTGTCTGAGGACAGATTTGAACTCAAGAAGATGAGTCTTCATAACTCCAAGTCTAGTGCACTATCCGCACCACCATTTAGCTGCCCCTTGGTCGTGCACATGTCCATCATTGGATTCCCCTTGTGGTTGTCTTCAAGGTGGGCAAAGATGCTCAGCTCCTTACCTATCACATGTGTCACCTTGTACAAATCTGGGGCTCAAATTTCCTCCTCTCAAAAATGAGAAGTTTGGACTGAAAGATATCAAAGTCCCTTCCATCTCCAGATTCTGAAGTCCCATGTCAGCCTGAGAACAGATAAAAAGTATTTTTACTTTTATTTGCTCTGTCATCCTCTTCATACAAGGCCAACAACCCCTTTGGAGGTAGGGGAATTCTCATTTCAAAGAAGCCTGTTAACCATATTTTTGCTACCTATTTCATATGATGACAAAAATACAACAGCAGCTAGCTGTGCTTTGTCCCTGCTCCAACATCTCAGGGGTCCATGATTTCCTGGGTATGTGTACTCTCAACCCTGGTTCTGCTGCTCACAACATCTCTGTTCCTTGGAATAACTAGAATTTATATAGTGCTTTGATGTTTTCAAAGTGCTTTACAAACATTATCTCATTTTATCCTCACAGCAGCCCTGGAAAATAGACCATATATCCCCATTTTACAGATAAGGGTGCTGAGACTAAGAAGACGCATTAAATGACTTGCCCAGTGTCACGTAGCTAGTAAGTATTTGAGGTGACCTTTAAACTCAAGTCTTCCTGACTCCAGAGTTGATACTGATCCAGTGTGACACCTAAAGCATTGCTATGGCTGAAAAGTATGTCATCAGTCTACCTGGTGATAAGCTGGACTTTGTTAGGCTGGTCAGAATATTTAGAACTGGAAGAGACCTCACAGAGGATCTGATCTGGTCCAACCCCCTCATTTTATATATAAGGAAACTGAGTTCCCAAAAGGTTGAGTGATTTGTTAGAGGTAACACAGGTAATAAGCAACAGAAGCAGAATCTGAACCCTTGTTCTCTGGCCTCAAATCCAGTAGTCTCTGCTGCACCACCCCCATTGATACTGCTACACAATTTATGGTACCTTGGACAACAAATATATATTCAAGAGCTGAACCCACATTCAAATGCTTTTCCTATTAATAGGAATTACTGGAACTTGTACTCTGTTGGCATAGTATATAACTTTAGCTCTATAAATGAATTATAATAATTAGATTTGCTATTGCTATAAACTCCTTAAGAAAAGCTATTTAACTCTAGTATCTGCTCTGAACAGAGACAGTACAGAATAGTTCACAAAGAGCTGAACTCAAGAGCCAAGAAGACATGGGTTCAAGTCTTGCCACTGATGTTGCCCATGTGAATAATAAGTCATTTAATTTCTCAGTACTCTAGGATCATAATTTGAAAGACCATAATTTTCCAGGACAGCTTTAACCAACTTAAGTAGAGAGAATTTTTTCATCCAGGAAATTCCCTAGATAAGGGTTTCTTAGTCCTTTGCAGTAACACAAACCCTTTTAAAATGCATAAAATACATGAGGTTACAAAGAGATAATTGCAATTTTATTGAATTGCAATTGAAAAAGAATCTTATTTAAATATAATAATCAAAAATTGTTTAAGTTAACATACTGCCAGATCAAGAACCCCCACTTTACACTGGTGAAATCAGTAATTCAGTTCCTATCCCTAATCTGCAATGAAAGTCAAATAGGAATTTGGGTAGATTAGAAGGCATGTAGCATTGCTAAAGCCAAGAACACCCATGGGACAAGTTTGATATGCAAAGCAATGAGATGTAGTCTGGCAGCTGTCTGGTCAATGAAAAGGGAGTACCTTTGCTATGCTATAGGAAATGCTCTCATGGAATCACTTATATTTTATACATTATGACTTTATTTTTTTAAAATAACCAATTACAATTTTTACATTCTAAAAACTGATATTTTTGACTGTTCTCCCAGGAAATCTTTTGGCATGTCAAATATAATCCACATCAGATAAACCATCATGGCATATTATGTAAGAATTATGTGGCATCAGTGTGAGAATCTTCACTGCCTAGAGTTAGTGGGCTTTGATTATGGGGATCCTAGCACAGGAAATGAGGAATGTTGCTATGCAGCTAACCAGCCCTTCATTTCTTTTTATCTAGCTAAAAGAGGCTTTCAACGGCCAGTCTTAGGGTGAGAAATTTTGAAATTGCTGTGTGAAAAAAAGCTGGGGATAGTCGTTAGGAAGACAAAAAAAGTACCTCTTACAAAGAGAAGTCAGAATTCTAGCCAGAACAATTCTCCAGCTGGGAAAAAAGGGGATTTGTCTTTTTGGAAAATCACATCTCAAGCCCTTCACTCCTTTATGTGATAGCTGCTAAATCTGGTATGATTCTGCTGTGGTTATGTGATATTTTAATGATTTATTTCTGGCTGCTTATAGTAGTTTCTTCTTGACTTTGGGCTCTGAATTTAGGCTATAATATTCCTGGAAGTTTTCTTTTTGGGGATTTCATTCACAGGAGGTTATTGGTGGATTCTTTTAATTTCTACTTTGCCCTCCAGTTCTAAGATACCTGAGCAGTTTTCCTTCATAATTTCTTGAAATTTGATGTCTAGGTTTTTTTTCTTGATCATGGCTTTTGTGTAGTTCAAAAAGTTTTAAATTATATCTCCTTGATCTATTTTCCAGGTTAGTTTATTTTCCTATGAGATGTTTCACATGTTCTTCTGTTTTTTCAATCTTTTGGCTTTGTTATAAAATATTTCTTGGTGTCTCATGGAGTCATTAGCTTCCACTTGACCAATTCTAATTTTTAAGGAGCTATTTTCTTCAGTGAGGTTTTGAACCTCTATTATCATTTGACAAATTCTGATTTTTAAGGAGTTATTTTTCTTCAGTATTTTTGTTCCTCTTTTACAATACTATTAAGTTTCTTTTCATAATTTTCTTACATGGCCCTCATTTTCCCCCAATTTTTCCCCTACTGCTCTAATTCAATTTTTTAAAAATCTCTTTCTTTTCCTCTTGTAGGATTTCTCTTGGGGCTTGTGTCTCATCTGCATATTTCTTTGAGGCTTTGCTTATAGGCATTTTCAAAATAAGTTCTGAATTTGTGTCTTGAATTTCCCTATTAGGTTATTTTTTGTTATTTTCTCTTTTTTCTAGCTTCTGTATGTTAGAGCCTCTGAGATAGGGGGAGGGAATAACTAACATGAACTCCCATCTATTATGTCCTTCTGCTTTCATAGATCTATCTATCTGGGGGCCTGTAGGTATTTGGTGCATCCAAAGTGGCATTATTTAGGGAAAGATCTCACTGCTCTCTTGGTCTGTATTCCATTCCTTACTCATATAGAGCCTCTGCTCCCTCACTACTATGACCATTCCTCTCTGCCCTGGGACTGTGACTGGAACTGGGTAATGGGCAACAGAGCTGCCAAATAGTAACCAATTCTGTTCCCAATGCTAGATCAGGGGTCTCCTGGGATCTCTTTCTGACAGGTGTTGAGTCCCCTTGCAATTAGTAGGTGCTGGTCCCACTACAGCCACTGTTGCTGCACTATACTGCTGCTACATGCTGCTGCATCCACCTGGGGCCACCTTCTTTGCCATATTCTCAATTAGTGCCTACCCCAGTGTCTACACACCTCTCTTTCTGTCTTCCTAAGGTTCCCTGAGCTGGAAAAATAACTTACCATGACTTGTTCTTGGCTTTCCCACTTAGAATTCTATTTGGCGTTTTCTGTTATCAGAAGATAGGAGAGGATTTGGGGGAGGAAGTTCTGACCTTTCATTCCATCATCTTGATTCTACCCCCAAAAGGAGGTTGTGTCACAAGGGACTTAGCAAATAAGATGCTGGTTGGCTGTGCTCCTGAAACTGGTCTAGCTCTGGAGTAATCTCATGGACTCCAGTTCAAAATGGTATGACCTGTAGCATATCTCACCATAACAGGTGGGAATGGACTAACGCCAGGTCTCCCCTGGTTTAAGGTCTGATGGGAGTCTGATTCTAATTGGTGAGCCCTGATTTGGGGCCATAGCTCATCAGGCCCAGTATAGAACTGTGGTTCCCAAACTCCAGCCATGATACAAGTATCTATGGTGACCCCATAAGCAAAGGGCCAGTTGAAATATGCTTTGGCCTCCTCTGGGCTCCAGTGGATTAGAAAGAGAAACAGGTATTATTTCTACATAATATTCACAAGGAATTGATTACAACACATATATTGAGGATATCCACAAACTATGGAAGCCTCTGAAATTGAGTTATTTAATGAATAGTTAAATTGTTTTTAACCTAGTCTCTATAGGTAGATTTCAGGGGATCCATGAATTTGAATGAGAATATATATATATATATATATATATATATATATATATATATATACTTTTATTTTCACTAACTTCTAACTGAAACTGATCATTTCTGAACATAGAAAACGATGTGCCAACAAATTCCACAGATCACCTCCAAATAAAAGCCAAAATTCTTCTCTATCTTTCCAGTTTACCACTTATTTGTAGTTTTACTAGTTATGTTATGCCTTACTCACTGATATCCTTAAGTTCCTTCTGATTTTATTTCTCAGCTCTTTGAGGGTAGTAATCATATTTTCTGTTTCTTCATTTACACAAATTATGTTGATTAATTGAGGCAGAGGGAGATGCTAAATAATAACTGACATCATTTTGGTATTCTACCTTTCCTTAGAGGCAGTGGAGTGAACACTCAACTTGGAGAAAGAAGATCAAGGGTATCAAAGGTTCTGATTTTGCTCCTAACTTGTTAAATGATCTTGGACTTAAACTTAAGTTTTTGTGCCTCAGTTTCCTTATCTATTGTATAGGATTGTAATGCTTGCACTACCTATCTCACAAGATTTCTGTAAGGAATTTTTGCAAGCTTTTGTAAAAACCCTCTTTCAATGCAAACAATTATATTTTCCCTCCAGTCATGGTCTTCACCATGATCACTGTAATTATATAGACTTCAGGAGTCATTCCAGCTTGTTCCCAAGAAGATTTTTATGAAGTTTTCCTCCCTACTCCATCCCCATTTGGACCCAGCTACATAAAGGAAACTAATCTCTCTCTACAGCTGTGTCCACCACAGTTAGGGGAAATGTCTACACTTGACTTTCATTCAGACAGCAAAAGAAGCATGAAAATCACATGACTTTCAGGCTTGACATTGAGAAGACTGAATCCTGGCCAACTTCCATGGCTAGTCTGAGTGGTGAACTGTGGTGTGGCTGTCTACTGACTTCCTTGGCCAGTGTAACTATGGGACTGTAATAACTATTATTGCCATGTGCCAGTCACATGCTGTGAGAATACCCAGAGCCTATGAAGGCTGGATAATACAAGATGTTAATGCTCATCTCATTTGGGTCATCATCTTTCTTTACTCTTTCTACTCTCTGAGGAACTGAGGTGATCTAGGACGAAATCATTTCCCTTTAAGGCTCCTAAAACATTTCAAAGGAATAGTTTTACTCATCCACTCCCTTTTCCTTCATCTCCTTTTTTCTATCATCTTGTTCTCCTTAACATGATGATGAAGTTAGGGACCTTGTAAAAGTAAGTGACTAGAATAGTCAGTAAGTGTTAAATTGAATTCAATCAGGGTAGGGCTAATAACAGTTTTTATACTACCACCCTAATTCCCCCATTTCCTGCTCTCCACTTCTAACACTAGAGTAGCAACCATTTCCTACAAGCAACTCTGTATTTTCCCACAGCTTACTATTCAGTTCATAGATTATGCAATACCTGTCCTCCCTTTTCTCCTTCACTGTTTTGTCCTCCCTTATCCTTTCAAATCACAAAAACATAAATTAACAGAATTGGAAAGGACATCAGAAGTCATTTGGTACTATCTGAGGCCAAGTAGAACTCTTCCCCATAAGGTCCCTGACAAATGTTCACCAGTCCCTGCTTGAAGATCCCTGAAAATAAGGAGTTCATTTCTTCAGAAAGCAGACATTTCCACTTGAGGACACTTGTACCAAGTCTGTTCAAAAACCTGGCTTTTTGCAGTTTCCACCCACCACTCACAACTCTGCCTTCCAAACTGAATGACAATCCTAATCTCTCCCTAACATGAGGACCTCTCAAATACAATAAACTAGCCTTCTCCCTCTTACCCTCTTTCACTTCCTCTTTAGTAACTTTCTCCCCTTCTTTATTTTTCACCCTGTCTCCTTTTACCTATGTTGCCAATTGCTAGCATCTCCTTCAGATATACAGTAGTATATTGAGAAGGGAACTCATCCTGTTAAAATGTAAACAAATACAGTGAATTTCCTTTATCTGGCTAAGCTTGTCCCACAGTCCCCCAGTTTCATAAAAAACTGAGAATTGGCTAGGTTTATTAATTATTTACTGAAGGCTTTTTTTTTTTCAAAAATGTTTTTTCCTTGATATATCTCCTCTGTTGGATTTTTGCCCCCAGGTGGCTCCACCTACATATTAAATCTCAATTTCCACTACCCTTCTCTCAGAAAATCAGAGTGGATCTCAGAGGTTATCCTGTTTCTAGCCAAAGCCTACCCTCTTCCAAAGCCTAGCTCACATCCACCTCTCTCATGAAGTTGTCCTTGATTGCTCCAGCCCCATTGATTAATCTCTTCTTTGGACTGCTTAGAAATTATAATCTTCCCTCAATTATGTGCTGTCTTACACTACCGCTCACTTATCACTTTGTGTATGTTGAGTCTTACCTCCACAATTAGATTGTAAGCTCCTTGAAAACAATGATTATTTTAAATATTTTTTCTGCATATGTAATGGTTTGTTGCTTCAATGGCACATTGGGTATATTCCCTATGTATTGATTTATTGACTGAAAGTTGAAACCGTGGAACTTTTCTGATAAGTATTTCATTCTCTAGAACGATAGCGCCTGGGAGGGAGAAGTATGCCCATGTACTAAAATTTATGGAGCAGATAGAAATTAAACTCAGAATACCTATAGCAGGGGCTCTGAAACTAGGGTCCTTGAACCTTTTATTTTGCTTTAATTTTTTAATAATGGTATTTCAATAAAATGGTTTCCTTGATCATCTTGTGATATTTTATGTATTTAAAGAAATGACTGAGAAGGGGTCCATGGGTCTCACCAGACTGTCAAATGGGTCCATGACATTTGAAAAAGTTAAGAACCACTGTCCTCGAGATACTTTGTAAGGCACTAGGCCCTCTCTTCTACTCCCATGTTAAAATCACAAACAAATCCACCCCTAGAAGTATAAAATTCATACTTAGGATCAGTGTGTCAGATCTCTCAGTCAAAGAAGTTGATTTTGGATATTATCTCATCCTCCCTTTCTGGAACCTTCTCCATACCCACTTGCAGTAGCCATTTGTCTTCCCAAATCACTGAAGTTCCCTAATGCTGTCAGCTGTCCTGTGTTAACCAAGGAAGGCAACCCTGGATGTGGGTAGTGTGAGGGTACTGGATCTTCAAGTCCTTCCACTGCCTTCCCCCTCAAAACAGAACATTCTGTCCTGTGTTTTCCATTTCTTCAGGGCCTTGCTTATCTTTGATCAGATAATTAACATCAAGGTGCTAATGGTTCAAGCTGCACTTGAACTGGAATATTTGTTTTTTAAAAAGGAACTTTGGCCTAGACCCAAATTCTAATGAAGAGCTCTCAAGCACAGAAGCCAGCTGCTGTAGAAAATTTTTTTTGGCAGAAAATACTCTGTGTAGTCGAGCGCATTTAGAGTTAGGGTTAGGGTCTAGTAGAAAAGGCACTGAAATTAATATCAAAAGAGCTCTGTGTCAGATTCAAGAGAAACCTACCACTTACTTGCCATGTGTCCTTGGACAAGTCATTTCTCTGCCTTGGTTTCCTCTGCTGGTAAAATGATGGAGTTGGTCTAGGTGATCTCTAAGGTCCTTCTAGCACCTCTGATTCTGGGATTGTCTAGAATTCTAGCCTACTACATCTGTACAGAAGGCTAACTCTGGAGACAGAGATATGATATCCCTTTCTGTGAGGAAATTACAATTCTTTCATGCTACAAATAACAAAAATACAAGAGCAAAGGCTCTAAGTCAGAGGACCAGGTTCAAATCCTTCCTCTAACACTTGCTACTCTTGAGACCTTTCTCAAGTCATATAACCTCAGAGGACCCCAGTCCTCTACATACTCTACATACATAAATTGCAGATCAAGTACTGATCTGCATTGGTAGAGGGAAATTTCCTTGCTGAGAGTTTCCTAAGAGAATGAAATCACCTGTTTAGTCAATCAACAGTCATTTAACAAGTATCTGTTAAGCTCTTATTGTATGCCCAATCCTGTGCTAAACTGGAGATGCAAACAAAAGGAAATCCCTACATAAAGTCCTTCTTTATATGGTACCATAGAACCAATCTTCATTCTTGATTCCACAGAAATTTCCTTTGAAAGGGAAGAAGTTCCTAGGAAAACAATGCTGTCACATGACTGAGAGAGGGAGTCTAGGTAAGCAGGGTCCTAGCAACCAACAAAACAGCTCCAAGTTCTGCAGCATAGTTTTTTTAAAAAAAAAAAGAAAAGAAAAGAAAGAAAGAAAAGAAAAAAAGCATTCTTAGATGATTTCATATGGTGACTTTCAAGACATTTATACCTTCCAAGCTCCAGTACTGGATTACTGATCAGAAGGGAAAATCAGTTTTAGGTTTCTTAAATCAAAGCTTTAAAAAAAAAGAGTCATAATATGACACATTAGTAAGAGTCACCAACTTTGGGGTAAAACAGCATCTAACCCAGCTTCCAGCCAGCTGGTTGGCAGCCCTCCTCTTGCTCATTTTCTGGGATGGGCTGTGGACATCCTTCGAAAAGTCACCATACTCTGTGGCACACCATGCCAAACCAGGACCAAGTGCAACTAAAATATGACACAGAGTGACTCTAGCTAATTACTAATAGATGGGACTCATCAGAAGCTTGGCATTTTCCTTTGTGGTGAGTGAGGTGATGGTAGCTCCTCTCTCCTCTCTCATTTGAACCCATGACATTCGAAGTCTTAGTCTAATACTCTTATCGGCCATACCACAGTATGAGACAGCTCCTTTTTTCCTTCTCTCTCCCTCCCTCTCTCTTTTTCTCTTTTCTATCCTATCTGTTGCTTAATCCTTTAAATTTCCATATGCTGCTTATCTCAGAGTGCTTCTAATGGTTCACAGATGTCTCCTCCTTCATTAGTTTGGGAAAAGGTAAGAAAGAGCAATAAATGATAATCTCCTTTTTTCCAACTGGTAAATCAAAGCACAGAAATTTCAGGGGGCACCAGCAGGCATAAGACAATGGCATAAGCAGAAACTGAAGTCTAGTTCCTAATCCTTCCCGGTAAGCTGAGACGTCTCAAATGAGATAAGGGATTGTAAACACCATCTAATGAAAGATAATGTCGCTATTGTAACGCTGCCGGTGACCTGGCGGGGGTTGGGGGCGGAGCCCATGATTTTATTGTGATAATGATCATGGGTTCAGGGAGACTGAAGTCTACACCAGTGATGTCAGCCCGGCAAGGAGCTCCTGGCGTGGAAGCTCCCTTCACTCATACAGCTTGACACTTCCTGTGACTGTTGTCTGGGGTCAGTTGAGTAGCTTGCTATAGAGCCATCCAGCTAGCATAGTCAGAGGCAGGATTTGAACTCAGGCCTTCATTCCTAAGCCCTGGCTCTGTCCTATCGCTGTGCTCTTTTTCACTATCAGTGATATTATTGTTGCTACAAATTTGCTTTCCTTTGTAAAACGCGTCAAAGTCGGTGACTACATCTTCAGAGTCTCCCATAGTACCCAAGCAAAGAGCCGACCACACGCATTAGGTCCTGAGTGCTTGAGTGTTTGTTTGCCGGCTGATGAATACATGAGAAAAGGGAAAGACTGAATGGCACACGCCTGGACAAACCTCGTCCCCACGGTAAGCTTCTCGAGGTGCAACTCATTTGCCTTTGGGGAAGTTCCTTTTGTGATGCCAGTGGCCTGAATAAGAAAATAAGAATGCCCAGAGACATTCACCCTGATCTAGGGTCCGCCCTGACTTTTTTTTTAAGGCACTGCTGTGTAATGTTGTGTTATGACAGATGAGAATGTCGGACAAAGCATCAGGATGACGTGGATTCAAATCTCATCTCTGACACTAAGAATATAACTTTGGTTGACTGGCCGCTCTGAACCTCAGTTTTCACATCAAGAACATGGGGATAAGGATATTTGTAACACGCCCTCCTCAGAGAGTTTGTATGCACAATGTATACACAAAGGGCTGTGTAAGGTATATAGAAGAACCAGCTATTGTTGTTAATAATAAGTGGTCATTAATTTTAATAATTATTAAATATCAATAGCAATCACATAAAAGATGCTGATATTTGTTCTAAATTAAGAGCAAGGGAAGCACAAATCGGGCACGTTGACTCTGATGACTGCCCGTCAGGCTGTCAGACGATGACATACAAAGAAATCCCATAAGCCCCTCACAGCAGCATTGTAGACATTTTGAAGCTATAAAAGAATCTTAACTTGAATGAATAAAATCTTACTTGTCGTGCCTGTATGCTTCCCTCCCCTGGACACTCTGGTATGCAGGCTTTAATAAAAGCAGAAAGTGAGACCCTGACTTCAGGAGTAAAGGGCTAATCAGATACATTCAATTAATGGAATTACAAAAAACTTGAGAAATGAATGATTTGCTCTGGAAGAGACACTGAGGGAAAGTCTGCTTGGCCACGATAATGTCCTCAGATCTCTCTTAGTGAACTCAATAATACTCTAGGCTCAGTCGTCCAAGGAACCTGCCTAAGTTGACTCCTCGAGGACCTCACTAAGTAGCACATAGCTCGGCACATTGAATGACAAGAGTGCGTCATAATGCAACCATTAATAATACTGTGTGGCTAGGGGCCCACTACCTTTATTTCCTCAAAGCCCTAGAGAGGAGGAATCCCAGCTACCAGAAACTGCAAAGGGGGGGACTCGTTCAAATATGTGTTCTTCAAATCCTCCCTGAAGCAGGAGCTGTCCGCAAGTCAGGATACTGGAACAGCAGTTAGGCAGAGGGCAACTAAGTGGCACAGTGCCAGGTCTGGAGCTGGAAAGACCTGAGTTCAAATGCAGCCTCAAATTCCCAGCTGCCTCAGACACAAACAGGGCAGGGCAACCCAGGCTTTCTTCTGGAGCCCTGAAATTCAGGTGGCGCTAACAACACTTCTGGAGTCCTTCAGCAATATCACTGCAGTGGAGTTTAGCACTCAGACAACAAGCATAAATGGAAAGCTGACAGGTGAAGGCTTCCTTCCCAGACCCTTGCTGTGTCCTAGGGTCTCTGCCTACAACTGATCCCCACGCTGACTTCCCCTCCTCCCCAGCCTTGACCAACTTTATCCTAAAAAGGAATTTTTCATCCTGTTTACTCCATCACATTTTGTGAAACTTCCTCAGGTTCAAGAGATGCTGTTTAGAGTTCTGTGGAGAGATAACCTGTGTTCTTATAAGGATAAGCCATTTCACTTGTCAACTCAGTTTCCACACCTGTAAAATGAGGGGGTGGGGCCAGATTAGATTTTTAAAGAGTTTTCATTAAGTATTTCCTATGTGCCAAGTACTGTGCTAAACTCTGGGAAGATTAACAGAAGCAAAAGTATAGATGGCCTTTTAGTCAGAGCTTACATTCTAATGGGAGAAGAAAACACAGAAATGGGTTAAGGGGGCAGGCAGGTACCAGTTGGGGAGTGGGGAGGGACAAGGTAAAAAAATGAGTCTTGGAGTTCAGGAGCTGAGCCAGGTTAGGAGTGAGCAAGACTGACTTGGGTCCTTTCTCCAGGGAAGAACTCACCAATCAGAGGAGGGGTCAGCAGGAGTGAAGGGCATCTCCAGGGTGAGAAGGCTGGGTAAGGGTGGAAAAGAAGCAGAGAAGTCAGGAACCCAGGTTAGAGTGGGTCTCCTGTTCCTACAGATGACCTCTGAGGTCTGATTCTATGACCCTGACTAGGGATCACTCTGGTGTCTTCCTGCCCTGTGATTCTGTATGCATTAATCTGCAACTAGAGATTCAGTGACAAATCTGGGAAAAGGGGCCTGGGATTCTGCCTCCTGCTTTCAGTTTTACCATAGAGCCTGCCCCATTTTGGATTAGATAAATTAGACCAAGTTCTCTTCTTTCTTTTGGAATTCAATGAGCCATTTTCTCCCTAAATACCAATTAGTTGCCTTTACAGGCTACATTAACTCCTTCTGGTCACCAGGGTGCTACAACTGAGGAAAAAGAGTAAGGTTAATGTTCTGTACTCCTCTACCTCATAATTTAATCAAAACCTAACTAACCTGAACCTCTTAGTAAGTTACTTTTCTTATTTTAATTCTACTTGTAATAGACAGGGCAAAATGCCAGGTAAGCAAACGAGTAAGAGAATTTATTTTTTAAATCTTATAGGACTTGTTCTGAGGTCAGCAGGCCACAGTGGATAGAATGTAGACCTGGGATCAGAGGACCTGGACTCTGTCCCTGATTTCAGGAGGTGAACTGACTTGGCCAATTTCACATAGGTAGTTGAGTGGCAGAGCCAGAATTTGAGCCCAAGACCTATTATTTTCAAATCATTTTCTCTTTCCACTATACCAGGAATTAGTAAACTATGGCCTGAGGGTCAATTCCTGGAGACGGGCTATTTTTGTACAGCCTAGGAGCGAAGCATGGTGTCTACATCTCTTTTTTCTTGTCTTTTAAATTTATTTAGTTAATTGTGAACTTAAGAAATAAAAAAATCTTTTCCATAACATATTAGAAAAGAAAAAAAAAGATGACTATACCTGAAACTGCAAATCTATTTTGTAAAAATTTAAGTTTTGGGAATAAGAACTCATTATTTGGTAAAAATTGTTTGATAAAAAATCTGGAAGGCAGTCTGGCAGAAATTGGTCTTAGACCAATATGTTACACCATTCACCAAGAAAAGTTCAAAATGGATACATGATTTACATGTTTAAACACTTGCCCTTGGGTTTTCAATTGCTGACCCATGCATTGCACTGTATCATACTTCTTAGCAAGGTGGGATCCTGGCAGATCACTTCACTTCCCTGTACTTCACTTCCCTTCTCAATAGTTTCCTACCAGGTAAAATGAGGGAGTTGGATGAGACACACACTAATGTCCCTTCTAACCTGGAATTCCAGGCTTTCGTCTCTTCTGCTAACAGCGCACCCTTCCTTTGTGAAGGAAAGTAGCCTTTCATTCCCCTTGAGATCACAGGCATGGGGTAAACATTGAGCCTCATTGACAGCTGTGTTCCCACCAAAACCCACCTTTGCTCCTGAGAATGAAGAAGGACAGAAAGGAGGAAACATAACAGTGGTAACTGGCTTAAAGGCTTAACAGGTAATGTTGGGGGACCTATAGATCGAGAGCAAAGAGCCCTGATTCTATGTATTCCAAACCCATTCTCTAATACTACCTAGAAGACCTTGGGCAAATCACTAGAATTAAGAGGGGTTACATTGTCTTCAGCAATATTAATAAAGAGATCATTAAAAAGAAGGTACGTTCTAAGCAACTGAAAAAAACAGCAATGGTCCTGGAGAACAGGGAATAAAATATACCTGCCTCCTCACATCAGAGAGGGCATCTGAGGCAGAATGTGGTATACCTGTTCAAGTACAGTCACTGTATTATGGGTTTTTGCTTCATTTTCCATTTTCTTTTTTTCAAGAGAATATTCAATATAAAAAAAGGGGTGTGTGTAGGTTTTTTTTCAGAAATTATTTTGATGTAAAAACAAAAGTTATCAATAAAACATGTTAGTTTTTTTTAAGTCAATGCAAAGTCCAAACATGATTTGAAACCAGGGTGGGGTAGGGATGTAATGCAGACACTGGGATAATCTACTTCATTTGACGAGGACACTTCAATTCCAACCATTTCAACTTTCCCCAGTTTGGCATTTTGTTGGCCAACCACAAATTAATAGAATGAGATTGGACAGCCAGCATATTAACCCTGTTTGTTTGCACTGGCAGTTCTCTTGACAGTCAATATTTGTATTCTGTGGAAAGAAGAATCCTATTCTACATCTGCTGTACTGACTTTTACTCTGCTTTCAATTCTCTCTCCACTTTGTTGCTGTTCAGTCATGTTTGACTTTTCGTGGACCATAGCGGTCCAAGACCATCCTTGGGGTTTTCTTGGCAAAGATATTAGAGTAGTTCTGCCATTTCCTTCTCCAGCTCATTTATAGATGAGGAAACTGAGAGAAACATGGCTAAGGGACTTGCCCAGGGTCACACAGCTAGTAAATATCTGAAACCAGATTTGAATTCAGGTCTTCCTGACTCCAGACCCAGTGCTCTAACTACTGAGCCATGTAATTGCCTCAACTTTCCATGCAGAAATAACCTTCTCAAATGCAATGTATATCCTTCTCATTTTTACTCCTTAGGGAAAATTTTCTGGCAGCAATTCATGACAGTTCAAAATTTTTCCAAAGTTCCAAGTCAAACATATAGGATCATGTTTCCCCCAATTAATCAGCCAATAAGGAATAAGAACCTACTATGTGCCAGGCATTGGGCGAGGTTCTAGGGATGCAAGGACAAAAAATAAAATAATTCCTACTTGCAGGGAGATTGAATTCTAATGGTGGAGACAAATACATTTAAAAATATATCCATCATCATTAGAGTTAATTAATGCAAATATATGCAAAGTAATTAACTATCAGGTAGTTTCATAGAGAGGGCTCCACCAGTTGTTTCCTAAATATTTGGCCTTCTTCAGGGTATTTCCAATTTTAGATACCTCCCCCCGACACACATACACATCAAAGTCCCTCACCCCAATATTTATTGACTTCATTGTCCATATGGCCATGAATGACAATACAGCAGAAATTGGATGAGCTCAGTGTATTGCTCTTAATGACACAGATGACTCATAATGGAGAAGGGAGGCCCATGTTCATCAATACCAATGCCACGGTGTCATCCATTTACTGACTGAATGTTAAGGCCCATTAGAGCTCTGTGCGGCATATCATCATTTATAATGGTGCTCAAGAGCAACATGTAATTAACTCCATGACTGATTGACAAAGTAAATTACAGAGTAGTCAATCATATTGTATAAACACGGATGCAGAGGTTGACTCAAAAGACTTAAATGTTCCTGTCACTGTTTTCCCATTCTCTGCTCCCTTGGGAACAAGGAAGAAGATGGAAGTTGCAAGTAGAAGGGGAATAGCTGGAAGCTCAACTCCTCAGGATCATCCCTAATTCATCACCTCTACTTCCTAGTGTGTGTCTTTGTGAGAGCAAGGCTACACGGAGATCAGGATCATATATGTTAACATTAGAGGGGATTCCTGAGGTGGGCTAGTCGCAGACACAAGAATTCCCCATTTTGTATCTGCTGCCTGGTCATGATTCTACAAAACAAGAGGCCCCTCTAAGACAAACTCATCCCTTCTAATCTGACCACCCTGCTGCTCACTAAAGCCTTGACTGATACCACCTCTCTCAGCCTCCTTTCCCAAGGACCAAACTTCTCCCATTGCTTTTCTTTATAGACTGTCACTCCCCCTTGCATCTGAGCTTCTGCCTTGTTTCACCTCCATGGAACCAGATCCCCATCCCCCATTACCAGTACCTCATGAGATACCATCACTCCTTCCCTGCTTTTCTGCTTCCTTTTATGTGTTTTCTTCCCTTGAGATGATAAGTTCCTTGAGGGCAAGGACTATCTTTTAATTGTATCCCAGTGCTTAGTACTGTGCCTGGCCCTTAGTTGGTCCGTAATAATTGTTGATTGGAAGCTGTTCTATACTTGGCATCACTCTCAGTCTTGCTCAGACACTTCCATTAGACAATGGACAGGAATAAAACAGACAAAAGGGGGGATACAACTAAGAGAAAGGATAAGCAAAGACATGAGTACAAGAGCATAATGCAAGTTTGGGGATCTTGCAGTTGTTTAGTTTTGCATGAGTAGGAAAAACTTCAGATAAATCAAGGGAAAATGGTGGAATGGAGCCATATTGGAGAGGGCCTTGTGCTCTGGGCAGAGCATTTACTTGGTGGGCAAGAAGAGACCACTAAAGACTCAAGTTACATGATCAGCCCACCTCCTTCTCTGGCCACATGTAACCTTGTTGCTATGATTTATGGCTCTTCCTCCACTTAAGGCTGGGTTGAGGCATAAGGAAGATGCGTCTGGCAGTAGCTTGAAAGACGGATTGCAAGGCAGAAAGCAAATAAAAGAACCTTGCTCTCAGTCACTTACCTAGTGTACCTTGATGGAAAATGGCAGGCTGATAGATGTGTTGTTAGTATCATTATGGGAGTCAGAAAACTTTGTCCACATTTATTTCCCCCTCGGAGAGGGAGAATGAGATTTGGATGAAAACTAGTGTCCACTTATCAACAAAGTCCATTAAGGGTTTTGGTGGTTAAAGCCACTGGGAGAAACTTCTCATTCATCCTCTGCAGTTTTATTGGCCTCTCAAGTTCGTTATTGATGAGACTGACTATGGAGAGGATGGTTTCTCAGCAGTAGATGGATAGATTTGAATATCAGGCAACAGCTGAGGAAGGAAGCAAAAAATCAGAGTCTTTGCTTCACCTGTCTGAGGATAAACAGTCATTGATCCTTCTTACCAAGTTTGGGATACAGAATGAGAAGCTCATCTAATGAGTCTGATGAGACCAGCTGGAAATCCTCTTTAGAACTGTTGAAACCTTAGTTCAATGTTGTCCCCATTTTGTAAATAAATGTGCATCTCTTTTCTTCCTGATGGAAAGAATTTGAAGTCCACCTAGAAGTAAGGGGAGCTGGCAAATACTCGTGCTTCTCCACCACTTCTAGCATTCTCTACCAAAAGACTCTTTTTCTTGCTTATTTTTACTTGAAAAATGGCTGATTTCATTCAGCTCATGGGTTTCATTGTTAGAATCTTAATGTTTATAATAGTTTAATAATCCAAAGACTCCAAAGAATTTTTCTAAAAATTATTGAAATAGCTATTACCACTGATATCCCACCAATTATAGATGGCTAACCTGGGATAGGAAAGGTTAAGGTAGGTTAAGCAACCTCCAATTACCCTGAAAATGCATTATTAATCATGCTAAAGAGAGACCCAAGCCCAGAAAACTTAATGAGATTTCAAAAAGTAAAGCAAATTATGGATCATCCAAAGCACAGAACTCTTTGTATCTGGTTGGTCTTATGAAGCATCTGTTTTTCATGGCTCATCTCATATGGTTTGGTGAGAATGGCTGATGGGTCCTTGCCCATGATGTGTTTTGTTTCCTGATTGTTTTAAAACTTCCAAGTTCTAGACACCTGCAGTTGTTGCTACAGAAAGTAATTAACTAGGAAAAGCATTCAAGCAAATCTGTATTCACACTAGACTCCATTCAAGGTGCCTAATGGTGCCAAACTGTACTCTGTCTTCAATAACAAGGGTTCCAGCTGAGAAGTCTTCTGTTGGGAAGAGTCCTTGATGTTTCCAACCCATGGTTTGGAAAAATCAATTCAGTTCTTAAAAGTATCTGGAGTTATCTATTCCTTCTACTCTTTTTTCCCTTTATTTTGTGTTCCTAGAGATACAGCCAATGGTGGTTGTTCCTAGTTGTCAATGAGTAATCAATGAGCCACCAACTGCACGACTCATCAGAAAACATAGAGACTAGCATGTACTGGGTTTTTTTTCCTCCAAAAATATAGGATCTTTTTTTTCCTTTTGTCTTCCTTCCATCTCAGTTAAGAAAAGCCAAGCAAGCCTCTTCTTATGTTCACCTCAACCATGGATACATGCATTTCAAGGCAGTCACCACTTCTCCTGATGAGCAGCTCACCTTACTTCAAGGGATGTGTGAGGAGTCTCCTCACTCTATAATTCTTGTGTTTCCATAAATTTGCCAGAGTCTACACAATATATTCCAGTAATAGGATAACCTAACTTTTAAAAAAATTACCAAAGACATCGTCAAGTTGGCACTCGATGTTTGAGTTCTTTATCTATTGTCTCTGCTTCTGTGATCAGCCATCACTTTCTAGCTACATAGACTTCACAACCTCTATGTTGTGCCCCAGCCTACCTGCTTCCATCAGACTTCTCATTTACCTTCAGATGACCTAGAGTTAGGATTCTTCTGAACACAATATCTTATGATTTTCAGTCATATAACATGACCAGAGAATATTGACATTAAAGAAATAAGAGTTTGGGGGCAAAAAGCAGAAGTTCTTTAATGAAATACAATTTATCTCTTCCTCCTACTCAACATGAGACCCAACTCATTCTCCATCTTCAGTGGCTATCCAAGGTATCTCTTTCTACTTTTCTCACCCTTCCTTTCTCGATGCATACATATATGCATATAATTCAAGCCTAGTGATGGACTAGAAGGCCTATCCTGAAAGAAGACTCCTAGAGAACGAGACAAAGTGAGAGACAGAGAGGAGTATGTGACATATGTATATATATATATAACATGTTATACACATACATGCATACATACATATATATCTGGAAGTGGGGCAGCTGGGTGGCACAGTTGTTGAATGCCAGGCCTGGAGTCAGACTCATCTTCCTGAGTTCAAATCTAGCCTCAAGTATTTACTAGCTATGTAACCCTGGGCAAGTCGCTTAACCCTGTTGGTCATCAGTTTCCTCAAAATGAGCTGGCAAAGGAAATGGCAAACCACTCCAGTATCTTTGCCAAGAAAACCCCAAACTGGATCACAAAGAGTAAGACACAAATAAAAAAAAAAACAACTGAAAAACAACATATTGGGGGGAGGAGGTTTAGAGCTGAAAAAACCTTTGCACATCATCTATTCCAACCTCTCATTTTCTAGATAAGGAAACTGAAGACTATGGGGGTGAAGTGACTTGCCCAAAGTCTCACAATAAATTACAAAGTCAAGACTTGCACTCAGATCTTCTCCCTAAATCTTTTCTCCTAGTTTTTTTCAATGTATTTTCTGCCTATTGGGTTACTTAATACCCAAGATACTCATTTTTCTCAGCTATAAAATTAAGTAACTGGACAAGAAATATCTTTCAGATAAATGAATGAATGATCTCTAAGATCCCTTCTACCTCTGTAACCCTCTGATTTTATAACAACCTCTGATTATAGGCAGATATAATAAATTGTGTTAGAATTCGGAGCATAGCGTCATAGATTTGGAGCTAGAAAACACTTTAGCGACCACTGACTCCAACTACCTCATTTTATAGATTAGATAGCTGAGGCACAGAGAAGTTAAATGTCTGAGGTAGGATTAAAACTCAAATGTCTCTGCCTCGGTGTCCCACATTGTACTTATTGCTGCACCAAATTGTCTCATGTAGTACTTAAAATAAATGTAAACTAGAAACAAGTGTCTTTTTATCATTTTGTCAAGCCATGGGTGATTTTATTTTTGTTGAATTTGAAAAGCAAGTGCTTGTGTACTCTACATAGAACTGTCCCATACATTAGTTTATTTTGCTTGTCATTGTTTTTATTAGTTAGTTAAGTATTCGCCTGAGCAGGCTATTTTAATAAGCAAACTGGGCAGATAGGGCTCATATACTTGAGGAACTTGCCATCAGACACGAAGTGCCTATCGCTGCCATCTGCACCAGTGACAGAGGAGGGCAAGTTCCCCAAATGTTATTATTCTGTTTCTCCGGGTTTCATGCATCTTTCTTTAAGAGAAATGGAGGGGGGCAGGAATCCATTAAATGTTTGCATATTTTTAAAAGAAGCCTTTGCCTTGGTGTCGATGTTTTTCAGGACAAACTAATGCCCATTAGTTTTAGATTCCAGTTGAGTGGAATTGGAATTGAAAGGCTTTTTGAAATGTACGATCTAGTCATGGATTAGGCTGTTAGCCTAAAGGGAATGGGGTAAATCAATGGAGAAAATGAATAATACAGTTTTAGATACTCCTCGCTTGACCAAGGTACAAATAATTTGAGAAAAATACAGTCCAGGTTCCCGGAGTTTGGATCTTGCTGGCTTAGCTGATTCTAAAGCACCAGAACAGTTTTTTGCAGGGTATGTATGATGGAGACAAGATCATGTATAACTGCCCCAGGCAAAGAGGATAACCAACCAATGTTTCCACCCATGTTTCCATTGCAATTTTCTCTGGGCAAATCACTTCATCATTCAGTGCTCTAGGCCACTCTCTGGAACTATAAATTACAGAGAAAGTAGTGGCCTGCATTGAAGGTGTTTCTCATGCCAGTGAAATCACAGATCTATTCTCTATCTTCTGTCCTTAGGAGACCATATTCCCCACCATATCTGATGTTTGAGTGATCACAGATTTAGAGCTGGAAGTATCCTCTGTGATCATCCAGTCTAATGGGGATGATATACAAGTAATTCTGCATTCTAGAAGGATTCACCAGCAAAGTAGAGATTCTCAAAGATCTCATTTTACAGATGATTACACTGAGAGGAAGGAATAAGTGCCTTGTCCTGGATCATGCAGCTAGTAAGTGTCAGAGAGACGATTTGAACTCAAGTCTTCCTGACTCTAGGTCTGATATTTTATCCACTTCCTAAATGAGGGCTCCCAAAGGGATCTGTGAGCTCATCCATTGAAAAGCATTTATTAAATGCCGATTATCTGCCAGGTACTGTACCAAGCTCTAGGGCTACAAGAAGGGCTTTATCTGTCCTCAAGAACGTCACATTCCAAAGGAAGAGAGAACATGGGAATGATTAGATATATACAAGATATATGCAGCATAAATGGAAGGAAATCTTAGAAGTGAAAAGGCTAACAGCAAGAGGGTTTGGGAAGGGCTGAGCCTTGAAGGAAACCAAGGGACCCAGGAGGCAGAGATGAAGAGGAAAAGCATTTCAGGAATGGATTTGATTTGGACTATTCTCCAAACAGACAGATTGCAATTCGTATATGCTTCCTTCTTTCTGTAAATTCAACACAGGAGATTTTCCCAATGTGAGTGGAAGAAAACTGGTGTTAAAAACATGGTTCTTTGTTTCTTTAGGGTCACTAAAAACCATGGACAATGTTCCAAAGATAATCTTACTTTGCTCTATCTATGAAATTCTAGGCTCAATTCATTGTCCATCTAATGAACTAGATTATAAAATGGCCATTCAATTGCATATCATAATCTTAAAGAACAATAGACATTCTTCATTGATTTAGTTTTTCCTGTAAAGATAGTTAAGTCAAACACAGATACACAGTCTAATTTTTATACTTTCTTCTTACTCTGCCAATAACAAGTTGATTGTCTTACTCTACATGACACCTAATTCAGAAATGATTTCACACATCAGTAATCAATTTGTTTTTCTTTCTGTTAGAAAATACCATGTTTTCTTACACGGAATATACCTCCCAACTCTCCTTTTAAACAATGATTCATGGAGCTTCTTTGTCATCCACAAGCCTTTTAACTCCTCTCACTGTTTATTCCATGTTTTCCATCAAATTTTATCTCTCAAGCAGGGAGTGCTAGAAAGGAGTGCTAGAGAGAGTGAAGAGATTGCTCTGAAGGGTCAGAGTGAGCCAAGGATGAAGCTTATCCAGAATATGACTCAAAAAAATGGATCCTGGGATAGGAAAATACTCTTTTCTAATCATTAGAATAACCCCTCTGCCTTTTGGATGACAGAGCTTTCTTTTTTTATAACTGCACACTTAGAATTTGGGTGAAGTCCAAAGGGAGATTGATTTCACATTTACATTTTATTTTGCAGAAGTTAGTTCTCCCAGTTCAGTCACCTGTCAGTCACCAAATCAAACTGTGAAGTAGCATTCCTCTTAGAGCTTTAAAGTAACTGGAAGAGGGAGGATCACATTGGACCACTGTCAATCTCGTCTGATAGTGAAGAAAGCTGGGATACATTATACAGAGTCCACCCTTTTCACTCTCTTCAGAGTTCATGGAAGATTCAGTTTTCATAAAACACAGCAGCATGTGAATTTTCAAAGATGTAGATGAGAATTTGAAATCCTCTCAGGCTTATCTAAATTCCAGTCACAAATCTCCAAAAACAAAAACAAAAAACCTTTTCTTTGGACATTACATTATGAAATCGAAATCTCTCTCTCTCTCTCTCTCTCTCTCTCTCTCTCTCTCTCTCTCTCTCTCTCTCTCTCTCTCTCTCTCTCTTTCTCTCCTCTTTCTTCCCCCCCTTCCTCTCTCCCTTTCTCCCTCTAATCCTCTCCTCTCCCTCCCTCTCCACTTCTTCCCTCTCTTTCCCTCACGACTATGATCCAGAAATGCGGAAATGTGTGCATTGAAAGGCTATTACCAATATACTCTCACTCTTTCTTCATTAACATTATTGATATAGTCTAATTATAAGTATCCCATCTAAGACTTCCTTTACTGATATTGAATGGAAATTACCCTTAAGGAGGAATGACAGCACTTGCATAGGATTTTGTGATGATTTCTGGGGCAAGTCTCCATCTGTTCTGTTCTTGTAAAGTTCCTTGAACAAGGGACAAAGCTTTTTATTCTAGGATTAGCAAGAAAGCTTACACTGCAGATACTCTGGGGAGACCTAACACACTGACATAAACTTACACATTCTACAGAGTAGGTGACATTTGTCACTAGAAGACAAGGGTTTGACTCTCTATTCAAATACTTCCTGGTTCAGTGCCCTTAGGCAAATAAATTACCCTCTCTGTGACAATTTGCTTGTAAAAGGGGACAGAAATACTTTCACTAGCTAATTCACTGGGTTATTGTGAGGAAAGTGCTTTGTAAACCACAAACTGTTGTGATTCTCATAGCCTAGGTACACAATTACTGAAATGTCATAGTTCTATAGAAGCAGAGCTGGAGGGGACAGGAAGAATCTTCATGTCCAGAGATTCTTCACTTGAGATCCATAGACTCCCAAGATGCCACAGATATATGTCAGGGGATCAGTGACTTGGATGGGGAAAAGATATCTTTATTTTTACTAACCTTTGTTTCTTTCCCACTCCGATGTACTTTATTTTATACCTTTAACAACAGTGCTCTGAGAAAAGGTCTTATATTTTCCCTAATATTTCTCATTTCTCTTCGATAGTCTTCCAGTGAAATATGGAAATATATTTAATATAATTGTACATGTATAACATATCAGATTGCTTGCCATCCTGGGACGTGAGAGTGGAGAGGGAAGGAGAAAAAAAAGTCTGGAACTGAAAATCGTATAAACATGAATGTTAAAAACTAAAAAAAAAAGTTTTCCAATGAGAGGCAGAGTTGTATTATGGATAGAGAGCTGACCTTGGATGGAAGAAAACCTGGGTTCAAGTTCCACCTTTGACACATCCTGTCTGTTATTTAGCCTCTCAGCAACTCAGGCTACTCTCTAATAATATAATTTACACAGCAGTTGCTGATCTGCATTCATAGATGGAATTTCCTCACTGAGAGTTCTCAGTACTGATGAAATCACAGGTTCAGGGTGAGAAAGAATTCTTTCAGAGGCATTTGTATCACTTTGAATCATAGAATATTATAGTGCTTTAAGCTCTACAAAACACCTTCTTCCCAGGAAGGATGGCAGCTACCTTCAAGTAGGACTGCACTTTGTGCCCATTCCATTGCATCTGGCATTCTCCTCCCAATTAAAATGCCTTATCTCTACTTGTATTTATTATATGCGCACATGTTGCTCCCCTCATAGAATGGGAAGCACTTTGAGGCCAGGGACTTCATTTTTGTCTCAGTATCTCTTAGCACTTAGCTCAGTGCCTGGCCCATGGCAGGTACTTGATCAATGTTCATGGTTACCACCAGACTCCTCCCCCATCACCTTCCTCTTCTCTGGAGGTGAAGTGCGTGGCCACTCCTTTTAGTTCCCCTCCATAACCCTTCCATTCCCCAGGCCAGTATCTGGTGACATTTGGCCCTGATCTCCAATAAGCTCTAGCTCCAGGAGCCTATTTCTCCCCTTTCACTTGGGGCAATAGACAGGCAGGAAGCTAAAGATGCAGGATTTGAGGTCAGGGGATTTGAGTTCAAAGTCTAGCTCTGCCTCTTGGATGATCTCAAGCATCTGCAAAATGAAAAGGTTGGACAGCTTCCAATGTCCCTTCCAGCTTGGATCATATGATGGAGAAAGAGTGTTGTACATGTAGAGAGGAGAGAGTTCAAGGATCTTGATGGATGGAAGAGAGAGACCATATGAGGAAAAAAGACAAGAGCTCTCTAGAATGAAGGTGATAGAATGATACATCAGTAACGTGTAATTGTCATGACCAAGCAGCATAAAAGAGTTTCCAATATGGGGATGCTGTTTGCTGAAAACATTAGTGATATTAATGCCTTCCATTTTTCTAAGCTCCAAGCCCAGTATCCCCCGAGAGAGAAGAAAACTAGGTCCAATCTATAAAATAAAGTTAAAGAGCCAGTGGACATGGTAGAAAACTCAGAAATATTGAAATTAATCTTAGGGTCACAAGACAGTAATTTGTTCTTCCCTAAATTTTGAGTATGGATAGTGTTGTCAACTGAAAAGCTTTGTTTTGTTTTATTCACTTAAAGATGCTCAAATGCAATCATGGATAGCAGCTAGGTGGCACCATAGCGCATAGAGTGCCAGCCTAAAGTCAAGAACTCTCATTTCCCTGAGTTCAAATCTGGTTTCAGACACTTATTAGTTGTGTGATCCTGGGCAAGTCATTTAACCTTCTTTGCCTCAGTTTCCTCATCTTTAAAATGAACTGAAGAAGGAAATGGCAAATAACTCCAGTATCTCTGCCAAGAAAACTCTAAATGGAGTGGTGAAAAACTGACTGAACTGTAATCACATCTTGTCCACAACCAGAACTTAAAATTTTGATTCCAATTTCATGAATATATCCAGTGATTCAGAATTCCCTGTATCAGACTATTAAATAATCCATCGGGTTTTTTAAAACATCTGTAAACTCTAAGGTGGGTTATATAAATGTTGTTATCTCCACCTTGAAGATAAAGAAGCTGAGGCTGGGGAGATGGGCCTCTGTGGGAGGTTTAAGGGTCTTGGGTAAGGTCACACCGTAAATGTCAGAGCAGAGACTTGAACTCAGGGCTTCTTACTCAAGACCAGTTCTCTTGTGTCTCTCCTCCCGCCCCACCCCCACCATGCTCTCAGCCTCTAGCAAGGGTTAGAGGTTCCCAAAAGACTCTCTCTGCTGGTTGCCAGGTTTTCCAAGCTAATATTTAACTCTTTTCTCTGGTTCCCCCTTATTGATTGAAGCTGTGAGCCTTGTCTCATTCTTTCCAAGTGAAAAATGAACAATTTCACGGGCTCCTGGATGCCTTTCTGTAGCCACAGGGCTGTCTAATGGTGCTCTGTACAATCAAAGGTGGCTGCTTTGTTTGCTTGTGGCTCAAACTTCTCCTTCCTTTGGGACTGCTCAGGAAAGGTCAACGCAAAATTTCAGGCTCTTTAAGGATCAACGCTCACCCGGAAAACTGAGCTTTCTTACGGAAATCATCAGCCAGAACCAATGCCAGCCCAGGTTATCCCTCCCTTCTAAGAGGTATTGGATCTGGTCTGCATCAATTGGGCAATCAAATACAGTTGTTTGATTTGACCTGCCAGTAACTGTGCTAAGCAGGTATTGGGCTAAGGGTTGGAGATACAAAGAAAGGTAAAAATAGTCCCAGGTCTCAAGAGCTTTTACTCTAGCGAGGGAAACAACATGTCAGCCAACAAACATTTATTAAGCATTATGTGCCAGGTGAACAGCTAGATGGTGCCATGCTTGGAAGCTGGGAAGACTCATTTTCCTGAGTTCCAATCTTCCTCAGACACTTCTTAGCTGTGTGACCCTGGGTAAGTCACTTCATCTCTTTGCCTCAGTTTCTCATCCATAAAATTGGAATAATAATATCATCTCCTCCTCAGATTTATTGTGAGAATCAAATGAGGCAATCAAGTGCTTAGCCTATAGTAAGTGCAATACAAATGTTAGTTATCATTCTTCTTATTAATATGGAACCATCAATGGAACCATTTTGTAAAGGACTTTGGTGCCAGAGGAGGTTCTACCTCATTCTAATAGGGAATCAGTAGACCTTCTTAAGAAGGTAAGAAACATGAGCAGGTCTGTGCTTTAGGAACATCACTTTGTTGGCTCTGTGGAGGGTGGACTAGAGAGACAAAATGCGGAGGTCAATTAGAAGACGGTTAGATTGGTCCATGAAGAGATTATCAGAGTCAGAACTAAAGTGGAGATTGTATTATTGGAGAGACAAGGATGTTCAAAATTGTCTTTGCATGTAATTAGGGAACAAATAAAATATTGTTAAAATTCAACAAAAATAAGAGGAGAGATGAGAAATGGCCAGGGAGATTTAGAGTGGTAGGACTCCCAACATGCAATGATGTTTTCTTTCTTTGAATGGGAGAGGTCCAGGCATCCAAGTGAGGGCATTCATAGAGTTGTACATGGGAAAAGGGCTCAAGAATAATTAACAAGAAGGGAGATCATAAGATCACAGGTCCAGAGTTGAAGATCATTAATCCAATCTCTCCATTTTACAGATGAGGAATATGAAAAGCACTTGCCCCAAATCATCCAGGTCCTAAGTGTCCAAGGAACCCCAACTCTTCTGACTGGAGAGCCAACATTCCTTCTACTGTTAACCCCTTTCTCTGTTAACAGATGTGGTCCTTCTTTTCCAGTAGATTACAGTCAAAACCTGGAAATACCAACACAGACAGACATCAGTCTCCCCAAATAAATGCTAAATATCCCCCATAGTTGAGTACAAGTGCTATAAATTCTCATCAGATATCAAACGACGTTAAATTTAATTTGAATCATTTCTTGCTTTTTTTGCTTTTTATTTATATCATGGCCATACTCATTTTCCAATAATTGCCCTTTATAGAACTCTCCTTTATAGAACAAAAATTAAGCAGTTATACAAAATAGACCAATACTGCCAATGTATCTGAGAAGTTATATCATATCTGGAGTCCATACTCTACTACTTCTCTGATGAGCAGATGGAAGGATTTTTTTTATCAGTTTTCTGGCATCAAAAGTGATCCTGGTATATCATTACTGATGCTCCTTAGAATTGTTTTATCAGGAGCTCCTGGAAAAAAAGGAAGGTAGTAATCAGAGAATGTATTCTTCAAGGAAGACTCACCAACGAAATCATGGCAGTGAATTGATACATAAGAGCTAGAGGACTGTGGGGTAGGTTTCATTGTATTCATTATCTATCTTCCCGTGGTTCCTCATCACTCTGAATCAGTTCATACACATCTTCCTGTGTTCTCTGAATTCCTCATATGTAGTATATCTAACTGGGCAATAAGATCCCACAACCATCGTACCCCACAAGTTATTCAACAATTCCCTAATCAATAGATCCCTACTTTGTTTCCAGTTTCTGGCTACTGAAAGAAAATGTAACGGGCATTGACTGGAGCAAGTGAAAGAACAGATTAAGTAAATAATCCCATATTGAATCTGCAGATGAGCAGAGGACAAAGGGCATATTTCGATGAAGAGAGAAGAGCCTATTCAGCAGACGAAATGAATTAGCCCTTGATTCTAATTAATCAAGGAAGGCTACGTGGGGAGGTGGTGAGTAGAGGTTAGGAACTGCTCTTAGGAAAGGGATAAGAGGGCTTGCTTATATTTCTAACCTTCAACACCTTGAGATATATCTTGTTTGAGAGAATTGACCAGGAAGGTGTTGTGGTGGTGATGTGTGCATGCCAGAGGGCTGCTCAGAGCTCAGAGGACTCTGAAGCTCTCATTGTTCCCATGTGAAACATCTACATTCTTAAGAAGTCACTCTGAGATGCGGAATGGGAAGGCAAGTGGAAGCGAAGGAAGAAGAAACATCTTGGTAATAAATGGATTTGATCCCTTGTAAAGCAGTCTATATTTTGTCTCTCAATTTATCCAAAGCATTTTTTCTAAAGGGTCAAGTCATCGATTGGTGCCAATGACCATTGTGAAAAATGAGACTGCCTTCCCCCACTACTCTAAGTGGAGAAACTTATTTTTGCTGACAGATGACCTCTGCTTGTAGCTAGCATGGCTGGAAAGATGATCTGGGAGTCATGGAGTCCTGGGTTCAAATCTTCTGATACATACTGGCTGTGTGATTTTGGGTAAATCATGTAACCTCTCCATGTTTCAGTGAACTCTCTAAGATTAGAGAATTTCAAGTAGGGGCTCATCCATATTGGTAGAAAGATTTCACGCCCTGAGAATTCCCTATGCCAAGGAAATCATAATTCTGTTTAAGAAAGTCATCTGCTAAGCAGTCCTGGCATGCATTTTGACCTGCATGTTTTCAGCCTTAAATCTTAATTGAATTTAGTTACTTTCTCTTTTCAATAGGTTGCTTAAAATTGTAAAGGATTTCCTTCCTTCAGATTTTCTGTTGGCTGTGATGGGATTTCATAGGATAATAGAAGACTAGAGCTATGTATTGCCTTAAAGATTATCTAGTCCAATCCCTTCATTTTTCGAAGAAGAAACCAAGGCTTAGAGAGGTTTAGTCATTTGTCTAAGCTAACAATAGCTGCCTACTAATAGCAGCTACCTACTATTTACATAAGCACTTTAAAGTGTGCACTTTAAAGCACTTTACAAATATTGTCTCTTTTGAGTTTCCTAACAATCCTGGGAGGGAGCTGCTATTATTACCCTAATTTTACAGGTGAGGAAACTGAGGCAGACAGGTTCAGTGACTTGCCCAGGATCATCTAACTGGTAATAAGTGTCTGAGATTAGATTCAAACGTGGGTCTTCCTGACTCCAGGTATCCATCGTGCTACCTAACTGCCCATTAATAGAATGAATTAGTGCAGAACTGAGCCCAGAACCTTGGCTGGTTCTCTTCCCTTACTGCCTGTTGGCTTGTCGTACTGTTCCTCAGATTTATTCATGATCCACCTCTCTATTTCTGTTTCCTTTACCTCCTCTTTTCAACTGATCAATTAATCAGCAAACATTTAAGTGTCTGCTATGTGCCAGGGACTGTGCTAAGTTCTGCCGAATGGAAAATCCTCCCTGCTGTCCGAGAATGGAAAGACAGCACATATACATGTACACATGTTCCGACTATAGGCAGAAGAAATCCAACACTGCCTAAAATGATCTTTTCTTCACCTTTAGACTTTGCATAGCACTTTTAACTTTATATTCTTCACAGTTTACATATATATGTATATATGTGTGTGAATGTATATATACATATATTATGTGTATATATTTACATATATGTATGTATATATATATATATATATATATATATATATGTGTGTGTGTGTGTGTGTGTGTGTATGTGTATGTGTGTATCTCACATCCCCCAGACTGGATTCTAAGTTTCATGAAAGCAGGAACAATTTCTAATTTCTAGATCCATAATACAATGGATAGAATTCTTGGAACTAGGAAGACTCAGATCCAAGACCTACTCAAAACACACACTAACTGTGTGGCCACAGTTGATCAATGTCTCAGGGCCCCCCAGCTCCTAGTTACAGATGAGTTCCTAATCTGTGTCAAGGGAAGCTGGTTCCCCAAACTGCTTACACCACAGTTCTGTACAAAAGAGGGCGATTCCTGTAGTTATCAAAGTTAGATTGTTCTTCCTCTGGGTAATCTAAGTCTAAATTCACAGACCCAGCCTTTGAGGCAGGAATACTTCTCATTCACAATAATGAGACTTGTATACTTTCAAAGAATCTGGCTGACCCTGAAGGATATGAACCCAAGAGCAAATTCAACCTTACTTTGATTACATTTGAGTTATTTCCTGCTCTGAAGGTTTGGACTCTTTTTCCCTATTACAAACCATTGGCTAGATTACTGCCTAAGCATCCTCTCAAGACTTCCAGAAGTGCTCTTCCTACATTAGGGTGTGAGACAAGGGAATTTCTGAAAGAAGTGGGCTGGATAGGGCAAAAGTTGGGTTTAGGGGCCCCCAGGATGAACTGACACCACTGCTGTGAGCAGGACTATTGGGAGGGAAGAACATTTCAGCATCTCCCCAGATGGGCCATGTTGTATCTTGCCCCATTAACATGGCCTAAATGCTTAGCTACCCAGACAGATCTGCAAGTTCTTCAGTGTGGGGCCCTCCCAGATTCCAACCCCTCTAGGTGTTTCTCTCACTTCCATGTCTTTCCATAAATCCTATATAGAACATTTACTAGAGGTCTTCCTTTAGTTCTTATGGGGTTCATTTTCTCCAGTGATGTGTCAACTGGTCCCAATTGTCCTGGGATAAAGTTCAGACTTTTAAAAGTGTCAACAGTTCAATAAATATGTGTAAGTTCTTTTTTTAAATGGTGATTTTTCAAATCCTCAAATCCTTTCACCACCATTGTGGAGGACCCAGAAGGGGCCACACGGATTAAGGGCCATTTTATATTTTTATCCATTCTGAGATACCATCAGAACCATAATGGATGTGTGCACCCAGGACAAGTGCTACAAATCATGCCTGGAGTGCAGAGGAGAGCAGGGACTTAGCTTTACAGAGAGGAGATAGCAATCTCATGGCAATAACACCATGTTGTTGCTGTTTTAAGTAACTTCCTTCTGTTGAAGTGATAAATAGTGTTGTTTCCATGCTACTCTTGTTTGGTACCCTGGGTCAAAGCTCTGATCACTCTACCTTAGTTATACCTCTGGCTCTCTTGGCCAAAACCATTTATCACTTGGTGTCTAGTCTCCCTGCCGATGAGTATCTCCATGACCTGTGTACAACAAACAAATCAGCAGAATTGTGTGTGTGTTAAGTGTCCCTGTTTATGTGTTTCATATCCCCCAATCATTTCTATTGGGTAAATGCCTTCTTCGGCCTTCAAAATAAGCAGCAAAGTTTGTGTTATATATTAGAGTGGAAAGAACACTAGCTCTGAGGTCAAAGGACTTTCCCTTAAACAACTGTCTTTACCTCCCTGGGCCTCGGTTTCTTCATCTGTAAAATGGGAGGGAAGGTTGAACTCAGTGGCCTCCGAATTCCCAGACTAGGATCCTTTGATTTCCTGTGGAAGCCAAAGCCTGGAGACTGTTTCTGATTGCTCTGGCCAACTAAGGGTCTTTGCCTCTAGTATTCCTGCCTTGGGGTATTCTCTCCTCCCAGCCCTGACACCACTGGTTTGTTCTTCCTTCCTCCTCCTCCCTCTTGGAGCATTTGGCCTTTTCCCGAGTCCACATGATCTTCCACTGAGAGAAGCTGCCTTCTAAAGAGCACTCATTCCCTTCTTTTGCAGTGCATCGTCTGGGACTGGGACTCCAACGGAAAGCATGACTTCATTGGAGAATTTACCTCGACCTTCAAGGAGATGAGAGGAGCAATGGAAGGCAAGCAAGTAAGAGCTGAGGGGTGGGGGACTCCTGCTTTGTTTCGTTCCTAAGCATTCCCTCTGGACCTCGACAATGTTCATTGTTGGGCCCTGGCATTCTGAGAGGCTTTGTTCAGGCTTCTTCTCGCAGCCTTCCTTTACAGAGAGGGACAAGCCGTCAGAGAGCTGGACATCAACAGGACAAGGCTATATGGCTTTATCTGTGGGCAGACTCTTCGGCCAGGCAGATCAGAACCTTTCTGTAACTTACAATCCTTGTGAGTCACCTGAAGCTCATTAAATCACATACCCAAGGTCACAGCTAATAGGGGTCAGAGGTGGGACTTGAACTCAGCTCTTCCTTATTCCGAGACCAGTGGATAGAGTGCTCTGTAGACAACAGTAGGCTGGCACAGGGAATGGGGACCTGGAATTTCACTGGTATAGAGAACACATAATGAAGGAATCCCTTCTACCAATGCAAGTTGGTATTGTCTCTGAATCTGTGACATTAAGAGACCTGGGCAGCTTCATGGCATAGTGGATATAGGAGTGGGCTTGGAGTCAGGAAGAATCATCTTCTTGAGTTCAAATCTAGCCTCAGTCTAGTAGTTGTGTGACCCTGGGCAAGTCATGTAACTCTTTACCTCAGTTTTCGCATCTGTAAAATGATCTGGAGAAGGAAATGACAAACCACTCCAGGATCTTTGCCAAGGAAACTCCCAAAATGGGGTCACAAAGAGTTAGACATAACCGAAATGACCAAGCAACACCAACTAAGAGATTACATGACTTGCTGAGGGCCATGAAGCTAAAATGTGTCAGGGGCAGAACTTGAACCAAATCTTTCTGACTTTAAAGCTATCTCTCTAATACCATCACTACCATCTTGCTGCTCAGGCAAAAATATATAAGGGAATATAATTGTGTCAAATGAAGCAGTATGATGGGATGAAAAGAGTATCAACAAAAGATGGTTTACAAGATTGGGCTTTGCCTTCCCTTTTCCTCATCTTTTCCTCTTTTCTCATTTCTCACTTCTGCTACCTGATTCTTAGCTATCATGCATCAAGCATGATACCTCATCCTGCTTCAGGTGAACAGTAAAAGAGGGGAAAAGGGGGTGGTGGACATGAAAGTCCATTAGATTTCTGATATTGGTGAAAAGCTTATTGGGGAGAAAGTTGGGGCCAATTAAATAAAATGACTCCTATTATCTCATATCAGTAAGTGCACCTGTCAAGGGTCTTCAAGATGTGAAATTCACACATTACTCTCTCCCCAGTCAGCAAACATTTCTATTAACTCCTGATGAATGTTTGCTTGCAAGGTTGGTATAAGCTTGGCATATCACCAGGACATTCTTAATTAAGGACTACTAGAGTAGACCCCATAGGGAAGTCCTTCCCAAATTAAGATGCTCATTATCTCAGCCCCCAAAGAGACCACCTCCTCCAACTCCTATTTGAGCAGAAACTGTACTGTGTGAGGCATAATCTCATGTCCTTGTGCAAGTCAAATATTCACATTAGGAACAGTCATATCTTCCATGTGTTTAACACTTTTGCACCCAGAAATCCCAGCGGTTTACCATTGCACCTTTGGTGCCAAACATTTTATATACATTACTTCACTGGATCCTTACAACAGATGCTGTGAAATCTTCCTGGATCCATTCTCAGAGAAGCTGGATTTGAATATTCCTAATTCTGCAATTTATACCACCTGACCTGGGGCATGTCACTTCACTTTGTGCCAGTGCTCAGTCTCTTCACTTGGAAAATGAAAAGTTGGATAAAATGATCCCTAAATCTTAAGAGGACCAAGAAATGAGCCTCATGAGGTCGATAGCACTTTGTCATCATTTTACAGCTGAGGAAACTCATCAGCTGTGTTAAGTGATTGGTCCAGTCTAATGTTCTTTGTATCACATTTCACTGTCTACTACCTAATTTTATCATTATACCGATGCAGAGAAGCAGGTAGTTGGCATCATCCTCATTTCTTGATGAGGAGACAAAGATTCAGAAGGATTGTGACTTCTCCAGAGTACATAATGAGTTAATCATAGGAATTCTCCTGCTACCCAATACATGCTTTCTCCACCACAATGAAGGATATATCATTGTTCAAACATTCAACTGGTAGATAAAAAGTAAGAGAACATAGTCTATCTCTTACTTAACATTTTATTGTAGGGTTTTATGTATACATCTATATCAAAACAGTCCCTCCAGAAAGACCTGAGCTCAAACCTCAGCTTTGCAATGCATCCCTGGTTTACACCCTTAGAAAATGCATTTTTTCCCTCTGATCTCAGTTTTCCCATCTGTAAAATGGGATAGTGGTGATAAGACTTAGATGTTTTTGAAGGTGCCACATGTTACAGAGGAAAAAGTGATGAATTTAGACTCAGAAGGTGTCAAGAGATAGGGTGCTGGGATGTGGTAGATAGTCAGCCTTAGAGTCTGAGTTCAAGTTTCCCTACCCCCGAACTCCAGACACATATTGGCTGTGTGACCCTGGAAAAGTCACTTAGCTTTTCAGTGCCTCAGACATCTGTAAGATTATAGAACAGTTGTTGATCTGCATTGGTACAGGGGAGCATCCCCTGGAAGCATCCTGCAGCAAAGAAATTACAAGTCTTGACCAAATAAAATAACAGAATTAAAGCATTGGAATAGATGACTTCTAAGTTGTCTCCCACCTCTCAAACCTACCATCCAAGCTTGGTCCTTTGGATCCAATCAAAGACTAAAAGAGAAAATTTGTCATAATATTGTCAACTTAGGAAGTTGCCCCCCGAATAATCATACCAGTGTTGGTAAGAAGCAATGACCCAGCAGGCCTGGTGCTGGCCAAAGCCCCTAGAAATTCAGGGACAGACAATTTCATGAGAATTCACTAGGGCATCTCCTAACTGGGCAGGAGCTGGTGCCAACAATAGTGCAGGAAAATTGGTCTCTCTGTTGTTTTAACCAATGTCATAATTAAGACTTGAGCATCCAAGTCAGGGCTGTAAGTCAGGACCAAAGAAGTCCTAGAACAAAGTGTGATTGGACAGCAGCAGACTGAAATTAAAAGGAGAGAGGTCATTTCTGTGCCCTTCCTATTTAAAGCCATCTCCGGTGCCCCAGCATGGTGAAAACCAATGCTTCATGGAGGTGGTCCAAAGCTTTTTCCTTAGATCAAATCTAAAGTCAAGATGTGATCAGACTGAGAGAGAAAACTGACCCTACACAGACCTGATCGTCATGTCATTCTAAGCCAGCTTTTGCAAGACTTAGAAACCTCAAGATTTCTTTGATCTGGACTTTGGCAGTCCCCATGATAGATGGTGTTAGTTATAAGACATACCCTTCATGGAGGACTGACTACCTGACATGGAAAATGAAGGGGAACCCCAAGTAAAAGTCCTCAAGGTATGCCTGCAACAGTGACTGGGACAGGGACTCCAAAGCTGAAAGGGGAGTTAATTCTCCCCCAAAACAATGGAAAGGCAGACCATGGGGAGTTAACAGATAAACAGTGGTGTCTGCTACTGCCTTGAGTTAAAAAGTGGTCAAAGATTTCTGAGCTGGATAGAATTGTAGAAGTCATCCAGTTCAATTTTAAAATTTTTTAAATTAAATAGCACCCATCTATGTCCCAGGGTTATTGTGAAGCTCAAATAGGTTAGAATGAAAGAGAACTTTGTAAAGCTTAAAGTGCTGGGTAAATGTTAGTGATTATATGATCCTATAATGTTATTTTTATCCCAGGAGGATATTTAAAATAAAAATGTTATATCTCAGCTAAATGCCTCCCTCCCCTCAAAAAAAAAAACAACCAGCGTTTAATTTAATGAAGTCTAATCTAAAGATTAGGACAGCTGGGTGGCATAATGGATACGGCACCTGACCTGGAGTCAGGTGAGTTCAAATGTGACCTCAGACACTAACGAGTTGTGTGACCCTGGGCAAATCACTTCACCCTGTTTGCCTCAGTTCCTCATCTATAAAATGAGCTGGGAAATGAAATCACAAACCACTCCAGTATCTTTGCCAAGAAAACTCCAAATAGGGGCACAAAGAGTCAGGCACAACTGAAAAAATGACTCAAGTACAACAAAATCTCAAGATAACTCTCCAAGAATTCTCTGGTCCACTTAATAGAAATACGCCCTGAAATACTTTTCCACATGACTGTCTCGGTAACTGACTAAACTGTTCAGCCCCAACACCGTGGACATCTGATATATTCACAACATGGGGACTCTTTACTCACTGGTTTGTTTTATTTATTTTTGCTTTGGGAAGTGAGGCATGAAGTCAAAATGAAACTCTCCTTGCTAAATGGCTTCTATGGAGGCTGGATTTGACTTTGCCTTAATTGTTATTTAGAAAATGAGCTTCTCCCAACTCCCCTGCTGGCTGTCCTCTGTTCGAAGGGCAAAAAGAAGAAACCTGTCACTCTCTATCCTGTAGTTATGTTTGAACCCTTGACACCATCCAGGGAGCACTGGGGATAGCAATGGGCCCAGATCTGACTTCAAGGGATGGATGGATGGATGTGTGGTGGGGGGGGGGGGTTGAAAGTTACAGAGAGACGGGTTTAGGTTTGCATTAAGAGAAAAGCTCCTAATGGAGTCGTCCACAAGTTGAATGCTGCCTGAGAAGGGTGTGGAATCCCTCTCACTGTGAAGTCTACACTCAAAGAGCTGGGTGACCTTTTGTTGGGAATCTTTAAGATTAAGAGAAGGAAGGAACCTCAAAACATCAGACAACCCAACCACCTCATTTTGAAAGTGGGCAAACTAAGGCTCAGTGGATTGCCAAGGGTCACACCATTAGTATCAGAGGCAAGATCATGAGCCAACATTTTCCTGACTCCAAGGCCAGCACCTTAACCGCTACATCTGGAATTTGTAGAAGAGATTCTTGGTCAGTTACAGGCTGGAGTAATTGGTTGCTGGGGTGCCTCCTATCTCTGAGATCCTCTTATTCAGCGATTTTTACCTACACCAGCCAATTTGGAAAACTGTTAGCATCCTGTTAAAACTCTCACAAAATAAATGTTTGGATTTTTTTCCCTGAGAAATAAAGATCAGGGTGCATATAGCCAGCCTATCTTTCAGAGCTGAATTGTCAACAACATTCTGTGAGTTATTATGTAATTGGTATTTTGGCATACCCATTATGGGAGAAAAAAGGTGAAATGGACATATCAGAGAACCCCAAAACATTGAGAAAGGGAAGTGTAGCTTAATGGCTTCAATACTGAATTAGGAACTTGAGGAGTGAGATAGTCATTTCTGACCTTTGTGTGAACCTGAGGAAGAAACTTGAATGTTTGATGCCTCAGTTTCCCCATTTGCAATGTTTTTTAAAAGCATAAGGATGTAGTTTATCAGACTACAGGTTTAATCACTAATTAAAATGGCTGTCAAATATTCTACATAGACTCTTCTAGTCCTCACTTTATTGAGGAAGATAAGGGTCCTTGTTACATTATCGATCAAGGTCACAAATATTTAACGTGCTAAACCAAAACTGAATGTATATTTTAGATGGAATCATGCATTTTCATTGCCTTGGTAACAGAATAACAATAATAACGCCGTAGCTCACACTGATAAAGTAGTTTAATGATAAATCCTAGGGCAAGTAGCCCCCATGTACAAATAATACAACTGAAGCTATTTCCTGCTAGGAAGGGAAGGGGGGAGGGAGGGAGGGAGGGAGGGAGAGAGGGAGGGAGGAAGGAAGGAAGGAAGGGAGGGAGAGAGGGA
>CM053770.1:31710228-31736456 GCA_028658325.1 Potorous gilbertii | reverse complement strand
GGAGGGAGGGAGGGAGGGAGAGAGGGAGGGAGGGAGAGAGGAAGGAAGGGAGGGAGGGAGGGAAGGAGGGAGGGAGGGGAGGAAGGAAGGAATCACTTATTAAGCACCTATTACAGCCGGGCACTGTCGTAAGTGCTTTCCAAACATTATTTCATCTAATCCTCACAACAACCCTGGAAATCATGATTACCCTTATATTAGAGTTGAGAAACCGAAGCAGAAATTAAGCGGCCTGCCCAGAGTTACTAAGTGCCTGGGATCACACTTGAACTCAGGACTTGTTGACTCCAGACCCAACCCTCTGTCTACTTTGCTACCTAGATGCTAATCTATCTCATAAACTAGTCAGTAGAAGTGTTGGAACTTAAACCCACATCATCTGACTCCAAGACCATGTCTTTTCCCACCATATTATAGTACCAAATAGAACACAGCATGATCAGGGGAAAAATATCAGAATTCCCACCCCCATTTTGGGGTAGAGGGATTTCCATATACAGAACCAGCTCCACTCTGGATCCCAAGTAAGCCAACTTTTGAAGTCTTCTCACCTGTACTTTGGACCAACTGTGCAACTTGGGGCTGAGAGAGGGAGAATGAGGAATATTAAAGCAGGCATAGAGGGACTTAATCATTTTATATACGAGAAATTTGGTGTGTCCAGAGCTAATGGCCTGAAGCTGTCAGCTAAATCCTTGGTTCAGATTCTCCAATCCTCATTCCAACAGAAGTTGAAGCATCAGATCAGTTTTCCTCCATGTGTTAGCAACAGCAAAATCTAACAAATAAGGAAATACTCTGGGAGAAGTTATGGATTGTTTATTGTGAACTCAAAAAACTGCTGCCATCCAACCATTTCTTTTTTTAATTAAATTTTATTTTTTAATAACAAAACCTACTTTATCTCCTTTCCCATCCCTCTCCTACCAGTGAAAATTACAGAAGAATAAAATCTCTATTACAGACATGTATAATCAAGCAAAAACTCCCCAACTAGTCATGTACTGCAATCTGTACTCTAGTCTGTCATTTCTTAGGATGTGGGTAGCATATTTTCTCATGAATCATCTAGAATTATGGCTGGTCATTGCTTTGATCAGAGTTCCTGAGTCTTTCAAAGTCGTTTGTCTTTATATTGTTGTTGTGGTTTTCCTGGTGATACTCAGTTGACTGAACAGCTCATTCAAGTCTTCATGCAGTTTCTTTGAAACCATCCTCCTCATCATTTTTTTTATAGCACAATAGCAGCCTGTCACAGTCCTGTACCGTAACTGTCCAGCCATTCTTCAGTTAACTGGCACCACTTTACTTTCCAATTATGTGCTACCACAAAAAATTTGATATTAATATTTTTGTATATATGGGTTCTTTTCCTCTGTCACTGATCTTTTTGAGGAATGGATCCAGTAGCCATATCACTGGGCCAGAGGGCATGAAGATTTTTAATAACTTTTGGGCCATAGCTACAAATTACCTTCCAGAATGGCCAGAGAAGTTCACAGCCCCACCAAAAATTCATTATTGTATCTGATTCCACATGGTCCCTCCAGCACTTGTAATTTTCTGCTTTTGTAAACTTTACCAATATGATGAGTGTGGGCTAGAACTTTAGTCTTTTGACTATAAATCTCTAATTATTAGTGATTTTGAGCATTTTTATATGTATGTTGGTAGCTTAGATTTCTTCCTCTGAAAACTGCCTGTTCATAATTTTTGACTTTCATTTGGGGACATCTAGCCATTTCCAGAGGTTTTGGCAAGCCTAGGTAACATGCAGCTTTAAAAAGGGGTTGGTATATAAATTTCAGTTGTTGATTATCGTTTTGTTCGATGGAGTTCAGATAGAAATGAATGAGTGAATGTGAATGAAGACTTATTAAGTTCTTACTATGTACAAAGTACTAGAAATACAAATAGAAAAGTTAAGTCATTTCCTGGTCTCAAGGAGCTTATACTCTAATGATGAGGATAGGACATGTGGAAGGTTTCTGTTGCAAGTCAGATAGAAAGGTCCCATGGTCCTCAAGTACAGGAGCAAAGCAGATGTTAATGCTTCTTTTTAAATATCATTTCCAATGATAAAGTGGTATCAGTTTTTGTTATCAAATTATTTGACAGTGTCAGTGACTTGAGTGAAAAGAGCTTTCTTTTCAAGGGCTTCAGCAGAAGAAAGATTACAGCTGCAGTAACCAGACTGCATCTTCACAGAGGACTATTGTTGAGGATGTGGGGCTGGAAGCATTGCTTCTCCCAAGGATCTGTGGTTTAGGGTCTTGGCCTATCTAAGGTTGGAGAGGAGATGGTAGTGAAGTGGAAGCGATGACTCAGAAATAGTCCTGAGACAAACTGTTATAATTCCAGGGGGCTTCCTTTCTCATAGACTAAGTGCTGCCTCTAATCCAGCTGCCTCACTTTACAGATGAAACCACATTCAGGAGAGGGCAAGTTACGTGGGATATAATTGCAGACCTGATCTCCCAGGTCTCTATGTCTTCTTTCCTCTGTTATTAATATCATTTCATGTTTTATGGAGGAGATAATTGATGAAGTATTAGGTTATAATGTTGCTGTTATGACTATTGTAGCAGGGATGGTCAGGAGACATGGAACTCCCTTAGAGCAGGTGTCTGAGTCCAGCCATCTTGTCCCTCCTAAACTGCTTGGTCTTAAATTGAGATTGCGATGACTTGAAAGGAATAGCTGCCTCACGCCCAATCTTCATAATCCTTTAATAAAAACTGGAAACATTAACTCATTAGTAACTTCCATCTTGCCTTGATACAAAGAAATTGAGAGTGATAGTTATTACAGGATATGATAAAAAGTCAACATGCCTAATTTTAGAAACAGTCCTTTGCAATTATAGAATTCCCAAGACATTTGCTTTCATCATTACTTTGCTGTTGTTTGTCCTTTGTTTTTGGAGAGGACCAATGACATTAGGAGGGTGATGTCTTGACTTGAAAGTGAATTGGATTTAAGTGAGCAGAGCTGTGCAAAGTCATCAGCCTCATTGTCTCCTCTAGAGTCATCTCAGTCGAGTGGCAAGACATAGCAGGAGGACTGATTGAAGAAGAGGTACTTGGATATTGGTTGTGAGATCTGGACCATTTCTCAGGGGATTTGAGATTCTTGGAATCCAGACTGGCACATTTTTGCACTGGGTGAATTTGGGAAATTCTCCTATCAAGTTCTGGTCACCAGTTCTTTGTTAAGAAACTAATCATAGAGTAAAAGCCTGGAGAGCTCTCTGAAAGCAAGGCAAATGAAAGCATCTGTCCTTACTGTAGACAAACTGCGATCTTTGACTTAGGGGAAGGCACTTCCTGATCTGTTTTTGTTTTTTGTTTAACTTAAGCTTTGTTAAATGGATATGGCTATGTTGACCAAAATGGTCTATGAGGTTCCTTCCAACCATGAGGTTCTATTAAAATCCTACAAAAATATTACTGAATTTGGAAAGGAAAAACACAGGATTTTGCTCCCTATAATAATTTAAAGCTTTGGGCAACATTGAAATAGAGGTAAAGGTGGGGTACTGGTACTGGGAGCTTCCCTATTAGTCCTAGGCACCACAATTCTTTGGTCACTAAGTATTAAAGCATGTCATTCTTGACACTTCACTGGCCCCCACCTCACATACCCAATCTATTTTCTTTTTTCCTAAAATTTATTAATTTCTTTTCAGTTTTCAATAATCACTTCCATAAGTTTTAAATTTTCTTCCCCTCCCTCGCCAAGATAGCACAGAATCTTATATGGGCTCCAAAATACATTTCTATTAAACATATTTTCACATTAGTCATGTTGCATAGGAGAATTGGTTGGTTGGTTGGTTGTTTTTCTTTGTCTTCGAAGAGGACCAAAATGACATCACCATTGTAAAGTGAAATTTCAGTTTGTCCGACTGCGGCTGATCAGACCAATACAAGCTTGGAATGCTCTACCACAGGTTGGGCACAGATAGTCCATTTGAATATTTGGGGTGGATATCCCAAATTTGTGCACCCTGCAGTTACTTTATGCTGTCTCAATTCTGCTTTGCTCAAAGAGCACAGCCCCTTTTCTTACGTAGGCAGGAATGTGCAAAGGAGTGGGTAGCTCTCAGACATTTGGTGTACAGCACTGCATTTGCTCATCTGGGTCAGAACACTCACAAACACCAAGACTGGTTTAATGAAAATGATGAAAATTTAGAAGCTGCTAAATGAAAAATGTGAACCCCACAGGATTTACCAGCAGGACGGTTCATCCACCTCTAAGACAGCATTTAATTCCATCAAAAGCAAAGTATAAGCAAAGTTTAGAGAGATGCAGGATTCCTGGTTCAGTAAGAAAGTAGATGAAATTCAGTTTTATGCTGATAGTCACAATCCAAAGCACTTTTATGATTCCCTGAAAGCTATTTATGAACCAAAAACTTATGTTGTATTACAACTACTCAGTGCTGATGGAGTCAAATTGATTAGCAATAAGGACATGATCCTAGAGAGATGGGCTGAACACTTCCAGATCATTCTCAACAGACCATCATCAATCAATGCTGAAGCCATTAATCATTTACCTCAGATTGAAGTCAATCCCTCCTTAGCTAAACTTCCAACTGAAGAAGAGCTTTTGAGGGCCTTTAGGCTCCTTTCATGTGGCAAAGCACCTGGTGCTGATTCTATTCCAGCTGAGATTTACAAGGTAGGGGGACCACTGCTCAGACAAAAGCTGACTGAAATTTTCCAGGTTATATGGTAAGAGGAGGTTATTCTCCCAGGAGTTCAAGAATGCCTCCATTGTCCATCTCTATAAAGGTAAAGGGATTAGGTTGTCCTGCCACAATCACAGAGGGATCTCTCTCTTAGTCATTGCTGGCAAATAGAAGAATTAAAACAAATAAGAGAAACCATGAGAAAAACAAAACAAAACATAACAAGAAAAAATAGTCTGCTTCGTTCTACATTCCAACTCCATAGTTCATTCTCTGGAGGTGGATGGTATTTTGCATCATGAGTCCTTTGGGAATGTTTTAGGTCCTTGCATTGTTGTGAAACACTAAGTCTGTCAGAAACAGTCCTTGCACACTGTGGCTGTTACTGTGCAATGTTCTCCCGATTCTGCTCATTTCACTCAAAATCAGTACATATAAATCTTTCCAGGTTTTTCTGAAGTCCAATTGTTCTTAGTTTCTTACAGCACAATAGTATTCCATTACATTCATATACCACAACTTGTTCAGTCATTCCCCGATTGATGGACATGTCCTCAATTTCCAGATCTTGGTCACCACAAAAAGAGCTGCTATAAATATTATTGTACATGTGGGGCCTTTTCTCATTTTTATGATCTCTTTGGGATATAGCTCTAGAAGCAGCATTGCTGAGTCAAAGGGTACCAATCTGTTCAAATCTAGCTATTTCTACCTCCTCAGCGTCTCTCCTCTATACCCCATCCTCTGCACTCAAATAGCACCACCCTATTTCAGGTCTGTATCACCAATTACCCAAATTCTTGTAAAATCATGTAATTAATCCCCTGCCTCCCATTTCTCCCCACTGCAATTCATTAATCACTCAGATGCCAACTGATCATTTCTAAAGTTAAGGTCCGACCACATTACTCCCTCTACTCAGTAGATTATTTGTGTTCAGTTGTTTTCAGTTGTGTCTGACTCTATGACCCCATTTGGGGTTTTCTTGGCAGAGATACTGGAGTGGTTTGCCATTTTCTTCTCCAGATCATTTCTCAGATGAGGAACTGAAGCAAATAGGGTTAAGTGACTTGCCCAAGTTCACACAGCTAGTAAATATATGAGGTCACATTTTAACTGGGGAAGATGAATCTTCCTGACTGCAGTCTGAGCACTATGGTGCCCCTTTATGATCCTACTCAGTAAATCACAATGTTCTCCCTATTACCTTCAGAATCAAATACAAAATACTCTCTTTGGCCTCTAAAGCTCTTTACAACCTGGAGTTTTCCTACCTTTGCAGTCTTCTTATACTTTACTCTCCTTTCTGCGCTCCAAGATCCAGCTACACCGGCCTTCTTGCTGTTGGGGCAGCTAGGAATTAGACCTAAGTTTAAATCAAGCCTCAGATACTTACGAACTTTGTGACCCTGGGCAAGTCACTTAGCCTGGTTTGCCTCAGTTTCCTCATCTGTAAAGTAAGAGTACTCCCTCCTAGGGTTATTGTGAGGATCAGATGAGATAATAAGCATAAAATGCTTAGCGCAGCGCAAATGTTAACTCTTGCTGACTTGCTGTTACTTGCACAAGATAACCCTTCTCCCATTCCCATGCCTCTGTGCCCCCTGCCCCCTATGTCTAGAGTTCTCTTCCTCATCTCCACTTTTAATTTTCCCTGACCTCCTTCCAGACAGCTTTGGCAGAAGGTCTCCTCCAAGCTCACAAGGTGCCAGAGACTTCTCTGAGATTACCTTCCATCATTTAGTCATATCCCTGGTTGTTCTCATTCATTGGAATGTCCCCTCAGAAGTAGGGATTATTTTGGCCTCTCTCTGTTTCGATAGCACTGGGCATGCCTGACACATAGTATGCAGTGAATAAGTGAGAGCCCCTGTGAGCTTGAAATGAAGAAGGTCCAAGTTTCATTCCTGCCTATGATATTCATAAGCTGTGTGACCTCAAGCAAGACACTTGTCCTCAGGAAGCCTCAATTTTTCCACTTACAAACTGGGAAAAAATAACATCTTCCCCACAGGGTCCTTGTAAACATCACATGAGGTAATATGTGTCAAGCACCATAAAAAATGGGAACTATTTTATTAATAGCTATTAATAAGCTATTAGTTACATATATACAATTAGTAAATAAGTTATTAATAAAATCCTTCCAGGGATCTATCCGTATGGGTTCTCCCTCCCCTGAAAGACCTCAGGCCCTCTATGACATTTCAGAAGGTCTTTCTATGAATGGCCAGACTAAGGATAACCTCCTTGAATTTAGCTGGTCCTACTGAGTGACTATTTGAAGCTTTTCTAGATTGAAAGGACCTTGAGATTTTTCTCTTTGCTGACAAAACCTTCTGGAACTAGGGGCCACCTTCACATCATGGTGAGGAATCGGAGGAGAATTTCAGAAAGAACTTGTAGCCCTTACCAACTACAGTGCCACACATATTGGCTGTTAGTCATTTTAGTCGTGTTTGGCTCTTCTCAACCCCTTTTGAGGTTTTCTTAATAGAAACAGAGTGGTTTGCCATTTTCTTCTCCAGCTCATTTTACAGATGAGGAAACAGGGTGAAGTGACTTGCCCTGGGTCACACAGTTTGTAAATGTCTGAGGCAAGATTTGAACTCAGGAAGATGAGTCTTCCTGATTCCAGGATCAACACTTTATCCACTGCCCCACTATGCATCTAGGAGGTGCTTAATACATGTCAATAGAGTGAATGAGTGAAATGCCTCACTGTACTCTGCTTATCACTTACTTAGAAAATTAGAAAGGCAGTCATTCCTTCCTGCACATAATTTCCTTGTCCCTTCCCTTTCCTCCCTCCACCTCTCCCTTCTGCCCATGACAAATCACATTCCTTCTATGTCATTTATTGTTGGGGTCAAGATAGTCACCCTGTGGATATTTTATACAGTGTTGATTTGGGATTTTTCCTGGAGCCAATATAGTTCACCTACATTTTGTTGATAATTGTCTTGTGTCATTATTTAGAAAGAGACTAGAATTCTCATTACCAGCAAACAGAGTTGAAGGTCCATAGATTCTGAGCATGGATTCAGGGAAGAAAATGTATGCCCATGAGGGGGCCACTGTTCCCCAGAGCTCAGAGGGGTGTCTCTGTTCACAGACATCAGAGAATCATTAGATCCTGGACCTAGAGGTCTTTGGGTTCAATATGTTCATTTTATGGATAAGAAAAGAGAGGCCAGAGCAGGGTAAGAGGACTGCCCGAAGTCACAAAAGTAGCCAGCATCCAAGGTAGAGTTTGAGCCCAGCTCCTCTGACAGGTGCCGGTGTCTTCTCCACCACATCACAGGAACTTTCCATTCTTACCACTCATTAAGAGAGAGTTGGCGCATGCCTTTTGGACTAATCTGCTCCTTGAGAACCAATATGGGCCATGTAGCACTTTTAATTAATTTATGTTTGATAACAGTGACAACAACCCACATTTAAATGGAACTTCATGGTTATAAGACATCTTATTTTTGTTATCTCAGCTGAACTTTGTAAAGAAAACACTGTAAGACAGGTTACACTAGCATTTTACCTCCATACTTGACAGATGATGAAACTGAGTTCTGAGAGTTTGGCCTGAGGTTCACACAGCCTAAAGCGGCATCAAGGCAGGACCTGAGCCTAGGTCTTGGAACTTGAGTCCAGTATATCTTGTCGCTCTATAACATTTATTCATTTATTTCATGATTATAATGATGCTAGCATGCATAGAGTGCTTTAAGGTTCACAGAGTCCTTCACAAGTATCTCCTTTCATCCTTACAGCAAAGCTGAGAAGTAGGTGCTAGTATTATCTCCATCTTACAGATAAAGACACTGAGGCACAGACAGGGTAATGACGGCTTGGAAACTGTCACTGTAACAAAGTCATCAAAAGCAGCACCATCTTTCTCATTCTTTTTTAATAGGGTGTTAGGTAATGGTAAATAGATCACAAAGATGATATGTGAGATTTTTGTTTTGAATATACATGGTATGTCTTCAAGAAACAGTTGGCTGGTAGATGGATCGTGTCCCACCAAGGTGCCCAGAGGATGAAAGCTTTGGGAGAGCTGATGCCTTCGTGTAATATCCCCCAGACTACATCTTACCTACCCTATTTTCTACCACCATGTGCCCATCCCTATCGCTACGTCAAGTCAAGGGCCTCAGACACTTAGTAGTTGTATCACCTTGGGCAAGCCACTTAACCTTTGTCTGCTTTAGTTTCCTCAACTATAAAATGGAGATAACTGAAATGCCAACTCCCAGTTGTTGTGAGGATCGACTGAGATATCTGTGAAATACTTAGCATGGTGCCTCACACAGTTTTCTTCCTTCCTTCCTTGTTAATAAGCATTAGTTTATCAGTTGCTAAGTCAGTGTGCTAGGCTTTAGGAATACCAAAAGAAAAGAAAAAGAAAAAGAAAAAAGAACAAGGCAAAAGATAGTCCCTGGTCTCAAAGTCTCCTAGGGCAGACTACATGCAAACAATAATGTGCTTCCAAGACACATAATGGCCAAACTGGAGTCAATCCACAGAAGGAAGATACCAGCATTAAGGGGATTGGTAACAGCTTCTTGTAGAAGATGGATTTTAACTGAGACTTGAAGGAATTCAGGGAACACAAGAGGCCGAGATGATGTATATGAGAATTACAGGCAAGGAGAACAGCTGGTGCAAAAGCCCAGAGTAGGGAGGTGAATGAAATGTATGAGGAAGAGGAGGCCAGTGTCAGTGGATGGCAACATCATGGCAGGAAGGTGCAAGAAGACTGGAAAGGTAGGAAGGGGTCAGGTCATGAGGGGCTTTGTGCTCGTGTCTGTCTTCATCATCCAGAAAAACCCCATACAGTTCTGATAGATAGACCAGAGCACAGTTAACTCCTTTGATAAATGATATACATTAATTCTGATGGGTTAGGAACTTCCTGGAGCCTTCCTTCAGTCTGCACTGCTCAATATTTCTTATCTTTTAATTTCCTTTTCTATTCAGCTTAGCCCCAGAATGCTAGTTCTAGGGCTATGTTTCTCACTGCTAATGTATCTGCCTCCACAACTGCTGCCCTTCCATGGTCTGAATGCACTCATGTCCTCCTGGCCCCAGAATCTGTTTCTTGGACTGGCTGCCCTGTCACCTTAGTGGTGACTTGAAATTTTTGTTGATATTCATTTTAATCTCAGAGCACATTAATGGTTCAATATCTTCATTGCATGGGTGACTGTCATACTGTGACTGATCTCATTGCAGGTACAGTGGGAGTGTATAAATCCAAAGTACAAAGCCAAGAAGAAGAATTACAAGAACTCGGGCATGGTTATTCTGAACCAATGCAAGGTAGGACCACAAACATTCTTTTCCCTTTTGGTCCCAAGTAAGGTTGTTGGGGGTGGAAGGGAAACTATAGCCAAAATAACCCACACTTCAACAAGACTTTCGGGTTTCAAAACTTCACTAAAATCCTGTGACATAAGCGGTGCAAAAATTGTTATCTACATTTTACAAATGAGGAAACTGAGGCACAGATATGGGATGTGCCTTTACTAGGGTCACACAGTTATTAAATAGCAGAGTTGAGGTTCAGATTCTAGTGTTCAGAGTCTAAGACCAAGACGTAAGTTAATATGAAAGAATCAAAGGGGGAAGAGCTAAAGAATACTGAGCCTTCTTTCCTGGGATCATCTCCATTCTTTCATCTATGTCTTAATCAGACTGTGCTGAAAGGAGAGTAACAAAGAGAGACAAGAAGATAAATTGAAAGCCAAGAAGGAAGACGTAGTGCCCAGAGGGAGCTGTTTCACTACAGAGGATAATCTCTGTGTGCCCATAATAAATATGCTTCCAAGCCCGCCTTGTGTTCTATTGGCAGTTGACTAGTCAGATCATTCCTCCATTCTGTATGTCTATTTCCTTTTCTGTAAAGAAAGAGATCATTTCTATCCTACCGGCACATGAAGAAAAAGAAAACAGAAATAATATATTGCTTTGGACTCAAAACCATGATGCCAATTTAAGGTAGGGTATGGGTCTGTGATTCCATTGGTGTAGGGCAGAAATGCACTCCCAAATGTGGCCCAAACCAGATTAAAATATAATTGGGAAATATTTATCAACAGATGTGCACGCAGACACACACACACACACACACACACACACACACACACACGAATACAGATAATATTGGTTTTCTAAGTCAACACAGGTATCCTTATTTAGGCCCCATTTCCCCAGTGAAGGAAGTCCCTCTGTCAGTGCAGGTTGGTACCTCCTCTACAGCTTCTAGTCTCAGAGAGTTCCCTGGAACATGGAGTTTGCCTGACTTGCTCAGGGTCATACAATCAGTCTATGTCAGAGAAAGAAGGTGGTGGGTCTTTCTGACTTAGAGGCCAGATCCACTCATTAAGGCACCTTGCCTCTTGGTCCAGTGATATACTACTAGTCTTGAATCCTGAGTGTTTGGCCTATATCGCAGGGAGGAAGAAGCTGGTTTGGGGCAAAGGCCAGGATTTCAATCTGGGACGCTGAGTTAGAGGGGCCAGGAAGGGTCCTCAAGATGGAGCTGTCCAGCAGGCCATGGAAAATGCAAGGCTAGATCTCAGGAAAAATTAGAGGATCATCCTTTTCATTGAGAACTTAGTAAATGATAGAGCCAGGCTTCCAGCACTCCAACCCTGCATCCCAGCTGCCTTCCCCAATGAGCCAAGATCAAGGAGGAAGAAGAAAAGCAAGTATTTCAAGTGGTTTGCATTTCTCTCTTGCTATCTTGCCACTAGAGGAAGGCAGGTAGCAGAAGTTTCTTTCTACTTTGGTGCAGTCCCTTCTTCACTCTTTAGTTTTACTCCCTGTCCAAAGTTTAGCCCTTAAATCAATAACAATATACTGTTACTAATTAGAATTCTTCCAATTCCTTCTTTTCAGATCCACAAGATGCACTCCTTCTTAGACTATATCATGGGTGGATGCCAAATCCAGTTTACAGTGAGTTCACTTTTCCATTTATTTTGGCTCAGGAGGTCCATCAAAGCTGTAAGTCCACTGTGTTCATTTAGTATGGTACTAGATTCTTGTAAGATTTTATGGTTGTTTTAAAAGTGGACATGGGTATTGTTCTCAGTAAATCAGCAACATTTTATACATCACATTTGCAGCATTCATTGTGGCACTGGATTTCACAGCCAGAAACTCCTGGAGCACTGGCAGGGCCTGAGGTGGGGATAGTAGATTTGAATGAACTTCCAATTTTTTTCATTCTTCTGTGACTACATCTGTGGCCAGATCAAACCATCAAACAGTCAACAAGCATTTTATGCTAGGTACAGGGGACACAATGAGTTTTAAAGTCAAACCCTCTTAAGAGGGTGACAATCCATGATGGTCAGTCTGTATAAAAGAGCTACTAGATAATGGAGTTGGGGGTGTGGTATGAGGCATCCGATGGACATCAGGAAAATGCTCATGTGGCATTTCACTAAGACTTGAAAGAAGCCAAGGATTTTAAGAGGTAGAAGTGAGGGAAGAGTGGATTTCTGGCACGGGGTTGGGGGAAAGGCATCGGTACAGATGTGCTGAGATGAAACATCAAGTTGTATGAGGAATGGTAACAAGGCCAATCTAGCTCGACCATAATATACGGAGGATCATAGAAGACTTGAGTCAGTGTTGGAAGGGACCTTGGAGGTCACTGAATGTAACAGTTGAGTAATTTTATGGAAGAGGAAACTGGAATCTAGGGAGCTTAAGTGACTTAAGTATCTGAGTTAAGACTAGAACCCCAGTCTTCCTTACTGTGTCCAAGTGGGCGACTCAGGAATAGTGAGACCTCAGATCATTAAGCCTGTTTTGGGGTTTATTGAGCTTGCCCGCAAGCAACGCCCTTCCACCTGGGCAGAGACTCCTCAAAGTGAGTTTACATGGGGTTTACATATTCTGAAACCACAACAGGGGGCCTTCAGGCAAAAGGAAATTGAGAGGGAATGTTGCAAGAGCTGGCTGACTCCTTGACCCCGAACAAATGTTATCACACAAGATGTTCTTGTCGGGGAGAAGTGTGGTGAGGGGGTCCTTTAATTGGCGAGTTCATGCTTAGTTTGTGAGCCACATCCAACACTCTCTGGTGTGGTCTATGCTCCCAGAGAAATGTGTAATTAGGCTAGAGAGGGAGGTGAGGGCCAGGCTGGGATGGGCTTTAAGTGCTGGACAAACTGTGAGTTGTCACTCCCCTTTAAAGAGTAATTAGTGCCTGTTTCAGGGAGAGAGGGAGAGAGAAAGGGGGGGAGAGGGAGAGAAAGAGGGGGAGGGAGGGGAGAGAGGGAGAGAGGAGGAGAGAGGGAAAGAGAGGGGGAGAGAGAACAAATGGCACACTTCACGGACTGAGCTCAGTGAGCTCTACGGTCTCTTCCAGCCCTCACCCTCCCTCTCCATCCCATGACGCCACCTTAGTTTTCAGAGCCCAGAAGAACCTGGCACTTGTCTAACCTCTCTGTTAATGTGCTAATGAGCACCAGGTGTGTAAGTTAGGAGCAGTCACACCTGGATGTCTGTGATTCATGGGCCCAAAGGCTGTTTTTGACAGAAGCAGGGTGAGTTGACATCAGCCAGGGGGCAATTCTGTACTGGCAGCCACCGGAAATAATTACCCAGGGAGGTCAGGGGTTTTCAAATAACTTTGAGAAGTTATTTATAAGATTTAAAACAGGATGGTATCGGTTTGGGACATTTCTAGATTGCCTTGGCCATGAGCAACCTTCAGATGCTCACTTTACTCACCCTTCCTGCCATCATCCAAGGGAAATGCTGGTTCCATTTCAGACAGCCCATGACTTACGTATGTGGTCATTACCTTATGGCTCTGAATCTCACTTTGCTCCTCTGTGAAATGGGAAAAATAATGGCTATATTACCTTCTTCTCAAGATTAGTGAACCTCTAACTGCAAAAGCATTTTGCAGTCTTCAAAACTGTATGTAAATTATGATGATGATGTCAGACAGATACGTACATCCAACCAAGAGGTGCCCCAGCACTGCCCTCCAACCATCTCTAGAGATGGCTTTCTTATCCCGTGCCCAAGCCTCCCCCTCAACATCTTTGTTACAGACCCTACTACTTCCTGCCATGCACTCCTTTCAGGCCCCATACTTCCACTGATCCCACAATCTCCATGACCAGAATTCTTAGAGAGGAAGGAGGACTGCGGGAGGTGGGAAGCAGGCACATGCTGGTGAAAGGAAAGGGAATAAAAAGCCATCCTGCCAACTCATTTCTTCCTCCCCATGTATGCAGCTGGTTCCGGGCACTAGTATTCTGCAGCAATAAAGAGAAGGGGGAAGGTGAGAAGGAAGAAGGAAAGAAAGGGTGGGATGTCTGCCACCATGTCTTCCTCTCCTCCTTCCCCCTGCATCCCATCAGCCACAGAGGAGAAACCTGTCCTGCAACCTTGTCCTCTCCTTTCTCCCTGGGAAATAGAGGGTAGGGAGAGAACAGAGGTCAGCTAAACTTCTCCTTATTAGGCTCAGCCCTTCTTTCCTATTCACAATTCCTTCAGTTATCCTCCCCACCCTCCCTTGAGTTTCTAGCCATAAGGGGCATCAACAGAGGCACAAGCATACGCGTGCACGCGCACATGTGTGCACACGCGCACACACATGAACACCAAGCTTTGAGTCTGCTATGTAGAGACTAACAGAGGTTCCCTAAGTGTGTCAGTCAGATGCCCAGATTGACCAGGGCTTTATAATCTAAGTTTTCCAAATGCTCAAGTACTCCTGTGGATCAGCATTAAGAGCCAGTATTCCCAGTAATTAGCACATTGCTTTGTAGGTAGTAAGTGCTTAATAATCCTTTATGCATTCCTTCACTTGTATTCCCAGAAATCAGCACAGTATCTGGCACATGGTAAGCATTTACAAATGGTCTGGCTGGCTATCTATCTAAGAACACTCTTTTCCTATAGAAATCTTATCACATTTGTTTCACTGGTTAGTCTCTGTAGTATGACTTGTACTGTTCTTAAAGTATGCTGTGGATGAAACAGGCTTTTGGGGGCAAGCCTGGGAATCTACTCATCATTTATAAATGTGGTTTCCATGGACAAATGAATTTTTCCAAGGAGATGACTTAGGAATTCACTCTTGGAATATCTCTACAAGTTGGGGATCAGTTTGTCTGCTTTTAGAGGGCGTGGATGGTGCTTAGATTTTCTAGGTTGGTTTTTTTCTTCACTTACAATAACAGAACAGAACCCTAGGGATGATCTAGTTCAGTCTCCTACACTATGCCACCTCTGATGCATCAAAGTGGGGTGGGGCTCAGACCCCAACTCCCTGACTGGTTACTCTAAAATCACTTCCTTTCCTCTCTAGCAAAGTCAAGAACCCTCGAGTTCTGAGCCTGCAGGTATAAGGCACATCTATACATTTTTTATTAGCCAATGTCTTCAATGACAGCTGAACAAGGAGCGGGTTACAGAAGGTCTTGCAGTTCAGGGCTGGAGCAGCTGTTGTGGACTCTGTGGTTAACAGAGGAAGAGGAGGAGGGAATAACAGGGTCCTAAAGAAAATGGTGGTTGATGTTAGAAAAGCCAGCTGAGAAGGCTAATCAGGAGAAGGGAGGTAGTAACTTCTACACTCAACCCAACCCAAGCTGTTATTTTCATCCCACAGATCTTAGTAGGTAGAATTTAAACTCCATTCTTATTCATCCCCTAAATTCAATCCTCTATCCACTACACCATGATTTACTCTGAAAGTAGGAGAGGCCACTCATTCCCATTCCCCTCCCACACATCAGCCATAGGGTCATGGCCACTCATAGATATCAAGCCAGCCATAAGCCCTGGGTGAGGGGCCTCAGGGGTGAGGGATCCCCAGAGATGTCACTGTTGGATTGTTTCTACTTCCAATCAGCTTGAGCTACTCAAAGTAAATTTAACCATTCCCTTGCTGATGTAACCACACTGCCTGGACATAGGCTACTGCTTCTACCTGACCCTGGCAGCTCCCTTCCCACCAGGTTCAAATAGAGATTCTCCATCCTTCTCATAGAGAGGACAGAACCTGTCAAGCATAGGTTTCCCAGAAAGGGAAACCAAAGTTGCCTTTTTAGTGAAAGTTTTTGATGAGCTCTACTAATATTAACTCATCAGCACTGTTATAAGGAAAGCAAATCATTAATTTCTCATTTATAGAGGTCTCAAACAGGCAGCCTTTGGGCCATAAGAATGATAAAAATAAGAGTAATTGGGAAATATTTAGCAAAATAAATACAACAGGACACAGACAATGTTAATATGTGCTTTTCTAAGTCACTCTGAAGCCCACAAGGATCCTTAGGTCTGGTTCAGTGGTCCCTGTTTCTAATTGAGCTTGATACCACTGGGATAGAGGTTTTATGTAAGTTGCCTGAAATTAAGCCAAGAACTGATGGTATAATTCTAAATAATATCTCCCCCCTCCATCAAGTTTAGAACCACTTAGGTATCCTTCATGTTAAATATCAGTCCCCCAATGAAACACAGCTTCAGTCAGTATATCTTTCTAGGCCTCCTTCTTGGTTGTAGGCACAATGCACAAACTTCCATTTCTTTTCCTTCCCACACATGGTCATGCAAGAAAAATCACAGAACAGATCTCGAATTTCAGAATTCATATCCGTAACTCCTAGCAAGTTATTGCCTCTTACCTTAAGGCTGAGACTTTCCTAGAGCCCTCCTTCCTTTGCTCTTCTCCTTTACTCTTAATGAGTGATGGGATTAGGAAAGGCTCCCCATAGAAAGTGGCACATAAGTTGAGCCTTGAAGGAAGGCTTTCTAAGAGGTCAAGGAGAGGAAAGAGGGCAAATATCATTTGGGATTTATCTTGATAAAGGGATATTGGGGTTAGATTTCTGTTATGGGATTTCAATCACACAGCCTGGAGCAGTCAGTGCCTATGTAGTCTCAAAGGGTTGTTGACTGGAGCTGGAAGCTGGGCTGATAAACCCAGGTTTGAGAACAACCCAAAACAGGCTCTAGACTTCCTGTGAATTGAAATGCCTAATGAGTGCTTCGCAGGCATCCTGCTGGAAGTTCTCAGGCTCCTCGAGATCTCTATTATGTGGCTGTACTTTGCAGTTACAAGGAAGTTCCTAAAATGTCCACAAAGTGTTTCCTTTGTTCCCAGGTCCTCGTTTCACAAAAGACAGCCAGATATTTTTCCCTGGCAAAGCAGTAATCAATATCAGGGCTGCTCTAGTGACTTCCTTGCAAAATCTTCCCTCCAGAAGTGTAAGGGTGAGGCTATGTGCCTTGTGAAGGAGTGAAGACACTAGAGAATTAGAACTCCAGGCCATGTTTGGTGTGAGCCACGTTGGGGGGTGAAGCATGGACCTTCTTTAGACCAATGTGGCATCAGAGTAGCTCTGTGTCATCATGACAAGTACCTACTGTGTGCCAGGCAAACTGCTGACATCAAAGTCAGAATTGTTGTTTGTCCTGTGTCCTAGAAGAGAATCATAACATCAGAAAGGTAATGTCATGGCATGCAAGTGAATCGGACTGAAGTGAGGCAGGATTGTGCAAGGTCACTGGCCTCACTTTCTCCTCCAGAGCCATCTGGGTCCAGTGGCTAGATATAGACCAGGACAACTGGAGGTAGCCCTCTGAAATCAGGAAAGCACAGGATCAAGGACTGCTTCTGACATACACTGGTGATGTGGTCTTGGGCAGGCCTCTTAACCCTTTTTGTGCCTCAGTTTCCTCATCTCTAAAATGAGGAGCTGAATTTAATGGTCTCTTCTAAAGTCCCTTATAGATCTAAATTTTTACACCATGAGCCTCTCAGAGCCCCAGGCCATTTAACTGCAAGTTTTAGCCGCAGAGCTGATCTGCACTGGTAGAGAGGCCCATATATGGATATGCACATGCACAAACATATCATTAAGCACATTTTCATATGTACTTCCCCTGAAAGGGGAAAATTAGTCTTTGTTCAGGCTTGGAATGTGGCAAATCAGCGAACAATGAAACAAGACACTGAGTGCTCATACATAAAATATCAATATTCAGAGGGCATGAGTCAGCACCTCACTATGCTCATTTGGAAAGAAGGAGGTAAAGATGGGGGGGCTTCTTTTGTTAAAGTCACATACATTATTATTTCATTTGCTGTGTTTTAACAACTACTAATATTTCTATTGAGCTCTGAAGTTTATAAAATATACTCCTTCCAACAAACCTGTGAATTAAGTAGGTTGAGTATTTCCTGTTTAGTCATTCTTAAGTTGTGTCCAACTCTTTGCAACCCCTTTTGGGGTTTTCTTGGCAAAGTTACTGGAGTGGTTAGCTATTTCCTTCTTCAGCTCACTTTACAGATGAGGAAACTGAAGCACAAAGGGCTAAATGACTTGCCCAGGGTCACACAGCTAATAAGTGTTTGAGGTCACATTTCAACTGAGGTCTTCTTGACTCCAGGTCCAGCATTCTGTCCACCACCTAGCAATCCAAAGTTGCATATAATGATCCTAAATTTATGGTCAGGGGAAACTAAGACCCCACAAAAGCTAAACGATTTGGCCATGGTCATGTAGCTAAGTGTCAGAGTTGAGATTATAGGGCTTCATAGGAGCTAGAAGGGAAACCTAACCCCATATTTTTACATAAGGAAACTGAGTGAAAGAAACGAAAGACTTCTTCAGGGTCCCCTGACAAGTTACATCACACTCCCCCAAAGAGATGATCTTCGCCCTTAAAATCAGTTTTCATGATCATTAAATATCTTTTCGGTAAGATTTCACTTTATAAGGTAAAAATGCCTTTTAGAAAAGTGGTCCTACACCTCAATTTGTGGTTGTTTATTCTTCATTTTCAAGGGGAACCAGTGACAACCATCGGGTGATGTCTTGACTTGTGCGTGAATTGGAGGCATCTTAGGGTGTTCCTTACTCTTTCTATAACACTGATAGTATGTTCTTCACTCTGCAGTAACATCCAGATTGGGAAAGAAGGAATGAAGGGATATCCCCCAAAGTGATAAAGAAAGAAGTCCCTTCAAAAAGTTACCCGGACAGTCTCAGTAGCAAATAGTAGCTAACATAACAATGTTTATACCCAGGACAAGTCCAACAGACCAATTAGATAGGGACTAGGACTAGGATGTCCATCTTCAGTTGATGGGGAGTTGGGGTGAAAAGAGTGCTGAGATAGGGGGACACCGAACCATGGAAGGGGGACAGTATGCTTGAAACCATTTAGTACATGAGGTCAGGAGCGGAAGAGGAAGCTTATTCCAGTTCTGAAATTGAAAGTTGCTATTTTAGCTAACTCTCCTTGCTCAGTAGGCATGAAACTCTCTTGTTTGTAGGCTACTGATGGATGCACTATCTGTGATTTCTCAATTTGCCACCCCTCTAGTTACAGCCCTCACTAATGGACTTAAAAGAAAGGTCCTCAGTTTGCATCAACAGAATGGACCAAGTGACATCAAGAAGGCTACATTTTCCTATACTAAATTCTTCTCTCACTGCCACAAGCAGAGATGCATATAAATACAGAATGTAGCCTATAATACACACACACCCCCAAAAATAACACCTCCCCCCCCTTAAAAAGTATCCAACAATTTTGGCAAATGGCCAGAGCCACAAGCTCAGCTATAGCAGTGAAGATTATCGTATTGCCCAAAAGCAGAAATGCCAGAACAGCAAATGATCTGGGGCAACTACAGGAAAGGCAGTTTTAGGATTCTAGCCAATAACCAAGGGCTCATTTCTTCCTCAGCCTCCCTTTGAAATCTAACCAGGGGGTTCGTAAATAGTTTGTTTGCAGCAAGAGGTAAAGAGTTTGTGGAGAGAAGTTGTTTTATGTTGGAGACTAAAAGATCATACAAGAAAAGAGAGTTCATCACTCATGTCCGGCTTCCTAGGGAGAAATAGTGTTGTGTGCTTTGGGACACCCAGATCTATAAAAGGAGCCAGCTGTTTCCCTCTTTTACAGGTTTTACAAAGCTTTGAGGCCAGCTTAATGAGAGAAGCCTCTTGGAAGGTGGTTGGGACTAGACCTCCCTTCTAACTGCCCTCTGAGAAGGTCATGGAACCTTCTGCAAGGCATCGTGACCAAAATGAAATTTATTGGGGCTTGCAAATCCATAAGTATTAAGAAAAGCAGCACAGCAATGCCCATGGCCCGTAAACCAGTATATTCCGATGGAGCCTTTGTTTCTTCTCCCCTCCTCAACTTAATCTCAAGATATCGCGCTCTCTCTCTCTCTCTCTCTCTCTCTCTCTCTCTCTCTCTCTCTCTCTCTCTCTCTCTCTCTCTCTCTCTCTCACCCCCTCCCCTTTAAAGAGTATCCAACAATTTTGGCAAATGTCCACAGCTGGAAGATAAATAAGTTCAACCAATTCCCTCTGGTGCATTTTTACTCAAACCTCATTAAGGCAACCTGTTTTGGGAGATGTGAGATGTCACTTGGAAAAAAAATCAGCTGGCTGACATCTACTTTTTAGCACTCTTTGTTGGACAAGGCATATGATAAAAAGTTTCTCCTTCTGGGATGTTTAGAGGGTATGGCTCATTCGTTTCCCATTTTTAAAATTAAATTGTATCTTGCTCTCAATAAACAAGATTTTGTTTTCTCAACCTCACTCATCCACCCATGAAAGAAAGAAAAGAAAAAACTCTTGGAACAAATAGGCAAAGTTAAGCAAAACAAATTCCTGAATTGGCCATGTCCCCAAAAGGAATCCCATTCTGCATATTGAGTTCACCACTTCTCAGGCAGGAGGTGGGTAGCATTCCTCAGTGTGGTTCCTCTGGAATCACGTGATCAGACTCCTTAAGTCCGCCAAAGTTGTTTGTACAATGTTGCTAGTATAGGATACATTGTTCTTCTGGTTCTGCTCACTTCACTCTGCATCGGTTACAAGTCAGCTCGGATTTCTTTCTCTTTTTTTTTGGTCATCAAATGCACTTACAGATCCTTCACTTCATGCCCTCTTCTAGCCACAGAGGGAGGAAGGAAGTATTTATTCAGTGTCTCCTAGGTGCCAGACACTGCACTGAGCCCTTTAAAATCATCTCATTTATCTTCACAACAGCCCTGGGAAGTAAGTGCTGTTATATCCCCATTTCAGAGGTTAAGAGACTTGTCCAAGGTCATGCAGCTGCTAAGTATCTGAGGCTGAATTTGAACTACAACCTTCCTTAACTCCAGGCCCAATGCTCTAATCAATGTGCCCCCAGCTGACAGAGAAGGGATTTGAACCCAGTTCCTCTAATTCCAAATCCATCCCTCTTTCCACTTCCCCCAGACTATCCTAGGCAGAAAATGGAAGAGTCTGGATTCATACACAGCTCCTACAAGGCCTATGAGGCCCCTTTCAGCTCTGAGACTGTTATTCTGTCACCTACAGCACAGAGAGTCAGTTTGTATGAGTGATTGTTTGCAATTTGTCACTTTGCTTGTAGCGCTATGGGGACAGATGCTAATGGACATACTCAGATGCCAACCTTCCTTTCCATTCCATCTTGATCCACATGTGCAGTGTTTATACACAGCTATGATCCAGTGGAGAGAGCACCTGGCCTAGAGTCTGGAAGTCCTGAGTTCAAATCCATTCTCAGATACTTGCTAGTTGGGTCACTCTGGGCAAAGCGCTTACCTTCTGTGTGCCTCAGTTTCCGTAACTGTAAAATGGGGACAACAACACCACCTATCTCTCAGGGTTGTCCTGGGGAATCTCATACAATAAAACGTGTAAAGAGTTTTACAAATCTTAGAGTACTATGCAATTTATTATTACTATTCATTTGGTAGAACTCGTAAATTGTTTTATGGCTTAGTGGAAAGTATATTGAGACTGGAATCAGCAAAGGCCTGGTTTCCAGTCCTAGTTCCAACATTTCCATAGCTATAGCTATCAATTGATACATATTTATTAAGTGCCTGGTCCTGTGCTAAGCTCCAAGAGTACAAAAAGGGGCAAAAGACCATCCCTGCCCTCAACGAGCTCATTATATAATTCTGAGTAAGTAATTTCACCTCCCTAAGCCTCTGCTTCCTTACAACTATAAAATGGTGATAACAATATTCACCCTCCCTACCTCATAGGGGAAAGGAGGAAATGTTTACAAACCTTAAAATTATTGTGAAAATGTGAATTATTAATGCAACCTTCTTTTGCTAAAATTAGATATTTTGCCAGAAATAACACTCCCGGCCCCTGTGTCCTGACTAAGCAAGTGCACAGAAATGTGGTGAGCCAGCTAAGAGCAGGAAAGAAGTACCATGCATGCCTCCAATTGTCCTCCCTTTTCCTCAAAGCTCCTGGATAATTTTGCTTGCTATTTTATTTGGATGGTTGGTTGGGAATGGTGTCTTGGTTTTTTTGTTCAGAAGGCCAGAAGGAAATGTCACTTAGTGCTAGGGCAAGTTTGGCTCCTCCCTTTGCCTCCAATGAAATTATCACTCAGTTTCTTGTGTTGGTGAGAGCGAATGCCAATTCTACACTCAGAGACTGGAGGAAGAAAAACATTTGTACAGGATTGGTTTTTGGAAGAAAAAGAAAGTTATAAACAGACCCAAAAAGAACAGTACTAACTTGCAATCTCAGACATAAGAAAGTCATTTTGCTATACAGAATTTTTCTCCCTATCTGTTGTATTAGGATTTATTTTTCACCTGTATCTCAGAAACTGGACTGAGTTACTGCAGTTGGTATTTTCTCATTGGTCTACACTGTAATAGGGAATTTTCCAAGGGCAAACTGAGGAGAAGAAGAGATGCCCTTAGCCTTATTATTTAATGATCATTTCGGAAACCTGAGGGTACAACCACAGAGATGCCCTACGAATTCTGGCCAACATCCACAGAATTTAGCTAGACTTGTGGCTCAAAGGACCTAGGTCCTAACCTAGTCCATCATAATAAATCATTGATATTCAGAGCTATATCTCCTCCTCTCCAATCCTCAGTTTGCTCGCCTGTAAAATGAGACCATTGGTCTTGAAGATCTTGATAGGGCATTCCTTTGCAATAGACAGCATGAGACAGGATGCTATTAGGAGTTAAATGAGATGGCACAAACCAAAAGTTAGAAATACAAAAACAAAGATGACAAGGTCTTTTCCCATCTTTGTTTTTGTATCTCTAGAGCCTGGGATTTGATAGGGAGGGAGGGAATAAGCTTTTATATAGTGCCTACTATGTGCCAAACACTGTCCCAGTCACTGAGGATACAAAGACAAGAGTAAAACAGTCCCTGTCCTTCTAACTGAGAAGACAACATATAGATGTATCAATATATGCATAATATATAAAAAATACATACAAGGTAGTTTTGGGGGGTCAGGCAGGAGCTTGTGGTAGGAAGTCAAGAAGTTTTCTTCATGGAGAAGGTGATGCATGAGTTGAGTTCTGAAGGAAGACCAAGGATTCTAAGAGGTAAAGGTAGAAAGGAGAAAGCCCCAGGCACCTGGCACAGCCATGAAAAGGCACAGAAATGGGAGATAGTATGTTTTTATTTACTTTCTTTTATATGCAATGCACCCACTAGTAAGTAACTCAAAGCACGGAGAAGATAACACAGGGAGTTAAGTTCAATAGAGAGAGATGCTGATCCAAGATCATAGATGAAGACAACAGTCCCAAACAATTACATTTCTCTGTTCCTTCCTCCTGCAGGTAGCAATAGACTTCACTGCATCCAATGGGGATCCCAGGAACAGCTGTTCACTACACTATATTCACCCTTACCAACCCAATGAATACCTGAAAGCCTTGGTAGCTGTTGGGGAGATCTGTCAAGACTATGACAGGTAACTGGGTCTGGGGTTGCCTAATGAATTCTCCCATAGTTAGAATTTTGTGAGTGTCCTGCTGCCCAGTGGAACTTCTGCCAAGTGACTCACCAGGAACCTTATAGTAATGGCTTTGAATTTATAGATGTAGCGTCTCAGGCTACTGAGATTCTGTTCTCAGTATTCACTCTTGGACATGCTTGATCTGGAGAAAGCTGTGTTGGTCCATAGCTGAACTTAGTCACCAAAAAATTCCATTTTTAGCTTCATTCTCTTAGCCCTCTCTCCTTGGAAGATAAAGATAAGACCACAAGATAACTCTGTATATGTAGTATATGTACTAGTATATGTAGGAAAGAGATTTTGGAGTCCATCCATTATTTTATTTGTCTTTAGAAAACATATTCATCTTCTGTAAGAGGGGATCCTAAATCCATGAGATTTGCATAAATTGCTTCATGCTGAATTCATTTTCATATCAGTTCAGGAGGGAGTGGGAAAGTTCAGGTATATGCTCACAAAAACCTTTCTATTTTGTGCATATAAATTTAGGTATTTGTAATTCTCTGTTGAGTCAGAGGGTGAACTTTAGATGAGAGTAGTGACTTAGCCTGGGCCAGCTGACTGACCTCTTACATTAAAATGGTAGAATAAAGAAAAGGTGAAAAGAATGCTGTCACTTATGTTTCACTGAAATTTTGTTAGAATAACATGATTTATTCCAGGGAGTTTTTGTCTTCTTAACCTTGTTTTTTCAGCCTTGATGATGAGAATTTTGAAAGCATGTTACAATCCACATAATTGGATGTGGCCCCCAGCAGAGGCCAAAATGTTATGGAAATGAAATTAACAGAAAAATCTGAGAATTTCAGCCCTTCTCCCACTGGAGGGTTTTCCATTCTGTTTGGGCACTCCAAATTCGAGCAGAGGGGATTTATTGAGCCTTTGAAATTACCCACATGCTATTCCTACTCAGGGTTACTTGCATTTTTAAAAAAATCATTTTTGTTTAAAATTTTGAGTTCCAAATTCTATCCCTCCCTCCCTTCCTTACTCCCTTCCCAAAATAGTAAGCAATCAGATATAGGTTATACATGTGCAATTACATAAAACATTTCTATATTAGTCATTTTGTACAAGACTTGAATAAAAGGGAAAATGAAAGAAAAAGAGAAAGAAAGAGAGGAAAGAAGGAAGGAAGGAAGGAAGGAAGGAAGGAAGGAAGGAGAAATTAGCATGCTTCAGTCTGTACTTGATCAAGATCAGTTCTTTCTGTGGAGTAAGATAGTATGTTTCATCATGAGTCCTTTGGGATTGTCTTGGATCATGGTATTGCTGAGAATAGCTAAGTCATTCCCAGTTCTTCATGGAACAACATTGTTATTACTGTGTAAAATGTTCTCCTGGTTCTGTTCAGTTCACTATGCATCAGTTCTTCATTTTCAAGGTTCATACTTCCATTTTTAATAGATTTAGGAACACCCTGACTATGGCACACTCTGAATAAAAGTTTGACCATTTAAAGTCATTAAAATTATTTTATGGGAAGGACATTTCCTAAGGATTTCTACATTTCTACATTTGAGTTACTTGACAGTAGTGACCATTCAAATATGGCACTTCTATCTCTCAGGGACCCAGGATGCCACATCCAGGGTATATTAGAAAGAATGGTCAATTTAGACCAAAGTAAGCCTGGTATTGAATATCTCATTGAAAAACAGTTTCCTAGAAATTCAGAGACTTAGACTGTAGAACCTAGTCCTGAGTCTACTTCTGATTTTCAGAGTGACTTTAAGCAAATCATTTAAGTGTACTACGACTACTACTACTATTACTTCTGCTGCTGCTACTACTAGTAGGAGTTGGAGTAGTGGTAGTAGTGGTGGTGGTGGTGGTGGTGGTAGTGGTGGTACCAGTAGTAGTAGTAGCAGTGGTAGTAGTAGTGATAGCATTTATATAGCACTTCAAGATTTTGTAAAAAGTTTTACAAATATTATCTCACTTGACCCTTACAACAACCCTGGGAAAAGCATACTATTGTTATCCCCATTTTATGGATAAAGAACTTGAGATAAACAAAGATTAAGTGATGTGCTCAGAGTCATACAGCTATTAAGTGTCTGAGACTGAATTTGAACTCATCTTCCTGTCTCCAAACTAGCACTCTGTTTACTAAATCACGTAGTAACCTCTTTCTTCAAATCTTAATTTCTTCATCTGAAAAATGTGAATATTAGTCCTAAAGTTAGATATACCATATGGGATTGTTACCATATTATAAGCTAAATCAAGACAGGCAAGGTCAGCCTCAAAGCTAAGAAAATCTAAGTTCGATTGAATCTTGCCTCCAGATCATGGACCCGGGGCCATCATTTAGGGGGCAGTGAGATGGCTCAAGATTTGACTCCCTGGTGTCTCCTAACTCCAAATTTAAGGCTTTTTCCCAATATCTGAGGGAAATGTTTTAAATTACAAAGAAAATACAGAACCTATGTAAACCTAAGGGATAAATGAAGTTCAGTAGCAAATGATATCATAGAAATTAACTGAAGAATATTCAGTACTATTCCTTTTTTATTACTTAATGAACTGATCAGGCAAAACAAGTTTTGCAGGTCAGTAGAGCTCATCCTTCTTATAAAGGCATTTGTAAATGAAAATCAGACAATGTCCTATACAGAAAAAGATGTTGGAAGCAAAAGCCTGAGGCTCTTGGGAAGATTTGGGAGTTGTCTTCTCTACAAGAATGCTTAATGCAATCTGGTCAGCT
>CM053770.1:31682121-31709728 GCA_028658325.1 Potorous gilbertii | reverse complement strand
TGTCCCTTCACCAAAGCGCCCACTGTGCATCAGTGGTCTCTTCCTCGAGAAAGTTCCTTTATTAAGAGTCTAAAAGCTCTGGAATTGCACAGCTTGGGGCTATCAAATTAAAGGAGACATACCCCATCTGCTGGTGCCCTTCCTCCAGAATATTTCATTAATATTAATCCTGCATATAACTTACACAGATTTATTTATTCACATGTTATCTCCCCTGATAGAATGTAAGCTCCCGGAGGACAGCAACTGTCTCATTTCTCTTTGTATGCCTGATGGTTGCCTAGCAGAGTGCCCAGCTCCTAGCTAGCACTGGTTGTTTGGCGATGCTTTTAAAAGTTTTCACATCAATTCTGTGTTTTCTTCCAGGCCTGACTCTTGGAGTTTTACACAGCAGGGATTTGCTCTACCTACTTTTAATTTTAATCAAGGAGAAAGAATGTTCGAAACAATTATGCTTAGATTTGGATTTTTAAAGTGACTTATTAGCCAAATGTTTTCTGATGACCATCTTTGGGGAATCTGCGCTCTCCTAGATCATTAATTATTCCCCTTGTAGGTAAGACAGTGCTGTCTCCCTATTCTTAAAACCCAATTACATAACTGAGTATGTCTTGCTCAGCCAGCTTCAGGTTCCCCACGGTGGCTTGGAAGATATTTTTAATCCCTTCTGATAATGGGTAGGGGGAAACAACAGTAATTAAGGCAGGGCACTGGTTTCTGTGCTTGGGGTTGGAACATGTGGAGTCTAATTGGGTAGCTCTCACCTAAATGAAGCAAAGAAGAAGGAAGTATTTGGCTTATTATATAATATCTATCCCCTCTTTATGCAGCCCACACCATACTCCATTGCCCATCTCCGCTTTGTCAAGGGCTTGGCCTCCTTCCCTCACACCTGGAATGCCCTCCTTTCTCATCTCTACCTAACAGGATCCCTCACTTTCTTCCAAGTCCAGCTGAAATGTCCTCTCTCACAAGAAGCCTTACTCAATGGCCCCCGCTTCTACTGGCTTCCCCCACTCCCCAACACCACCACCATTTCCTTTTATTTTCTTTGTATGTTTTGTATTTTTGAGGCACCATGATAGTGTGGATAGACAGCTGTCCTGTAGGTCAGAAAGACCTAGGTTCAAGTATCACCTCTGACACATGCTGACTGAGACTCTGGGCAAGTCACTTGCCTCTCTAATACTATAAGTTACAGAAAAGATGCCAATTGGTGTAAGTCTGTACTGGAAGAAGACATTCTTCACAGAGCAGTGCCTATACCTATGAAACTCCAGGTCTGATTCCCCTAAAGCTGTATTTACTTCTATGTGTACTTGGAACAAGCTTCTTGAGGGCAGAAACTGCTTTGTCTTTGTGTCTCCCAGTATCTAGCACAACGCCTAGCATCATAGTAGGTGCTTAATGAATGATTGTTTATAGACTGATTGGAGCTGTCATATTTCTCTGATTCTAAATTGTTCTCATAGAAGGCTAGGTGGCAGAGTGTGGTCAGAAAGACTTGAGTTTGAATTCTGCCTCAGACACTTGAATAGCTGTGTGACTTTGAACAAAGACATTTAATCTGTTAGCCAGAGCTTCCTCATCTGTAAAATGGGTCTAATACTAGCACTAACCTCCCAGGGCTACTGTAAAGATCAAATGAAATAACATATATAAAGTGCTATATAAATATTAGCTATTATTATTAGTAATAGCCTATATCAAAGGTAATCTTTATTATATGGTATTATAAATACATAATCTGTTATAACATATAATGTATATTATAGAAGAAGAAGAACCCTTATCATAAGCATGGTGATCAGGCCCACTCCTACCAAAGTTCAGTCTTGATGAGCACATTCACTTCCTTCTTAGTCACTGGTTTGTCCTGATTTCTCTGACCAAAGGAAAATGGCTGGTGTAAAGTTACAGTCACCTCCCATTTTCCTTTTCCTCAGAGCCCTGGCAAATCCCTTCTAAGCTGTCACAGTTCTTTAATTCATCCACATTAACCTTCTCAGATAAGTACTGGGCCCAACATTCTGTACTGTCTGAATCTCTGCACTGCAAAGGCAAAGTAGTGGGGAGTTAGTAGTTGCTAGAGATCTTAGGCAGGCATTGGCATACTCAGAAAATCAAACCTTCACCTAGTCACCTCCCAAAATCCCAGCTTCATTACCTCACCTCCATACTGTAGGAACAACATTGAGCTCAGACACTTCCCAAGGCTCTTGGCCTCACTGAGGCTGTAACATAGACATGAAAATGCCTGTGCTATTTACTCAGATTGATGAATCAGTCTTGAATGAGCTAATGTAGGTACTCACCATGTTGGTCATACTTTAGACACAAATATATAACTGCTATCACTATCCTCTTGAACTCTGAAGTTTTCCTCTCTTATCATAAGTTCCCATCTTTCCACTTTTCCTTCTTCTCACTCCCTTTATGCCTATTCACATTCACTATGGCCTCCAGTCTATTCCCCAGCTCTGGCCTTTCTTTGATGACCTTATAGATGGCCAAATAAACACCTTTCTCTTTTCTTGTATCCTCTTTGCCTACTCTGTCCTATATGTCATACTCCACCAGTCTTTATCCCTCGAGCACCCCCACTATCTTCCTTCTCCACTCAGTCTCTATGCTGCTGAATTTTGCTGGGAAGTCCCCACCTTGGGACACCTGGTTCCATTAAACTCAACTGGGTCCTCGATGCTCCACAAAGTGCTTTTTTTCTTTCCTGATTCTATCCCCTGTCTATAAGGAGCATAAGAAACCTTTTCCTCTCTCTTCACAACTCCTACACTACTGCCCCCAGAAGACAGATGACTTTGCTTCCTACTCTTTCACTTCCCCTTATCCACACCTGGAATTTCTTTTAATCACCCTTGCTTCTTACTTCATTCCTGTCTCCTAGAAGAGGCAGCCAACCTCTCCACTTGTGTTCTTCATTCCATCCCCTCCCAACTGCTTTGCAGCCCTTCTTGATTTATAATTCCCTTCCTTTCTACCATATTTGGTCTTTGCATTTCTGCCCAAAAACATACTCAGTTCTCCCCTTTTCTTGAAAAATCTTTACTTGAAAAACCTTTACTTTACATTTCCAACTCTTCAATCTTAAGTCTTTCTTTTATTGTCCAATTCCAAGAGAGAGAAAAAAGATGGCTGCTCTCATTGCATGCACTTCATCCCCAGCCACTCATTACTTAACCTCTCACAGTCAGGATTCTGACTGAAGCTGCTCTTTCCAACAGTCTGTTAACCCATTACATCGAGTGGCCTCTCTCAGTCCTCATCCCTTTAACCTTATTTTGCAACTGATCACTGAGAACCACTTTCCTCCTCCCGGACAGGCGGCTGTGATACAACTTTCTCTGACCCTCCCTTCTCTGGATTCTTCTTTTCCATCATTTTCTGATTCATTATCCATCTCCTGGCCATTAAGCATGCCCTATCATTCTTGACCTTCTCTTCTATGTTTTATATAGATATACATATACACATAAACACACACATACATACACATATACAATGCAAATACACACATATACAACATACAATATACATACATACACATGTGTGCGTACATATGCACACACACTGCCTCCTCCTTGAGTCTCATCAGCTGCCCTACACTCAATGATCACCTCTATGTAGATCTCTCTCCATCATCTCTAGCCCTTTTAAACTTCAGTCACATATCAACTCCTACCAGACATCTCTCCCTGGATGTTCTAGCAGTATCTTAACTCAGTATGTCCCAAGCAAAATTTATCTTCCCATCCCCCCTCAACCTAGAGTTCCTCCAAACTTTCTATTTTTGTGAATGATACTAATATCTCCCCTGTCATCCAGTCATGACTTCAGAATGATCCTTGAGTCTTCACTCTCCCTCAACTCCCAAATCATGTGGACACTACTTCTAGGACTTCAGATATTTCCAGTGTGACTCCCGCTCTCCACTGACATGACCACCACTCTCATTCAGTTCCCTCATAACATCTTGCCTGGACTACTGAAATGGCCTTTTGCTTGCTTTCTCTGCTTCTAGTCAATTCTTCACCAAACTGTTCTCTATACATCCTCAAAATAATCTTCCAAAGGCATAGGCCACTTCCCTACTCTTGACTTTTCAGTCATTGTTGATTCTAAATAAAAGGCAAAGTACTTAGCTTGGTAGTGAAGTTTCTCCACAATCTGGTTCCAACCTACCTTTCCAGACTTAATTCACTTATTTCTAGTCATTTTTCATTCCAACTACCCTGGACTGCTGGCCATCCTCCATGCTTGATATTCTATCTCCCACTCATACAAAGCTTCTCCCTGCCCGTAATGTACTCACTCCCCATCCAGGCTTCTCATGATCCTTACTTTCCTTCAGGACTCATCCCAGGCCACTTCTATTGCGAAGTCCTCCCTCATCACTCCAATCATTAATGCCTTCTCCCTTCTATACTTTGTTTTAACTCATTGGTTCTTATGCTGTATTCTGATAGAAGAGTAAACTTACTAAAGGCAAGAACTTTTTTATCATTACCTCCGTTCCTACTTTTCCCATTCTACTCCTGAGTTTGGGATAAAGTTCATTAAATCCATTCATTTATTCTGCACCTAGTAGTTATAAGGGTGGGATAGGACTTACCAACCCTAAGTAGGTCAAACCAGGAGGCCTTTAATGTAAGGAAAAGACTCTAAGAAATAAGATCTTTACAGTAAATCCTCTACCTTACATGAACTATAAGAAATGTTGGTTCATGAGAAAACTATCCCCTTTCAAAGCATTCAGGAAGTATAAAAAGAGCAGAGGGAATAATTAGAAGAGCCCTAGGCCTAACCTAGCTCTCTGAAAGAAGGGAATGAAAGAACATCAACAGGAAGAAAAGATTCAGAGGGTTGTAGAGAAAGACTGAATGAGACATTCAGATCTTTCCTTCTACAGAACCACAGGGCCAGAAGAAGACATTTATCAGGATTAGCCAGTTATGTCCTCACACAAGATGTATGTGAAGGGGCAGAATCAGTCCCTGACTTCTCCACAAAGGAAAGGGGGAAGGATAGGCCTTAAAGAGAGAAAACTGACACCCCTCTATGCAATGCAAGACAGATGAGCTCTGAAGGTGGACATGTCAGCTGTGGGCAAAGGACTTGAGCCTTATACTTGCCTCTTTTCCAAGTGAGGTTTTGTCTAGATTACATATAAGAGCAAGAATAAGTAGAACTTGGGGGCACAGGTATGGGATTGATTCTACTAGAATTTCAGAACCAATTGTCTTAGAAGTAGGGGAAGAAAGATTTCCAAGGACATCTTCATGGTGGGACAGTACAACTCTGAGATGCCAGTGGCTGTCCCTTTGTTATGGGAATCCCTAAGGAAATAAGGCTATGCTATGAACTTCTTGAGATTTCAGCACAGGAAACAAAAAGGTTTGGGTGGCATGATTCCATGTATCCGACAATGAGCAGCAGCCACACCACTGACATGCCTTCTGAGCCCTTTCTGTTCTCCTAGGTGTACCTAATATGGACTATCTGTGCCCAACTGTGGTAGAGCATTCTGAGCTCATACTGATCTGATCAGCCACAGTCGGACATGCTGAAACTTCACTTTATCATGGTGATGTCACTTTGATCCTCCTTGAAAGTGAAGGACAACAACCAACTAACTAGGTCCACTGTTATAGGACCCATGAGATCCTAGATGATGGATCCCTGGCAACTACCATGGTACTATGAAGGAACATTTTAATAATCAAGTCCAGATCTGAACTCTGGCCCAATTAGAGAGCTCTACACACTTCTGAGAAGACCAGGAACATTTAAGCATCTCTGCTGTATTCCTAACAGGAGAAGAAGTGAATGGAATAGGGAATACTACTTCAGGTCACTATGAAGAGGTCAGGACATTGTCATGCTAATCAGAAAAGCATAAAATTGAGTACAGTGATCCTTTCCATATCACAGCTTTCCCTCATTGCAGTTTCAATATATTGCAAATCAGCATGAGAAATTCAATAGTTATTCTGGGGGAGTTTTGCAAATGCCACAGACAACACAGAAGAAGTTTAGAAACTCAGAAATGCATAACCTATATGTATAATATTGTATAATATCAATATATTTGATCTTTTAATGCCATAATAATTCAGATTTCTTCTCTGATATGAGGGGAGAGCCAAAAAATTTTACACGGATTTTCCATAAATGAGGAGGACGGTGGCCCTAGACTGCACCATATCACAGGGAGAACTGCATGTTGTGAGCCTAACCTACTTGCTCTCCCAGGAGTTTTAGTCAGAAATACTAAGAAGGTTGCATTTGACCCATACATAACATGGTGCCATGGCATGCACCATGTAGGTACATGTAGCCATGTAAGGCTTGAATGTATAGCAACAGCAACAAAAACAAGCTGATCTTTATATGACATTTTAAGGTTTGCAAAGCACTTTGCCTGCATTGATTCATTTGATACAATCCTGTGAAGTAGATGTTATTTTAGTCTCATTTTACAGATGAGGAAAATGAATTCATATAATCATGACTCACAATAGAGATCACGAAATGCTATGTGTATTGTCCTGCTAGGTTTTCACATGTTCTTTTGAGTTTTCCTTCCTAGACAGCCAATTCCTGAGCATTTACAGATTTATTCCATCAGTGCATAGAATATTCCTCCATACTCATCCAGCACATACTTACTCAGAATTTACGGCTCTAGGCACTGTATTTAGGGGGAATAGGTAGAGATTGGACCTGTGATTTAATACATATAGAGAACTCTGATAAAAAAACTCCCTCTACCAATTCACACTGGCACCTTGTCTGCAATTTATAGTCTTAGAAAGTTGCCTAGAGCAGTGAAGTGTTAAGTAATTTGTACAGGGTCACATAGAGGCAAAACTACTCCACCATTCTGCCTCCGAATCCTAGGGGAATCCTACCTGCCAAGGAGTTTAGTTGGAGACAGAGGACATGAACAGACAGGACTGTGGAATAAGACAAAACAGATGAATGATTTTCCCCCATGGCTCAACATGTAAATATGTGACTTCTTTTTCATCATCTCTATGAATGTAAGAGAATTTAAAAGACCTTGAGGCCCTTCCTCTCCTTGTTATTAAATCCAGCAAAGGTCAGGAGAAGGTTGAGACCCATAACTAAGTGAGGTTTGTGAGGCCTAATTTTTGTCACTCCAATCCCCCCACTCCTTATTGCCCATTACACCTGAAGAGGAAGTGAAGCCCAGGGACAAACATCCTGGATTGGAGTTCAGATACAGGCCCTTTCACTTACTACTTGTGGGATTGTGAACAAGGCAGTGTATTTCTCTAGGCCTTGGTTTCTTCATCTGTAAAATAAAAGTCTGAACAAGACGGCCTGCCTCTAACGTCCCCTCCAACCCTCAGTCTGTGCTCCTATTCTGTCAGGACCATCTGATGTCATGCCATAACTTCTCCCAGACAAGTAATGTAGATTCCTGATTTCTTTATCAGAAAGCAAATTAAAGTCATCAGGTTTTTTTTAATCTTCATTTCAGTGACAAAATGTTTCCAGCTTTTGGTTTTGGAGCCAGGATACCTCCAGAGTACACGGTGAGTTGGTGGGGATTAGGGGGAGGGGAATAATTTTTTGTAGTGCTTGAGATCCTCTCAAGAACATGACTAGCCTTTGTTTGTTAAGGTTTGGCTTAAACTATACCTACAAAGCACTTAACACAATGTAGGTCAAATACATTATTCCCTTATCCCCTTCCCCATGTAAATAGAAGAACTGAGTCATGTAGAAACATTGAGGTTAGATCATCACAGACTGAAACACTTGGTCTATGATCTACCATAAAGGAATCAGTCAAGTATAATGCTGGATAGCTCTCAAAACAGACCAGAGCAATAGTCCTGCTGTCCAACTTCTTGAGGACATGACCTCTAGCATTGGAGAAATATTCAGTAAGTCTATTTCTTGCAATTCAGAGTATCTTGTAGCACTGCCAAAATGTTTTTTAAATGTGCTTCTGGCAGATCCACTCATTTAGGTTTAAAATCTGGTTTGTGAAGGAACCAGTAGCAATGATTTTTGTGGCATGGAATCCTTTGGCAGGCTAGTGACACAAACACATTGCTTCTTGAAACGTATACACATATACATATAAATGCACATACATATACATACACATATATATACACATATATATGCACATATTTACATATATACTTCAGTAGAGGGTAGCTAAGTGCAGAGTACCAAACTCATCCTTCTGTGTTCAAATCTTCCCTCAGACATTTCCTAGCTGTGTGACCCTGGGGGCAAGTCACTTAATTGTGTGGAGAAGGAAATGGCAAACCACACCAATATCTTTGTCAAGAAAACCCCAAATAGGGTCATGATGAAAATACTGAACAACTAGACATCATAAGAGATGGTATGAAATATTCAAATGCTGTAACATGGGAGGATCCATGCAGAGGAACAGGCATTCCTGGTAGAGTCCTTAGCCTGGGATATGCCCTAAGGACAAGGTTAGGTAAAAGTCATTTCCCCAAACAGAATATTTCTTTTAGAGACTATGTGAAATAGAAGCCCAAGTATTCGCCTTGGCTCAAGTCTCTCTTATGCCTGTTTCCCCTGTTGTTGGCAAAAGTCGCCCTGGCCGGTGCTTTTACTTTTGGCTCCTTTCCACCTCACATTCCCAACTTGAAAACAGTTCTCAGATTACACCCCGCCAGGGTCGAGATCCCTGAACCAACAGACGCCATTTTGGTCCTTTGAGGAAGCAACACAAAAGGTATCCTCCCATGAACTTTATTTGTGATATTCACACAAATTCAGGAGCAGGAGGGAGATTAGTTGCCATAAGCTCACAGATGAGCATTATTAACGATGTCCATCTGGTATCTTCCTATTTTTGCTAATTATTCTTGCTAACTTTGGTTGTTTCTACTGCTGCTGTACGAATGACCATGTTAAATTTCAACATCATTTAACATGGAGGTTCCTTGGACAAACCCCCTACTGCTCCACCCTCATTACCCCTCTGGTCCTTACTCCACTGAGTTCGTCTCCTCTTCCTAACTTGGGTCCCAAGGTGCTTTAAACCTTCTTTTCTGCCCTTTCTTCAACTTCACTCTCAAGGAAACAGCCAGGGAAGATGGCACCAGGTGTAGCAGTGGGGCTTTTACTCCAGTGACCTATTTACCAGCTTGTGGGCTCCCTCCCAAATGGATCAGGTGCTACAACAATCGGATCCTTAAATTTGTAAAAATAATTTTCCCAAGTCACAATTCTGGACTCATGTGAGTTTTAAATATTCCATCTAGCCCCTGAGGTTCCTTCAAGAGCCTTTGAACTCTATGTATAAAGGGAGTTTCTCTCCTTATCCAATTAGCTACTAGCTCTCAGAGATTATAAATTTAGAACTGGGAGAGACCTTAGAGGTCATTACATGCAACCCCCTCATTATACAGATGAGCAAACTGAGGCCCACAGAGATTAAGCAACATACTAGTCACATGACAAGATATATCTGAGATGGAACTCAAACCCAGGGGCTGCTGACTCCAATTTCAGTGTTCTATCCTCTCCACAATGCTTTCTCGAATGAGAGGAATTGGAAAGATGTCCGGGTGTGAGTTTCCCCTTGCTTTAATTAGTGATCCCTTCTTACTGTGGGGGGTGGGGTGTATCTATACCAAGATTCTCTCAAGATTGGGAAGGCCATTTTCTTTTCTTTTAGATGTCCTGCTATAGTAAGTTCCAGACACTAGAGCTCCTTGCCACCCTTTGTATCCTGGGAGTTTTCAGAAAGAAAAGAGTAAATACCATCCTGTTGTCTGTCCTATATCAACCCTGAACAGTAATTTAAAAAAATATGTATAGGAAGCTAGGCTAGAAATAAGTCTACTGCTTTGGTGCTTTTCAAAAATTTGATTGTAGTCAATTGCCCCTACATTTACGTGGATATTTTATACTTTTTCTTACTCTTCTTGTTTTCCTTTACTTTGAATTTATACTGAAATACCAACACCTCAAAGCTGAGCTCCTCTGTTTATTATGCACAGAAGGCTAGACTAGACTACAAAACTGTTATTTTTAAAACATTGCTCATCCAGGTCATAGACCCTCCAGAATCCAAGTCACCAATCTGTGTCTAGCATTCCCAGGCTAGTTAGACTTGTATTTCTTTCTATTTTTCTTTAGGCATCTTTCCTCTCCCCTACCCCCATTCCCCACCAAACCTTATTCAATAAATTTTTCTGTCACTTCTACTCCCCAGGGAGCTGAGAATTTATCTTCCCTCTTGGATTGATTGGAGAAAGGCTTAAGATGATTCCTGCTGCTAAAACCATAATGAATGTAATGGACATTTGTTTGCAAACTTTAAACCCCAGGGCCTCCTTACTGGATTAAAATTGTAATTCTTTTCTCTTCCTTTTTTATTTCATTTTTTTTCATTGGTGTCTAGGTCTCTCACGACTTTGCAATCAATTTTAATGAAGACAATCCAGAATGTGCAGGTAAAATTCACGGTTTAAAATATAAGCTGATCTTACAGTCCTTTCTATGTGTGCAACATAACACAACAGAAAGAGCTCGAGATTTGGAGTCTGTTTCGACCCTGAGGACCTGGGTTTGAATCCTTCCTCAGTTAATTATTCACATAACTTTGGGCAAATCATTTCACTTTCCTGGGCCTTAGTTTCCTCATTTGTAAAATGGAGGGCTGACGAGGAAGGAGGTGGGTTTGATTACTTCTAAGGTCCTTTTCATTTCCAATTCTCCGAGCCACTCTGCTTCTCACATACAAAACCATAGTGTGGCAATCATTCCTGGATCTAAGGTTGACCTTCTGTACCAAAATCAGTCTTGGGATTCCTATGATGGTAACTTTCTCTAATGACAAGTGTTATTTGTCGATTTCCAGGAGGGTGAAGAATAGGGAGGGGAAGGAGCTTGAAAAAATGGCTTGAGATAATAAGATTGAAAATTCGGAGGACCAGTAGAGGTGAGATATAGAGATGATATACAGCCCTCTCATGTTTGCATACCAGGAAACTGAGGCCCAGAGAATGAAGGCAGGAACTTGTTTTTTTTTTTATTTTGTTTGGTACCATGCCTTCTGTATTTTGCTGTTCAGTCGAGTTTAACTCTTCCTGACCCTGTGGACCAAAACGTAGATGAGATTTTCTTGGCAAAGGTACTAGAGGGTCTGCCATTTCTTTCTCCAGTGTAATGATTTAGGCAAACAGCCTTGCCCAGGCTCCACAGGTAGTGTCTGAGGCCAGATCTGAGCTCAGGCCTTCCTCCCTCCAAGTCCGGTGCTCTGTCCACTGAACCATGTCCTGCCTTGTACACAAGAGGTGCTTATTAAATTTTTGTTGACTTGTACTGGATTTGCCCAAAGTTACAGGCACAATACATAACAGAGCCAGCCCCACTGCTTCTGAATCCAGGAACATTGACCCTGGTGCTGCATGGTCCAGTGAAAAGAATGCTAGAACTGCAGTCCAAGGACATGGGTGGTTCTGTTATTTACTGTCATTGGGACTCATTTTCCTCATCAGTAAGGGAGGGGCTTGAACAAGACAGCCTTTAACATGATTTCCAACTCTCAGTCTATGGAACTGTGAACTATGGTCCTATCACCCTATGAACCTTATGATGACTTCCTTGTGCTTTGAGAATTTAGCCGAAATGTGCATGTTCAGGGCACACAAGGCTACTCCAAAGCCTATTCCAGAGGGAAGGCAATGCTCACGCAGGAAGTAAGGCTCTTTGTCAGTCCTCTGGATGCCTTTAAAACACATCCAAGAGTCAGTCACACACATGGATTATATGTTAAGTCTATGTGTCCTGTGTGCTGATACGATGAGAGATAAAGCATAGAAGTAGTGAGCCCTGTACCCTCCTAGACCCCCAAGAAGGACATCTCTAAGGTTCCCCATTCTGTAAGCTTCATCCAAAGGTTTCCTTTTGCAACTCTGCTAAACCAACGATTGTTTAAAAAACAGAATCATGCCAATCTTTCTTCCTCTCCAATATGTTCACATAACACTGCCATAATAAACATGCCCCAAATGTTTCAATATACCATTGGACTAGGTAGCAATCCCAACTCATATTCTAGCACTTTGCTTAGAGCAGCCCTATAGGCAGCGAAAGTCCAATTATCTCCATTTTACAGATGAAAAAATTAAGGTTCAAAGAGATATGACTTGACACTAGTCACTGCCCCTAAGGTTCTCCAAGACTTAACATCTGTCCAGCCTCTATGCCTCTCAGACCCCTGACACTCTCATCTAACATACTGACTTTACCTAAGGTCCCTATGCTCCATTAAAACTTTGAGACCTTTTATCCTCCCTGCAACTGAGAATCTTTTATGTGTTGTCTCTTTTAGTTAAAGCGTGAGATCTTGGATCTCATTTTTTTTCTATTTATATCCTTAGTATTTGGCACATAGTAAATGCTTAATGAATGCTTTTTCTCATTCATTTACTCACACAACTAGCAAATCTTGGGAGAAGCCGGGTCTCCTGCCTCCAGATCCTAAGTGAATTCTTTCCATTATGCCTTGCTTCCAATTTCTAATTTCCTCCCCAACAGGCTTAAAAGGGAAGGAACATGTGCCAGGATAACATACCTTCTGGCTGCATTGAGCTGGAAAGACCCTGAATCCCAAGGTTAACTTTCACACAGTCACCAACAAGTTAACTTGGCACCACCATGGACAATCATCATGTGTTTGGCAGCAGTACAGCAGAGACCCTATTTCTGGATCATTCCACTCTCCCAAGGCCTTGCTTCCACTCCTTCCTCTCCCTCCCCCTTCTGTGTATAATATGTACATTCTGACTTCATCCCCTTTCCTCCCCCGACCCAGCAGCTTAAACTCCAAGAACTATTTGATTCCAATCAAGTCAGTCTTAGAAACAAGCTGTCCCCATCTGCCCCATGGTCTGGGAAGGAAAGTCAAACCTGTTTTATCTCAACCAATAGGAAGCGTCCCTGAACTTCGTTCATGGGCAGAACAAGGATGAATAATAATTTGGAAGCTACAGTTCAAACCAGAGACTTGAGGAAGGGGTAAGATGGTGCTGATGTCTTCAAAGAGTTTCAGAACAGCCTATCTGTGAGAACACAACAAAATTCCTCATCCAAATTCCTAGATCTGATTTACAGATTGACATGAAGTAGATTAAAATAAAAAACCAGACGAGACTTCAATAAACTCCCCAAACCTTACTCAGAAACACAATGCCATTTCAGGATCCCTTCCCTTAAGGTTGTTGCTCAATCACATTTGACACTTTGTGACCTCATTTGGGGTTTTCTTGGCGGAGATACTGGAGTAGTTTGCCATTTCCTTCTTCAGCTCATTTCTCAGATGTGAGGAGGCACACAGGCTTAAGTGACTTGCCCAGAGTCATACAGCTATCTGTAGCTACCTAGCTGCCCAACTTAAGGAAGGGAGGCTGAACAAGGAAAAAGCAAAAGCAATAGAGAAGCAGACACCTAGAACAGTAAGTAAACCAGCATTTATTAAGCACCTACTGTGTGCTAAGCACTCTGCAAGGACTATTGATTCTGTATCATCTTTTAATTGATCCTATTTCCACTTAATTACCTTTGCCTCATAACTGCCCTTAAGTCTTCGTCCTCTAAATTTAGTTCACAATCCAGCTGATCTGTACCGAGTTAAGTTTAGCCACCTTATTCATCACTGTTCTGTTCCTGTGTCAAGGATGTCTGGTTTGTTATCCATTACGTCTAACCTTGCGGGTGGACTCTAACAATGAACACTGCTTAGTCACAGCATGGAAGGAGGGGGCTGTTGTTTGCCTTTTGTTCCTAATTTTCAACCAGTCATATTATCCAACACATCTTGGCTCTGTAACTAATCATACTGATTTTCTCATTGATGATGTCAAGTTCTTTTAATCAATCATAACTTGTTCCCCACCTCCTAAGTCCTGGTTTTTGATACGTACTCCCCAAAACTATAAAAAAGAATCGTCTCTTTCATTTGGGGCCTTAGCTTTGCTGAGGAAGCTGAGATCTTATTTATTGATAAATTCATGCTTTACTAATAAACTGGTTATGCTCAGAACTTTGTCCTTCAGTTTACCTTAATTTTAACCATTACACTATCTAGTAGAGGGTCAATTAGGTGGTACTAGGGAGAGGGCCTAGAATCAGGAAGATCTGAGCTCAAAACTAGCCTCAGATACTTGCTGTGTGACCCTGGGCAAGTCATTTAATCCTGATTGCCTCAATTTCCTCATCTGTAAAATGAACTGGAGAAATGGCAAACCACTCCAGTATGTCTGCTAAGAAAACCCCAAGCAGGGTCACAAAGAGTCAGACATGACTAAAATGAACAACAAAAATCCAGCAATGGGAAAATGGATAAGGAAACCCTGAATTTAATACTTGTTTCCTTTTCCCTCATTAACTCCCCCAGTAAAATATAATCTCATTGAGGACAGGAACTTTTTTTTTCATTTTGTCTTTTAGAGATACCTAGTACTTAACCCAGTGTCTTGCATGTTGTGGGAACTTAATAACTGCTTATGAGATTAAATCAAATTTGGAATAATTTCCCTACTATTAACAAGTAAATGTCAGCTACTCCTCCTCAGGTGACTGTGGAGATGACCTTGGGTTTTCAAAGGCTATGCCAGTGGAATTAAGCTAAGGTGTTGCATAGGGGTCTAGTTTTAGACTGTCCCTCAGAGGACAAGCTTAGCTAAAACTAGACAGGCTCATCACCACGTTGGCTACAGCAGCTCACCAAGTGGCTAACTAAGATGAAAAGGGGCCACATCTATATCAGAGGGGGAGTATCCACCCTGATGAAATCACGCCTCTCTGATGTGCACGTCAATAAATGATCCATACGTGATCAGGCTGGAAGGTCCCACTTCCTGTGGAACAATATTGGAATAAGATATAAACATGAAATGCTACCTTCCCTCCCACTCTTCTACCTACCTACTGTTTCTCACTCAGCTTCAATGGCCCCACAATATCTCCCTCATGAATGAATTCCTGACCCTGGCAATAATTTTTAACTCTGACACTCTAATTCTTGGACCTGACCCCACAGGATCCCTCTGCCCATCTATGTCCCAATCACGTCCCATCATTCCTACCCTCGATGAATCCACCCTGAGGTGGACACCATGAAGTGTTTTCACTTCTACCTATTCATGCTATCATTTTGTCTGATTTTTTCTTCAGGAATCCAAGGAGTTGTTGAAGCCTACCAGAGTTGCCTCCCTAAGCTACAACTCTATGGGCCCACCAACATTGCCCCTATCATCCAAAAGGTGGCTAAGTCTGCATCTGAGGAGACCAACACCAAGGAGGCATCGGTAAGGGGAGAGGCAAGGAACCTGGCATTCCTCAACCCATCTCTTCTCTGTTGGCATCTGACCATCATACCTTTCCCATATAGTAGATGAGCTCTCTGTGGGTGGGGGGGGGTGGAATCTTTCTGGAAAATGAACTGGGCAGCTGAGGCCCTGGGATAGTAAAATGGGCATCAGTCCCTTTGACCCATCCTACTTGTTCTTCCCTTTATTCCTTGCAGCCTGCTTCAATTTCTTGATCTTCTCTCAGTTGAAAAAATAATAATAAATTGAAATAACATGAAAAAGGGGTAATGGAAACTAGCTCAAATGGAATGACTGTAGTAGGTCAGAGTTAAGAACCTAAAAGGTATGATCCTATAGAAGTGCAAATGAATCCTTAATAGCATTTTTTGAATGTGGAGAATGGCAGGTTCCCAGGTATTTTCCCATAAATCCTCTCTAAAGGATCTATCCAATGAGCTATTGTCCTATTTTATTTTATAATCTGGAGTATGGGGATGTACCAACACAGAGCAGGCTATAGAGAGAAATAAAACCACAGTTAGAAATGGGGCGGGAAGAAAAACTGAGATGAGTCGATGTCATATTTGACAGATTATGTGAAAATACCACTGTGTATCAGGACTTGAGTTTCATGCTTTGTTTTCTATTTTTCATAGTACTAGTATGGGCTTACACTGATCCCTCTACATGCTCATATCCCATCCTCCTTCAGATCAGTAAAACCAATGGGCCAATGTCTTGTCAACTAAGGGTATGCATACAGTTTGTAGCAAAGAAGCAGAGTTTATGTTCCTGTAAAATACTTTCAGATCACGAGATGAACAGGGTTTTAAAATTTTTATCTCCACACTCTTCTTTTATGACTAGTTTCAATTTATTACTCATTCCGCAGTGTTCTTCAGTTATGTCTTTGGCTAAGCTATAATTTTTAAACACACATTTTTAGGCTTATGGGGAAAGGGAGAACTAAACATCAAATTCACCTTTATGGTCTTTTAAATGCATTTTCCCCCAAAGCTGGTCATTCTGGATTTTCAGATGATGATAGACTTTTAGTTCCCCGACACTGAATCACTCTGCAGATTGTGCACCATAGCAATGTTGTAAAAAATTATATTGGAGTTTGTCACTTCCTGAGATATTTGTGGCAAATATTACTCAGGATCCTGCTTGGCATTGTGGGCCATTTTATTGCTTAAAACAAGATCATAGTATAGGAAGGATCTGTGATCTTCTACCATATTTTCTACATATTTCAAACCACCTATGGCTTTAGGGATAAGATCTATTAGTCATGGTACCAGTTTCCTGATTGCTGTCATCCTTGTCTCCCTCTCTCCTCTTCCTCTCCCTGCCATCCTACCCCAACCTCTTCCATGTCCTGAACACAGCAATATTTCATCCTCCTGATCCTGACAGACGGCGTCATCACAGACATGGCTGACACCAGGGAGGCCATCGTCCATGCCTCCCACCTTCCTATGTCGGTTATAATAGTTGGTGTTGGCAATGCCGACTTCAGCGACATGCAAATGCTGGATGGGGACGATGGGATTCTGAGATCCCCCAAGGGAGAGCCTGTCCTCCGAGATATTGTCCAGTTTGTGCCATTCCGGAACTTTAAACATGTAAGCAGGTTTTTCTTGGGAAGCAGGGATACAAGAAGGGGGAGAAGGATTAAGAAATGTATCATTGGTAAATGTATCCCAGACTAACCTTTACAGACTCTAGCATATGAGCTTAGTTAAGTCGCTTAGCTGACTAGCCACAGTATTCAAATTCATATCGTAAGTTTCTCTTGGTCTAGAATCCATTTTCACATATTTTACATAATTATGATATCAAATAAATGTGACCATTTCAAGAGATCCCTTATTCACACTAACTGGAACCTGACTATGTTACCATGGGGCATGAGACTGGCTTCAACACTGGGTCAATGTCAGTATCTTTCTTAATCATACAGGCTCATGATAATAGCAGTCATCCTACCTGCACAGCATTTTTCTCGAGCTCCTGGGATCCTGGCAGGAATTCCTGAAAACCTTAGGCTGGGTTGAATGCAAAGTTCTTATTCCTGATTACATTTCTGCTTTGTAAGAAAACTCATGTTTTAAAAAGAGGATAAAATTGAGCCCACTCCCACTAGCTACAAAGTATATAAAGACATGTCCAAATAAAATAAAAACCCATCACACCTTGCAGGCATTACAGAAATCCAGTTCAGTTCACAGAATCCTAGCTCTAGGGTTGGGAAATACCTCCAAGGCTACCCAGTCTGACCGTTTCATTTTACGTAAGAGGAAGTTAAAAGACTGGCAGAGATCACACAGATAGTATGCATGAGGCAGGATTCAAACCCAGTGCTCTTTGCTCTGAACTATGCTGCCCTCTAGCGTGATTTGGTTCCATGGAGAGAGACATCAAGGAGTGGTATAATGGCAAGTTCAGTGGTCTGAGTCAGGACACCTGGGCTCTCGTCCCAAGTTTGCTGTAAGCTTGGGAAAATAATTTACCCTCTCTGAGATCTCTCATGTGTCAAGTGGTTTCAATGAGATCATTGTTACAAGTGTTGGACTTTACATTTCTGCCAATCAGAATTTCATATTTTTAGACTTTTCACGAAGTCCCAGAATCATTTTGGACCTGACAAGGTGTTTGGACCCTGATCCAATGCACTAGTCATCCTTCCAAGAATTTTTGTCATCTGAACACTTGATAATGATAGGATCTATGTCTTTATCGAGGGGGCAGCTACAATAGTACAGATGGGCAGAGAACTGGGTCTAGAGTCAGGAAGACTCATCTTACTGAGTTCAAATCTGGCCTCAGATACTTACTAGCTATGTGAACCTAGGCAAATCATTTAACCCCGTTTGCTTCAGTATCCTCATCTGTAAAATGAGTTGGAGAAGGAAATGGCAAGCCACTACAGTATCTTTGCCAAGAAAACCCCAAATGGGGTCACAAAGACTCAGACATGACTGAAAAGCAACTGAACAACATGTCTTTATGCTGGGCATTGACAAAATGTCACGTAGCACAGGGGAAAGGACAGATTCCTGGAACACTTCACCAAGCCTACACCAGACCTTTAAGGACTACTTTTCAGTCTAGCCATTCAGTCATTCTCTGTCCATTTCATTGTCCTATAATTGAACCCACATCTCTCTATCTTTTCTACAGCAATACCATGAGATAAACTAGTCACCTCTTATGGAGCCCATGACACACCAACCTATGTGTGTACCAAGAAAAGAATTTGGTACAATTGAATTTGGCTCTGGTGTCAGGAGTCTTAGATTCAATTCCTGTGGTGCTTAGTAACTATATGATTGTGGGGAAGTCATGTCTCCTTCTTGCGACTCATTTTCCTCCTCTGCAAAATGAAGAGTTGGGCCAGATGACCTCTGAGATCTCTCCCAGCTCTTAATCTAAGGTCTGATCAACCTCTTCCATGTAGGTACCACAAGGAGATTCAGGCACAGGTGATAGATACTAAGGGTTTAAATGGGCTAGCAGCTCTCTAGTTTAACGTCCCTCCTTGTCTTTCCAGTTCTAAATTATGGCAGGTAGAGTTGGACAATGGGCCCTTTGCCCCATTCTGATACAACCCTTCCTTGGAGATGTGCAAGAAAATGCATTTACTTCTACAGGTGACTAGATGACTGAACTGGCTTACCATAGCAGTGGCACTCTTAGTGCCCACCTCTTTACTCTATAATAAATGACTGCCTAATGCCCTGCAAAAAGAGACTTCAAGAATACACGGATCTGAGTTTCTTCTTTAGGGACTGAAACTGATCTGATTTAAAATATTCACCAACCATCACATGAAGAGTCCAGTAACTGTTGTAATGAATATAACTATATTACATAGATCATAGAGGTGGAAAAACCATCTAGTCTATCTTCCTCCTCTTGTTATGGGTGAAGAAACGGGCCTAAACATGAGCAGCAAATAAACATCACAGCCAGGATTTAAACTCAGATCTCCTGACTCTACATGAAATACTCTTTGTAATATATATGTGTATATATTCTATACATATATATCTTTATATATACATAAGTATATATGTGTATATGTGTGTAGATAGATATAGATATGAGTATAAATTTAGAGCTAGAAGGGCTATAAAAGTTCATCCATTTAAATCCCTTCATTTTACAAGGAAACTGAAGTGAAGACCTTGTCCAAGGTTACCCAGTAGTAAGTGGCAGATCCAGGAGAGAGGCAGGGAAAGAGAGAGGGAGAGGGAGAGACAAGCACACACATAGTATCTTTAGTATCTTTGCCAAGAAAATCCCAAATAGTGCCATCAAGAATTGAACACAACAGAAATGAACCAACAAATATACACACACTTATGTGTATATGCATACATACATATATACATATCTATATCTATATCTATATATATCTATATATATATATATATATATATATATATATATATAACCAGGATCATACACACATGAATATCTTATCTAGACCTAAAAATGTCAAGAAATGTATAGCTAAAGCAATGATGTTGAAGTAGAAATAGAAATAAAAGGAGAAATACATTCCAGCAAAAGTGGATGATGAGCTGTTCACGACCTCAGCATCTTATCCCCCATACCTCCATGCATTTGTAGTCTGTCCCCCATAAAACCAACCTATTCCCTTTTCACTGTTACCTTTCCACCTGCTTATCTTCTTTTAAGGTTCCAGTGAAGTGCCACCTCCCAGGGAAAAGGTTTTCCCGATTCTCTGAAAGTCACTGAACTTTCCCTTAAATTATCACATATTATGTGAATAGATACTTAACCCACCTCTTAGCACAATGTAAGCTCCTTGAGGGATAAATGTACTAGAATTTTGTCTGCCTTTCCCCAGGGCAGCCTTGTACCACGTCTCTCTCAGTAGGTGTTTTTAAAATGTCTGTTGAACATTCGATCAAATTCAATCAAAGTGAGCAGAGGTGTCAAGCATACAGCCTACAATACTCCCACATTTATCCCAAACCAGATTAAAATGTAATTGGGAAACACTTAACAAAATAAAAATACAACAACATAGAAAATGTTAATGTGTGGTTTTCTACATCCATAGTGGGTGGCAGGGATCCTTAGGTACCACATATTTGAACCTGACATCACTGCTCTAGAGGTCCAAAAGGGCATTGTTGAATGAGAGATGCCTGACTAGAGCCCATGATTCCCATTCCCAACCTTTAGAAATATATCAGTCCACGTGCCTTCTCTCCTACAGGCGTCTCCAGCGGCACTGGCAAAGAGCGTTTTGGCTGAAGTTCCAAATCAAGTCGTGGACTATTACAACGGCAAAGGAATCAAACCCAAATGTTCCTCAGATATGTACGAGTCTTCCAGGACACTAGCACCATGAACTTCTCCACACACTTTTACAGAGTTCTCAAATATTATTCCTGCTAATACTTAATATTCCTACTACTCCAGTACTTAAAAAAATTAAAATAGCACGTTTTGGTGATTTTTAACTGACATTTTTTTCTGCATGTGTAGCCACAAGGCTTGGATCTGTTAAGCAGTTGTATTGTTGAAGACTTTTTATGAAAAAAAAAAAAAGAATTTACTCTTTACATTACAGCATGTCGCCTTGAAATAAAATGGTATCTGTATCTGTTTTTTATACAGGTTTGTTGAAATTTTGCTAAATTTCTTATTATCTTTACACTGTAAAGCATTTTGAAATATTTATTGAGCATCGATAGCCAAAAAAAAATGTATTTGGTTTTCTCTGCTAAAGGATGAAAGATTTTTTTCAACATGGCAGATGCATGGACTGTATTTTGCATGTTTCCAATAAAAATAATACCATTTTGCAGTTGTTGTCTATGATTCTTCTCTGCCAAGACCGCTTTGTTCTTGTCAGGCTCTGCTTAGGGAAGGGAGTGACACAGAGAGGCACAGGTTTCAGGAAGTAGCCCTGCATCTTCTAAAAGACTTGGGCATTGAATGGGAAGATCAGCTCATACAGGACATCGCTATACTGCTTGAGAAGTGCACCATCTCTAAGCCAGCAGAATGACCATAGCAAACTACAAAGATATGAGAACGAAGGAAGGAGACTGAATCCACCAGGTCCACACTATAATGTCTCATTGCTTCATTATTGCGCCTCTTACCACAGAATAGAGAAGCTTGGCCCAGCCCTGTCCTCCATGTTAACTAGCCTACAGGGATGGTCCTGTCTTTTGTCAGCCCCAAAGCTGTATAGATCTCAATGGACCTTGCCAATTCAATTCACAGAAAATAAGGCCATGTAATAAGACTTCAAGGAGGTCTCTAAGTGGCTTAAAGTGACAAATTTTGCTTTGAGAAATTTCCTAAAAGCATCCAGATGTTTGGTGGGGGGAGAATTAACGATTCCTTGATTTTTTATCTGGAATGTTTTTAAGCCACACACTGGAATGCTTTATTTCTCTAAATCTCATGGAGTCACATGTCGGAATTTGAATCCCAGCTCTTCCATGAACTGTGTGATGTGAGGCAAGCCAATCACCTTCTCTGGACCTCAGTTGAGGCATTAGGACCTCATGGCCTCTGAGACCTCTCCCAACTCTCATGAAGAGAAGCATGGACAGTAGAAGTGCAAATGGCTTTCCTTTAGAAGGTGAGGAAATAAATTTCAAGTCGATGTTAACCATTATGGTTATTTTTGTGTATGTTTTGATTCACTGTTACTTGTTTGTTTAAATGCGTAAATCAGAGACCTTGTGTGATCTACACTGTCTTCCCAGTGGCTCCTAACTCTGCAAATACATGTCAGCCAAGTGCACAACATTTTGGGAATGATGGTGAAATGTTGGACTGAAAAACATCATCAACATTTAAACTGTATTGTTTATGAATAAATTGGGTACGACAACATCCCTTTTTAAGGGTTTTGTTCTTGTTGCTGTTTTCAAGACCATTTCCTAGTGATAACGGAGGTTATATGGGTGGTGGGGCCCCTCTTCATTGTGAGTCCACTTTGCTCCAACACCACTGGGGCTCAGATAGCCATTCTAGAGACGTGTCTCTAACAACATGGGAAGTGTTGACTCTTCAGATGCTGCAACTGACTACTGCTCCTGGTCATTCAGGGAGTTATCAATTGGCTTGAGATATGTGGTGGTTGGTCTCAAATTGATTACAGAATAGTGAGCAGCTATTTTCCTATTACAGATTGAGTTCTCAATTAAAACAGGGTGTTTACATGGCATGTCAAGGTGTCTATATGGTAACAAAGCACCTGCTGATGGACACGTGGGAAGGGTATTTGGAGAGCATGGGATGGCAGATGAGTTACCCATCTCCTGCACAAGAACCTACATGATCAAGGAGGTACTACTGCCATCCTCAGAGTCACTGGCCAGAGTTGTTCATTGTGTGATCCTCTTCTACCAAAAGTCCACCCTCAGACACCTCACATGTCCATTTTGATGCAGTAACCAATGCTTTAGTAATGGCATCTTTCTACCTGATGCAATGGCTTTCATCAAAGTGACCCCAGTAGCTGGGCCTCCATCAATGCATCTCCTAAGGATTTTCTCATAGTAGAAAGAAAGGGGGTACAAAGAATAACAGTGGCTAGCTCGTAGACCTGTAGGTGGAAGGGACCTGAGAAGTCATAATTTTACAGATTTGGAGAATGAGGCCAAGAGAAATGAAGTGACTTGTGGGGGATAACACATGTTGTCAGTGACAGAGCTAAGATGTGAGTTTGGGTCCTGATTCCAACTACATCTCTCTGTGTGCTTCATTGCCACTAAGAAGGGATGTTGAAAAGTGGATTCCTTTTGTCTCTGGTTGAGACGACAGCTGAAATCCCATCTAAAACTCTGCGATGCTCTGATTCAGTGAACATTTCCATCGTAGAATAAAAACAGCAAAATTATATTGGAGCAAAGAGGACGCATTCATCCCTTCAGAAGACAGCCAGGCAGGTCTGCCTTTGCACACTACTGCTAGTTAACCCAAAACGCAGCCATTTGGGGAAAGTCAAATTTTCCCAGCATTATGCCCAAAGTCTCCATAGAATATCTCCAATAAAACACTATTGAATATAACAAAATTCAAATACAAAACAATGTGGTTAAACCCTGAGATTTTGCTAATGAAATTTGACTTTTAGCTTCCAGTATTGGAAAAGATTGGACAGCTTAATTACTAGCTTTGGCCCTATCTCTACCCCACCCTCTTTGATGCTGTTACGTTTTTTTAAGTTTTCCAATTTCTCTCCCTCACTCCAACCCTCTTTCCCTACATCCCAATTTTGACTGGTCCCCTTATGAGCCACTGGAAATGTTTTGTGCCAGTATATGGATAACTCAGGTCTGTGATCACAGATGGATATAGAGGTCATCCTCTCTGCCTTCTGGACAGATTTGGGGGCACCTCTATGATGGGGCCCACCTGTGAGCACTGTGTGTAAATATGCAAAGCATCTGTGAATACCTAAGCTTAGGAATCTCCTAGTGTGGGAACTCCCCTTCACTAAAGATTGGCAATTCATCTATGACTTAGTAAATAAGCCCTGGGGAATTCCCCGGGGAGGGGGCGAGGCGGAATGGCATCTTGGCTAATCAGATGGCAGGTAAGTGTCAGAGGCAGGGTTCAAGTCCAGGCCTTCCTGACACCAAGTCTAGCACTCTCCCCTCCACTGTTTGGTCTCTTGTCCCCCTGCTACTAGAATGAAAAAGGCCCATGTCCACAGACACCTTATAGGTACATGTTTCAGGGTCTGCCATTAGGCCTAATTTCTTGCCTAGGAATAAAGATGACTTGAGACACAACTCAGTTCCCTTTGTAATATACATGGTCAAATTCACTCAAGGCCATGCTTTTTTACATCCTTTACATCTACCCTATTCCCTTTCCTCCACTCACACCTCCATAGCTCTAGTTTAGATCCTTATCATCTGAACTATCAAATCACCAGGACACATCCCTTGGACTGTGCAATAGTCTAATTGCTCTCCCTGCCTCATATTTCCCAGCCCCGTTTCTAGTCTCCCATATCTACCATCAGCTGCCAAATTGATATTCCTACAGCACAGGTTGGTCATTCCAGACCCCCTGCTCAAGGAATTCCAGGGGCTCCCTACTACTTCTCTGTTTGGCATTTCGAGCCCTGCAAATCTACCCTCAGCCTCTCCTTTGAGGCTTATGGAGCATTACTCCTCTTCACACCCAACAGGTCCACTTGGTATGACATCTCCCATCTCCCTGGGCCCTTGCACAGTCTGATCCTAGTGCCCAGTTTTCACTTCTTCCTTATCTCTTGGAATACACACACACACACACACACACACACACACACACACACACACATACATACATACATAAATATATATATATATAAAATACATATACATATTATATATATATGTATATACATATTACATATATATGTATAACCTCTTGGAATCCCTCAGCTCCAGAGCCAATACCTATTTCTGATCCTTCTGACTGCTAGGGCTTTTCTGCTCTCACCCAGATCACTTTGGATTCATTTTCTGTACACTTTATTTGTTTTTCTATATATGTGTTATTCTCCTCCCTAGAATATGAGCTCTTTGTGGATAGGAATTGTTTCAAGCTTGTCTTCATATGTCCCCAGCACCTACCACAGAGCCTGGCACATAACAAACTTAATAAATGCTTAGTGAATGAATAGAAATGTACGTATATGTACATGTGAGAAAACATTAGCCCCTGGACAATCACATGAGACAAGAAAGGAGTCTTAGCAGGTCTATTAGCTAAACAACCCCCATTGTTCCTAATGATTCTTCCAATCAGACTGCCCATATGAGAGATATAAAGAAGAAATTCTGTCCTTGGTGGTTCAATGATTTTTGGCTTTCAAAATGGAGATCTCTTTTACTTCTCTGCATATTAAGTCCGTGTCTTTGTCACATAGAAACCTTCTAACAGACCTTTAGTTTGCATTTGGAATTCACATTCATATTCCCAACAATACAGTGCTCCAAGGATAACATCACTACATCAATGAATGCAATCAGGAAACCTGAAGCCAGCTTGAGTGGGATGGGACGGGATGGGATGGGATGGGATGCTGAAAGCACATAGCCTCACAAGGCCAAAAGGAACCGAGTTAGCTTAGAACATCATTTCACTTTTCAGAATGATCCAGTGAAAATTCAATACGAAACTAACGAATTGAAGATGACTAAACAGTACCACTCGTAAGGTGGCTTCCTGGACACGACTGAAAAATGAATAAACAAGAAGTGATGGTATCTTTTCTTAATATATTCAGCAATATTACCTGGTGAACCTCAATAAAACACATGTTCTCTATACGTCTAGAGAAATGCTATAGCACTTCCACGGTGCCATGACATAATCAATGTGAGTATTCTCTCCAAGGCTCCAATATCATCTCATCCACATTTTCTCCATTAGTGGGATTCTTACCTATGACTTCCCATAAATCTTCCACAGAGCATTTACCCAATGCACTAGAGACCTTCCTCGAAATCCTTTACCATGACGTGAGTATCAGGGCAGTCCACAGGCCATCTATCTCGTATCCATTTCTCTGGCTACTTGCCTGATGCAGTAGAGGAAACAACACCTAGTACTTACATAAACTTTAAGGCTAACACAAAGCTTTACCTACGTACTACAGGTATTATTATTCCCATGTTATAAGTGAGGAAACTGAGGCTCAGAGGTCGGTGATGCCATAGTTAGTAGGTTTCAGAGGCAGGATCAGAACCTAGTTCTAATATTCATATAGCTAAACCACACTTTCCCTACTGGGACTCGAGATACAGAGGAGCCTCAAACATAACATAACCCCCTGTAGCGGGATCCCATGTCAGGTACAAGTAATTGATTATAACCTTAAGACCAAATATACACTGTTGGGAGGGTGCTGTCTTACCATGAGAAGGCACTGTGGCATAGTGAACACAGTGCTGGACTTGGAGTTTGAAAGTCCTGAAAGTGAATCCTTCCCTGGACGCTGATTAGCCACATGGTCTTGGACTTGACCACTCTCAGCCTTGGTTTCCTCATCTGGGAAATGGAGATGGAAAGGGTGGAAGTGAGGATCAAAGAAGAAAACATTTAAAGAGCTTTGGAAACATAAAAGTATCATGTAAATGTTTGCTGTGGTTACTACCCACTTCCCTTCCTCCTGGAGCTTACCTTCTAAGGTGGCACCACCATTCATAGGGGCAGCTAGGCAATATGATGTCATTATTGCCTCCAAGAAATTACAGCTTAAAACTTCCACAAATCCCTTGTGCTGTTCCTGGTTTCAAATGGGATACTATCTATCTTTGATAAAATATAAACTCTCTCAACATTCCCTTCCAAACAACTTCAAAATAACACCTCAATTGAGTTTTGGAGTGGCAGAGCCAACAGAAAATCAGAGGGAGACATTTTTCAAATCCAAGATAACATAGGAGGTCAAGAGGAAAGATATTTGATATGGGGGAGGAGATTAGCTCAGAACCCAAATAGGTGCAACAGCAGTGGTGGGACTTAGTGGTGGGGATAGGAGCAGGAGCAGCAGTTTTGGAAGCTTCCAAGTCAGAGATGGTAAGGCAATCTGGCAAATGGTCAGAAAGAGGTAACAGAGAGCCCCCATCCCATTGCCTATATCCGCTTCTGGACTATGCTTCAAGGGCAGAGAGGAGCACTTTCAATCATGAGGGAGCAGAGTCTCCAAGGAGAAGAATTTCAAGAAATTACAAAACAAAACCAAAAGAATGAAAAAATGGAAAAGAATGTGAAATATCTCATTGGAAAAACAAGTGACCTGGAAAATAGATCCAGGAGAGACAATTTAAAAATTCTGGGACTACCTGAAAGCCCAGGCTTCAGGGACAGAATCTCCAGTGGCCACGAAGGTCCCTCCACCCACAGACGCACAGGTCAGTGAGAGAGACGCCTGGATGGGCTGAGAGGGGAGCCTCCCCTCGGGAGGCATAGGGCAGCCAGAGGCTCCCAGACCAGGCAGGAGCTCAGCAGGAGCTCCATTACAGAAGCTCTCTGAATAAACCCCCTGAGGGAACTGAGCCTGGGAGGTGGCCCTGCCCCCACCTGAGCACCAGGAATTAAGCTCCCATTGAATAGCAGCCAGGCCTGCCACCAAAAGCCCTGAGGCTGGGGAGCAGCATTTGAATCTCAGACCCCAAGCACTAGCTGGGCAGATCTAGGCTGGGGGTGGAGAGGACTCTCAGAAGTCAAGTAAC
>CM053770.1:31636192-31681621 GCA_028658325.1 Potorous gilbertii | reverse complement strand
ACAAATGGGGAGAAAATTTTGGAACCCAAAATCTTGTGAAAATGAATTTAAAAAGTTAAATAAATAAATTTATTTAAAAAAATAAAGAAATTCTGGGGAGAAAAAAAAATGAAAATTTTTTTTTAAAAATGTGAAATGTCTCATTGGAAAAACAACTGACCAGAAAAACAGAAGAGAGATAAGTTAAGAATTATTGGACTAACTGAAAGACTTGATTAGGCAAAGAGCCCAGACATCATATTTCAAGAAATTACGAAGGAAAACTTCTCCAATATCCAAGAACCAGACAGAATAACAGAAACAATCCACCTATCGCCACCGTCAATGAAAACTCCCAGGACTATTATAGCCAAATTCTAAAGCTCCCAGGTCAAAGAGAAAATACTAGAAACTAAGCAGACACATATTGTGGAACCATGGTCAGGAGCACATAAGATTTAGCAGCTGTCACATTACAGGAATGGAGGGCTTAGAACAGGATATTGCAGAAGGCAAAAGAGCTGGGATTACAACCAAGGATCACCTATCCAGCAGAAGTGATGATAATCCTTCAGAGGTAAAAATGGATATTTAATGAAATAGAAGACTCTAAAGCATTCCTGATGAAAAGGCTAGAGCTGAAGAGAAAATCTAACTTTCAAATACAAGACTCAAAAGAAGCACAAAAAGTTAAACATGAAAGAGAAATCAAGGAATTCAATAAGGTTAAACCTTTTATATTTGTACGTGGGAAGATGATACATGTAGCTACTAAGTGAATAAAAACAGGCAAGGAAGAAACAAAACTAACATTCTTTGGTGAAGATATGATGGCATACTTAGGGAACCCTAGAGAATCAACTAAAAGACTAGTTGAAACAATTAACAGCCCCCTCCCCTGCATAGCCCTTCCTGGTTCACAGGTCCTGGCTCCTTGCCTTGTGTCCACATTCTTCTTCTGTAGGACTAGATAACCAGTTCTGGTGAGCACCTCCTTCTCTGCTACTGTGGTCAGTGCTAAAGAGTGTGGTTTCTTCTCATGGTACTTTCCTGCCTCATCTATATATACCCAGGCTGCCTGACACAAAACAGTTTATTTTTTTTAAGAATGTCATTTATTATAAGTGAGGCTTTTTTCAGAGGACTCATCAACTATAGTGTAATTATAATAGCAGTGCTGTGTCTTAACCATCAGTCCTGCAGCTAGTAGCTTTAATATCAAAGGTTTGCCACAGCAGGAAGCCTTCCCAGATTCTGTTTCATCTCTCATTCCCTGGTGACAAAATTCTTGGGGAGTCATAGCTCTCTCAGTGGAACACCTAAAGGAAGAAGAATTAATATGAAGGCAGAGGCAATGAAGTAGATGGGGAAGAGGAGGAGAATAGGAAAGGGGAAGTGGGGGAAGGAGACTTAGAAACTACTTAGTTGGGACTAAATATTTCTGCTTCAGTATTGTGTGGTTCTCCTTAATATTTAATAATTAACTAATTCTACTTTAATACTTAAAAGCAGAATTTGGAATGAGAGAGAATAATATAGAACTACAAATTTAGAGGGGACCTCAAAGGTCTCCTGATCTAGTCTCATTTTTATACATGAGGAAACTAAGGCATGGGACTTGCCCAAGGTAACTAAGTAGCAGGGCCAGATTCTCAAAACCCAAATCCACTATTATTCCACAGTATCATCCTGCTTCTCTATTTGTTTAGTTTTCTAGGTCAATGAATTCTGCCCACCCCAATCTATAAATGAGTACTAAGTGTTCGGGGTATAATAGCTGTGGGAGCTATTAAGGAAAATCATCTTAGAGGTACATAGCCTTTCTTCTTCATCATATAGCCTCCCTGTAACCAATATGACTAAAATTTTAAGTCTTATTTGTAGGTTAAGGGTCATTTTCAAAGTTATTCTAAGTCCATGTCTTGGACTTATTCAATTATTACATAGAAGCTGGCAAAGACAAGAAAGAAGAAAAAAATATGGCAATAAGAATCTAATTACCACCCAATCATTCAATTGTTGGGAATATATCCTGAGAGTGTTATCAAAAACAAACAAAAATAGCTATTTGTTTGAAGATTTTTATAGCAGCATTATTTATAATTGTAAAGGGAGGAAAATAAAAAACAAAATCAGCTCAAAAGTCCAATAGGGGGATGTTTAAATAAATTGTGATATATTGATGCAATGCAAGTAAGACTCAAAAGTATGAAGATATGAGCAAGTCTGAAAAGATGGCTAAAATACAAAGTGGGGGGCGGTGAGTAAGCAGAGCCAGAATAGAATATACATCAGTTCCAACTAAGAGAAAAAGTAAATGGGAAGGGAAATTAAAAAAAAGAAAGAAAGAACCCTACTGGACACATAGGAAGGACTCAAAAGTTTGACTTTTGACTTTATGCATGAAAACTAAGTTATTTAAATGCAAATAGTTACAAAACAAGTCTACTTGGTTGTTTTGGTGTTTAATATTAATTTTTTGATTAGCCATTTTAAAATTTCATTACAATGTACATTTATTCAAAAGTGATCTAATCGTCCATATCAGTATAAAGTGACACATGATACAGATTACAACATGTGGCTAGACAGGCGACCCAAGCAATCAGTAGTGTATGTATCATATATTAGTACTACAAACTGAAATGAGCTGAGTCCAACAATTAATAGGAAAAAGAATTGGGACTAGATTATTTTGGGAAAATTGCACAGTGCTATCAAGGAGATCAAGATGCTAATTACTGCAAAAGCCTATCTTTATAATAGTAATGTTGACCCGGTGGGAGAAGCTCTAGAGGAATTCTTCCAGGAAATTATTTGGTGGAGCATCTAAGGAAGAACATTGAGGAAAATCACACAAAATGAGAAAGTATGAATAGTAGATGATTGGCACCAATGGAGGGAGTGAGAAAGTCATAGATTCACTAAAGGATCTGATGAAATATATATGAAATGTAGTGATACTATATGTGGCTGTAAATGGTGGAACCCCACATTACCAGGAGAATCTACATTGCAAGCATTTCAGTGGGCAATGGAAGGAAACACAACCGATGTAAGTAGGCTGAAACATTTGGCCAAAGATGTCCCCTGGTGCACCAGGGAGACTGTCAAGGACACAGATGAGGGGATAGGTGATTTCATAAGAGTGAAAAGACAGCCTGAGCAATGTGCTATTACATATGAAATGTTAAATGCCTCAAAGGAAAAACTCTGGTGCATTGAATGGGTCTGTTCATGGTGATTTGTAAAAAGGCATAGATGAGAATGGCACATGGCAAGAAGCCCTGATGGTAGTGCTCTTAAAAGGAGAAGGATCATAGTGCCAGTGAAGTAGGGGATGTATGAATGTAGCCACAGGGAGGGGTGGTACAAGGCTGACCCCCACGAAAGGGTTTTCATTCCAAAAGTACCAATGTAAAAACTAGAAAATAACAATAAAACTCCAGTACAGTCTACGGTACCTAAGAACAAATAATTTGAAGAAGCGTAGCACGGTGAAGCAGGCAGACTGCCAACCTGGAAACAGGAGAGACCTGGGTTTGAATTCCACGCTATACTTGTTAGCTGGCTACCTACAGGGAAATAATTGAACCTCTTGGAGCCTCTATCTTTTAATTTGTAACTGAACTTCTATCTTGGACTTTATTCATCTGTAATATGGAGATTAGAGACAGTACAGAATGGAGGATAAAGAATGACAAGAACAGCACCTGAAACATAATAGGCTCTTAATAAACATTTAATTGATTGATGGATGGAGAACCAAGCCTGAAGCCCAGAAGAACTGAAGGCAGGATTCCCCTCCAATATATACTAGTTCTGTGATCACAAGCAAGTCATTTCACCTCTCATTGGCTCCAGGAATTCTCTAAAACTATCAATTATAGATGAGCACTGATGGATTCCCTATATAGGAGAAAGATCTGATTTTTAAAATTATGGACATAATAAATATAGGCACCTATATTCCCATTTGATATTCATTATCACTTTACATATTTATCTTTATAACTGACATATAGATATCTTTATTATCGATGATGTCATATGCAACATACACTGTCCGATAATCAGCAATAAGAAGATATCTTTATTACTGAATATATAACATATATGACATTATTACATTATCAACAATAAAAATATATAAAGTAATAAAGATAGGATCAAATGGGAATAGTCTTACTAGTTGTCGTACAATACATATGTTATATAATAAAGTTATATAATAAATATTACATATATATATAGTTTTTATAAACCTTAAAGGGAAAGGAATAAGCATTTCTACTGGGCCGTTTGTGTGCCAATTACTGTGCTCAGCACTTTATAATTATGACCTCATTTCATCCTCACGACAATCCTCCAAAGTAGGTGCTGGGATTACCCCTATTTTATACTTGAGTAAACTGAGCCAAGAGAGGTTAAGTGATTTGCTCAGGGTCACAGAGCTAGGAGGTGTCTAAGGCTGGATTTGAACTCAGGTCTTCCAGACTCGGTGATCTATCCATTGCGCTAGCTAGCTGCTAAATGACAGCTATTCGTTACATTTTTGTCTTACTATTGATAAGGAGGGCACCAGGAAAGAATGTGAAGGGACAAAAATACAGCCAGCTCCTTTTCCCAAGTATCTGGTAACCCCATCTTGGTTTTATTGACTCAGGCAAGGTGTTGGTGTTTTCTCTATCCTTCGGCTTATCTAGGAATACTCGGTGAGTGGCCTCAGGCTCCTCCTTCCCAACCTCTCTGCAGTATTTGGCACTGCTGACCACCCTTCCCTCCTCCAAGAAAGTCTCTCTTCTCTGAGCTTTTAAAGCGACCCCCTTATTTCTTCGTTTTCCTCCTACCTGCCTGAACAATCCTTTTAAGTCTCTGCTGGATTATCCAAGCCACACCCCTAACCATGAATGTCCCCCAAGGCTCCACCCTGGATTCTCTCCATCTCTTTTCTCTCTGCATACATTCACTTGGTGATCCCATCAGTTACTATAGATTCAATCATCTTCTCAATGCAGATGTCTTCCAAATCTACAAAACCAGTCCAAGGCTCTCTCACGAGCCAGTCCCATATCACCAGTTGTGTAATGGAGACATCTCAGACTCAACACATTTAAACAGAACTCATTGTCTTTTCCACCAAACCCTCTCCATTCTTAAATTCACTCGTTTTTTTCAAAGGTACCACCTTTCTTCTAGGAAAGACTGTGAAGGGACATAGCCTTGGCATCACCCTCCACTCCTCACTCTCAAACCCATTCAACTGAGAAATCCTATCATCACATAACACCTCCCTCACTCATCCCCTTCTAAGGACTCACACACCATCCTTCTTCAGCCTCTCATTACCTGGAATATGGCAATAGCTACTTAACTGTTCTCCCTGCCCAAAATTACTCCCCTCACAAATTCAAACTCCACAGTTTCTAGAATGATTTTCCTAAAGAGACAAAGGGAGCCGTTGAGGACCACACCAGTTCCATGAATTCATGATGGCCTGATAAGCCCACCCTATTGTGCTAATGGAGCAAAGGTTGTTGGCTCGGCCCTCCGGGATCTCATACAATAGCTCCAAGGCTTTCAGGTCTTAGGTAAACATCTTAGTATTTGACAAACCTCCTGAAGCAGTCTTTGGGACTCTATTCACGAAAGAGGATTGGTGAAAGTAATCACCGCAAGAGCTTGCCAGGAGTATGGAACTTAAGACTGCACGGCACATAAGGCTTGTACTTGCTAATAATAAACGGAGCTTGGAACATCTCTCTCGCCCGCCTCATGGCTGCATGCCTGAGATCCAGACGTCCCACTGGTCGGGGGTCTCTCCACTGAGCCGGCCATAGCAAAGAGAAAATCTCATAACCAAGACAATATTGTGTAGAGAAACGGCAATATTGTTTGAAGAATAATTGTGAACAGCCAAGTTATTCTGAGTGTTATAAATACTCAAATCCACTGCAAAGGACCTAAGAAGGAAGAGGCTACTGATCTCCAGAGAAAAGAACTGATAAACAGAAGCATGCATAGTATGGTTTTACATATATTTATAAATCTGTGTCAAATGGTGGGCTTCTCTAGTGCAGGGTGGGGAGGGAAGGAAGGTGGCAGTTTAGAACTTAAACTGTAACCAAAATAAATATTTTTTGAAAGTGTAAATCACCATATTGTTCCACTATTCAATCATCTCCACATCTTCTCTCTTATACTTTCATAATGAATTATAAATTCTTTTTTTGATATATAAACTCTTCACAACCTGACCCAACTTACCTTTCAAACTTATTACGCATTACTCACTTCCACACACGCTTCTGTCCAGTCAAACTGGCTATGTTACTCTTACTCATACACAACATTCCATTTTCCATCTCTCTCAATTCCAGGATCCTCCATCCCAGCTCCCATCTCCATCCCTGAAGCCTTGGTTTCCCTTTCAGGACTCAGCTCAACTATCACTTTCTTAATGAGGTCATTCCTGCCCTTTCCTGCCTCCTCCCCCAACCCTTACCAATTTTTCCCCACAAATTTCCCCACTCATATCTGCTTTTTATGAGTTTTGCACATACTTCTCTGTGCCTATATTGTCTCTTCTGTAAGATGTGAGGTCTTTGAAATCAGGGAATATTTTCCTTTTGTCTTTGTCTCCCCGGTGACCAGCACTTGGTAGGTTAACTGATTGGTTGAGGACAGCACATGAAATCTAGGCCTAATTTTATTCCTCATTATCTACCTTGAATAAATCAATTAATCTTCCATATGCAAGGTTGGATAAGAAAGTTACAATTGATACATTCCTTACCTTTAAAGACCATAGAGTAACATATTTAGAGCTGGAAAGGATCTTAGAGATCATTTACTACAATTCCCTTATTGATAAATGGGAAACCTTAGGCCAAAAGAGGTTAAATGACTTGGCCTGAGGTCATTCAGGCGCTCACAATCAAGTTGGCAAGGAAAGATTTTCACACATGCAACAGAGTTACATGGGACAGAATGTAACAAAGGTCAAAATTATTTCTAATCAAGGGCAAAAACTTACCTGTGTGTTCAAAGCCAGGTAGAGGGGAAACAAGTGTTGGCCAGAGTCAATGGAGATGTCATCATGGAAGACTTGGGCCTTGAGATAAGGCTTGAAGGACAGATGGGATTTGGACAGATGGAAGAGTGGGGAAAAGATATTTCCAATTTAGGGAATGAACCATGGAGCTCACTAGCCAGTGTGGATAGTGGGTAGAGAGCTAGCTACCTTTAGGGGCAAAAAGACTCAGGTGAAGTCTTTACTCTGATGGATAACAGCTGTGTGACTCTGGGTAAGGAACTTAACCTCTAAGGCGATAGGCAACTCTTTGACACTAGAAGAGGCCAAAATGCATTGGGTGGGTGTGAGAAATAGCTTTCTCTCAATTTGGAGTTTCCTTAACCACAGAAACCTCAAGTGCCTTTCCAATTGACTCTCCCCTATTCTACCTTTCCCAGGCCAGGATTCCCACTTATCAACTCCCAATGAACAGTGAAACACTTGCCAAATGAAACTATTAGAAATATTGAAAGACTGCAGCTAGAATGTCAATAGAACACAGAAAATAAATTGGATGAAACAGCGATTTCAGGCAGATTGCCTAATCTAGCTGAAACTTTATATAACAGAGGGAAGAGTCTGCTCTCAGCATCTCAGGTGTAGAACTCCTTGGCTTAGCTAGAGGGTGGGATCTGGGCTTTGAGGACAGACAGCCTCTGGACCTTAGTGGGAACTTCTCTCCCTCCCACTCTTATTATTTCCTTTTAAACGTGGAATAAACGCCCTGCCCGCTGGCAATCCGACCACAAGGACATCCTGCCCTCAGGAGCCTTCTCTCTCTTTTTCCACAGTTCTGGGGGGTGAGAAAAGGGGTGGGGGTGGCTCATCAGTTCCTTTCCTTCTCCTTCAGTTCAGCAGACCCTCCAGGTAAGATGCCACGGGAGTGATGCATTTTCTGGTGGGGTCTAAATACGTGGATGGCAGGGGCCAGAGCTGCAGGACCTGGGGGTTGGGGGGCTCTGCTTCCTAAGTCTACGCTCCCCGCGCCCACCCCACCGTCCTCAGCTCGAGCTCCCTGCCTCCCTGACCGGGGTCGCCCGCCTCCAGACACAGCCAGTCTCAGGGTCTACGGCCTTCACCCACTTTCACTGCTGTTTTCAGTGATGTCGGGCAGTTCCTCGAGGGCAGGACGGTTAAACAAGTCCCATGGCCCCCAGATCACCCACCCCGGGTCCGTGCGCTCCCCACAGGCCCCCGGAGGAGCCAGAGACGTTGGAGGGGGGGTCTCCGGCCTCACTGTGCCCCCAAGGCCTGGGCCGTGCCCGGGCCCCAGGGTGGGGAGAACGGGGGCCTCGGGGTCCAGCACCGGCCCGGCTTCCCTTGATGTTCCAGTTTCCCTCGACGTGAGACTGAGCCCCCTCCTCATCCCCGGGGTCACGGCCCTGGAGAGCCTGGCTGGGGGGGCACCACGCCTACCCCCCCTTTCTGCAGATGGGGAAGCTGAGGCAGGCTGCCCAGGGAGCCCGGGGCAGGCCTGGAGCCTCAGCTTCCCCATCTGTCGCAATGGGGGTAGGAGGGGGGAGGGGCTCGGCCTCGCCTCCACGGCGCCCGCAGGAGCCGGGGGTGGGGGTGGGGGTGGGGGTGGGGATGGGGACAGGCGTTCTGGGCACCCCGTGGGCGGGGCACCGCGGCTCCCGGGCGCTGTTTCCGGCCGGCCGGCTTTGCGCGGAGGACCGGAAGTGGGGCCGCCGGGAGCGCCGCTTCCGGGGCTGCTCTGCCCGGACCGAGGAAGGGGCAGGCAGCGCGGCGGGACGCTCCCGCGCCATGGGGGGCTGGAGGCTGCTGGCCCGCGCAGCCGAGGGGCTGTGGGCCCGGGGCGGCGGCGGGGGCTGCGGGTACGTGGGGCCGGGGTGGGGGAGGGGCGGGGCCTGGTCAAGGTCGCGCGGCCGGTGGAGCCCTGGGGACTCCGTAGGCGCCTAATAAGTGCAGGCCGGACTGCGGGTGACCGAGCGGCGGCCTGTCGGCATTTATGAAGCGCCCGCCGCGCGCCGAGCTGTGGGGGAGACCGAGATAAATGGCCAGAGGGACGGCCCCCAGCGAGCGCCCCCTTCACCCGGCCCTGAGGCTTCGGGGCGGGGTGGGGGAGCGGCGGCCCCCGGAGCCCCCCCCCCCACGCTGCAGTCCGGGGTGTGATCACCTCCTGACCGCAGCACGCGGGGGGTCTCGTGGGGGGCAGCGGCCCCTGCTGTGTGTGAGCGCGCCCTCGCGGCCCGCCTGGTGCCGAGCCACCCCGCCCCCACCGAGGCCGGGGCCTGGTCCGGTCCAGTCCATCCTTCACCCCGAGCCGGGGTCTGCTCCGCCCACACCGGCCCGTCTCCGGGTCTGCCCAGGCCCCTCCCCCAGCCCCATCCCCGTGTTCAAGCTCTCTTGCTTCTCAGTCCGGGTCCAGCCTCTCTCCGCACTGATGGCACCTTCCTTCCCCTCGTGCTCGGCCCTCGCGCTGGCCTCCGGGCCTTTGCCCCGGTCAGGGATGGGCAACCTGCGGCCCTCTGGGTCCTTGGGGGCAGCCTCTTGAAGGAGTACGGGTTTTAAAGAACAAATCCTTTTATTAAAGGGCCTTGTTGCGTACAGTCTGGATTCAGGCCACACCTGAGAGGATGCCCCGGGTTCCCTGCCCGGCTCAAGCTGTTCCCCTCTCCTCGCAGTCAGAGCTCATCTAAAGGACTACCTCCTTTGGGGAATCAGAATCATTAAAAGACTTTGTTTATGTCCTGTATTTCCTTGTCTGTGAACATGTCTGCCCTAGTACTGGGCTTCTTAGCTGGCTTCCATGAACTGTTTAATACTTTGCTAACTGCATGGGGTATAATAGATTCCTTTTGTAATCTTGTGTTTCCTGCGTTGAAGAACATAATTCTGAGGAGTCCGTAGGCTTCCTGGGCTCCCGGGGGTGCACAACACAGAGAAGGTTTGAGAACCTTTGAAGCCCAGTAAAGTGGAAACTGCTGGTGGGCAGACTCCCCTACTTTGGTATCTTTAGCCCCATTTCCTGGAAAGTGCTTTATCGTTGTTTAATCATTTGAATCAAATTGATACGATGTGTTGGAGCTGGTGGAAATCAGGATTGCCCAAGATGACATCCAGTGACATGCCTTAAGGAATGCTGGTCGGGCTTCAGATTAAAAAAAGAGAGACAGGTGACTTTTCAGTTCATCTTAAAGCTTTAGTTCCTTCTTGGGTCATTAACTTTTTGTTTTTACAGTGCTCCTCTATGCCAGATTAGAGGAAATGATCTGACCTCTTTTCTTTTACCTTGACAGGTCACACTTCAGCCTTATTGTGAGAGGCACCCATGGGGCCAGTTCTACTTGGTGGCATGAACATCTGTCTGAAGAAAATTATGAGTTTCTGAAACAATTAACTGCTGAGGAGTATAAGGCCCAAACAGCCAGTAAACTGTGCCCTCTGAAAGATGAACCGTGGCCTATCCATCCTTGGGAGCCAGGTACATTGAGAATTTTGCTTTTAGGCTCTGGTCACATTTTTTATGTCAGATGCACACATTTATATACTTATATTTCCAAACTTCTGGCATAATAAAGTCTAACTGGGGATGAATAAATGATTATTTAATTGTATTTCAGGTTTATGCTAAACTGTCTTAAACCTCTAGCCTTTCATTGAAAAAGTTCCCTACTCATAAATTATTTTTTTGAGTGACTTCTCATATTCCAGAGTTAAACTGTGTAAGGAGCGAGGATCCTTTTGCTTAAATATTAAAACTCAGGCTCAGTTTAAAAAAAAAAAGATTGCTTAAAAGAATTAAAGAAGAGGAGACCCAAGTTACTTACGTGACACCCAGAGCATCAGTGTCCCTGGGATGTTTCCGTATCCAGGAGCTGCCATGGTTTTTGCTTCTGTAGTCTGGTAAAGCGCTTCCAGTGAGTTCTTCTATGGCTTCGATGAGCTGGGCCCTCTGCGCTTTCTGCTGTGCCATTTGTATCGTCCAGTGATCAGAGGGGCGAAGCATAGCTTCTTAAGAGTTTGTGCAGCAAGTTCTTACTCATTGCAACTGATTTGATACGTTTGCTCTGACAGTTTCCCCCATCCTGGACTCTCCCAAGGGCCCCAGTTGTGGTCCTTTTTGGGACCTGAGTTCAAGAGTGTCCATTTAGTACACTGAGAGGAGATGGGTATTGCAAAGAGTAAAAGTAAGCTTAATGTTCCAAAAGTGATTGTACTGAGCAGGCAGTCCCTGGTGGGTTTGTACAGATTCCTGTGCGGCTGGGTGTAGTTCCTGCATGTCTGTTACCAGTAGCTGTGTTTCACCCATGCATTGAATGTTTATATGTTTGAATTATAACTATTTGTTATGCAGCTGGTGGTATAGTACACAGAGCACTGGGCCTGGCGTCAGGAAGACCTGGGTTCAAATCTAGCTTCAGGTACTTAGTAATTCTGTAACCCTGGGCAAGTCATCTTGCCTGTCGGTCTCTGTTTCCTCCTCTGTAAAATGGGTATAATAATAGACCTCTTAGGGTCGTGAGGATGAATGAAATAATAGTTAAAAAGCACTTAGCACAGTGCCTGGCACACCGTAAATGCTGTGTAAATGCTAGGCATTGTTTGTGTAGAAAGAAAAGAGATTTTAAGGTTGTGTTGCACGGGGGTGAAATCTTTGATTTTGTTTTTGTTTTTAATTTCTAGGTTCCTCAAGAGTTGGTCTTATTGCAGTAAAATTGGGCATGATGCCTTTATGGACCAAGGATGGTAAAAGACATGTTGTCACATTACTCCAGGTAACAAATGGAAAATAAAATAGGCCCCAATGAGTGTCAGATTAATTCTAACAATTATCAGTAGACTGTGTATATTGTAGCTGTTGATAAATATGATTATGTGTCAGTGTCCTATGGAAGACTAGAATATTTTGGGAGGAAAAGCGGGGGAGGCAGGAGCAGAGAAGGCCTAGGATTTCATTAGTCAAGGATGTTCCAGTGAGGCTACACCCCAAACCAATGCAAATTAGTAGCTGCTGTGCAACTTAGAGACTTGGGGAGTTCCTTATTTCCTTAGAACAAGGAATTGCACCCAGCTCCCACTTCCTGCAAGGCCAGCCTCCTCACACCCCAGACCAGGTAACCGTGGCATTAGTGTGGTAAGGAGGAAGGTGTTCTGATATGGCTCTTAACACTGGCTTCTCAGATTTCGCCAGCAATCAGCATGAGGCTCACTGATTTGTATGATTCACTTTGATCTGGAACAAAAAGAACTTAACTTAGTCTAGATCAAGTCAGTGCCCAATCACATCTGATAAACATGTGACTTGATTGACCCTGCTCTGAGTGTTCTGGATTGGCCTGATGCAAATGAGAACTTTCATCCATTCACTAATTGTTCAAACTGAGATTGTGCTTTGTGTCTATTTACTTCATCATATGGGTCAGCCTCATGGCTTCTTCCAGCTCCCCAGTTCCGTGGTTACATGAACCAGAAGAAAGCTCTACCTCCCTGTTAGAGACGCAGTGAATTAATTTAGTAAACTTATGTAGCCGTAGTTTTAGTGTTACAATGAATGACGCCATTTAAGTAGAATTCTGCATTTTAACCTTTCACTTACTTGTGTTTGTCTTTAAGGTACAAGACTGTCATGTCCTAAAATATACTCCAAAGGAGGAGTGCCAGAAGAATCGAGGAACTCTAATAGTAGGAGGAAAAAATGTATCACATTTTTCTGTAAGTTCCTATTTACAAGAGTAAGTAATTTGCATGAATTATTTGTGAATTGTTTTGTGTCTTGAAGCTGTAATACTACAAATTATTTTTTAGTCTGTGAGCAATTTACTTATATTTCTATGTCTTAGTCTCTTTGGAAAATCATAATATTTTCCTGAAGGAATATATACTACTGGCAGTTATTAGATATATTTAGTAAAGAGCTTAGGGTCCTAAGAAAAATCTAATCATGAATCAAAATTTTTTTAAACTACAAGTATTCAGATAGAATGGTAATGTGACATAATTCTGAGTTTTTTAAATTTCTATTCTAAAATTATATTATATTTCTTAATTCCTGAAAAATAACCAGCTCGTCCATATTCATGTTTTTTCTTAGCTGTTGAAAAGAAAGTACACGTATTAGCACCCCAGTGCTAAGATATATTTTTCTTTCATTGTAAATCATTTGTAAGAAGACGATAAGCTTAGAGTATAACATGTACAACCTGCTTTAATAGCAACTGACATCTTTAATAAAGCCTAGAAAAGCAGAGACCAAATGGGGAAATGGTTCCTTTCAAATTGACTGATTCTTTGTGTGCCGTGCACACAAAAACATAATCAGTTACGATAAATGGTAGGAGTACAAAGATAGAAATGAAATAGTGCCTGATGATAGAGAGAGAGATTATGCACAGGACAAATAGAAGCTAAGTTTTGAGTACAACCCCAGAAACTCAGGCCATCAGGAAAGGTTTCATGTGAAAGGTGGTACCTAAGCAGAGTTCTGAAGGATTTTGAGCAAACAGGACTCACGAGAAGAAAATCACTTTAGTAGTCACAGGAAGACTAGACTGGGGAGGGAAGGGGCCGGTTAGGATATCGAGGTGGTGAGTAATGAGGCCTTGAAGTGGAGAGTGGTAGCTGTGTGAGGGGAAAGGAACAGGGATACCAGAGAGATTGTAGATGCAGAGGCAGCAGGATTTGGCTGCTGATTGGGTGTGGAGAGTGAGAAGAGTGAAAAGTAGACAAGTCAGTGCCAAGGTGGTACACCTGAGTATGTGGACCCTAGAGAGAAGTCATGTTTCAGAAGCAGAGAGGTTGGGGGGGCGGGCAGGGAGAGAGTTCATAAATGCTTGTCAGACTGACCTGAAGATGCTCTTTTTTGTGGCAGCAGCAAATACACATGCTCATCTCCCTCATCCTAACAGAGCCTTCGCTTGATCTCTCCATCCCTGCTGTCCTCACCCCCTGCCTCTCCATTCCTTTGACAAAGCTGTATGCCCTTGGGGTCCCTCTGCACTCTCTCCTGTCACTCTCATCCAGACTCTCTGTATTCTGGCTTCTGACCTCCGAATTCAACTGAAACTCCCCCCTCTAAAGGTCACTCCCAGATCTTATCCCCTTTTCTCAATCCTCATCCTTCTTAACCTCTCTGTGGCATACGACCCTATTGACTGTGCTCTTTTCCTCGATACTTTCTTATTTCCAGGTATTTGTTATGCTACTTTCTTCTGGTTGTTCCTTCTCAGTCATTTTGTCCATGTTACACTCACTAACCATGGCTGTCCCTCAGAATTGTCCTGAGCCTTCTTTTCTTTTTAGCTCTGTGCTGCCCTTCTTGGTAATCTAATTAGCTTCCAAGGCTTCCATTATCTTACACATAATTCCCAGATCTGTTTACCTTCCCCAGACTCTCTTGTGAGCTACATTATCTCTTACCACCCAGTTGCCTTTCAGACAGCTTGAATTGGCTGACTCATAGGTATCTTACACTCAGCATGTCAAAAACAAAACTCAGTATCTTTTCCCAAAAAACTTTCCCCACTTCCAAACTTTCTTGTTCCTATCAAGGGCACCATGGTTCTTCAGGTCCTCCAGACCCACAAACTCAGTGGCATTCTTGGCGTCTCACCTGCACTTACCCCACACTATTCTGTTGTCAGATCTCATTTCTGCCTGTACACCAGCTCTCCTGTGTTCCATTGCTGCTGGCCCAGAACTGCTGCCCTGGTACAAAGCCAAGGTGGTACACCTGGGTCCCACTCTGACCCAGATGAGTGCCACAGTCTTCTGACAGAAGCTTACCTGGGCTTAGGGCCTCTGATCTCTTCCCCTGATGCACCCTCTCCTCAGCTGCCAAGCAGATTTTTCTGAAACTTAGTTCTAACCATGTCACTCACCTTCCTCAGTTACCTCCATCTCCTCTCTATCTCTAGGATCCAACAGCAGCTGTTGTGTTTTATATCTCAGGTTTTCATAACGTGGCCCCTCCTCCTCCTCTTACCTGTACCCTCAGATCCAGCAGTGCTGGCCTCTGCTACTCCTGACATGAGAGTCTCCGTCTCCTGCCTTTGTGTCCCTTCCTGGCCGTCCTCCTGCCTGGTATTCTCGCCCTCTCACGTTCCTCTTAAGCTGCCTGGCTGCTTCTTCCCCCTTTTGCTGGAGTCCTTTCCTGGCTGCCCCAGCTGCTGAGGCCTTCCCCTCTTTGTTTTCATTGGGATGGACGTTCTTTGAGGACAGGCACTGTTGTTTCCTCTTCTGTGGCAGGAACAGGGTATGATGGATAGCACTGGACCGGGAGTCAGGAAAACCCAAGGCCAAATCCCACATCAGACACTGACTAGCTGTGTAGCCCTGGGCGAGTCACTTGTTCTCTCCCAGGCTTAGTTCCTCACCTGTAAAATGGGCATTATCATAGTACCTGCCTCCTAGCTTTGTTAGGAGATAACATAAAGCACAGAAAACTCTGACAGCTGCCATCATTGCTGTTCCCATTATTCAGAGTGATAGGACATAGGCCTCCTGCCCTGGTTACGCAGCCATGACCTCCGACCTTGCTCCAGGGTCAGAGCCACACTGCTGCTGCCAGCTTCTGTCCTCTCTCCTTGCCCAGTACCCAGCACCTTGCCCTCACATGCAGTCAGCAAGTCAGTTGCTCCTGGATGCAAGCGTCCTCCTCAGTGAACACTGGATTTGCACGAGGTCGGAGGGATCATCGAGCCAGCTGGCAGTTGGCTTCTGTTTGTGCTCCCTGCAAATTCAGGTTTTTTTTTTAATCAGAGGCTGCTTTTGGCCTTGGGACACAACTATAGGTTTCAGTCCTTTGGATCCCCAAACTGGAAGGTTCTGTGTAACACCCTTCTGGGTAGAGCATGTCCCCAGCCCAAAGACCTCTGTCCATTTCTTTGTGCCAACCTGGCTTGGAGAAATAAATCTTGTGATTTCTCCTTGTATTTCCCCATCATGGCCCAGTCTGGTGCTCAGTCCAAACCTCTGAGGAGTATTTGGGGAGAACTTGGCTTTATTGCTTTCTCCTTCTCTGCCACCTTTAACTCTCGTGTATAGAAATGTCAGTTATTCGCCCTTCCCCACCCTGTTATGGGCCTGCTACCCCTTTTAATTAACAATATTTTGAGGACTTAATGAATTCATGATTTGAAGGTTCCCATAGTATTTTAAAAGCATAGTAAACTTTGTAGGGAATCGTTTTAAAAAATATTAAATGTTTGTATTTTTTCCAATGGGTTCCAGACCTTATGGGTGCAGTTCTTTAGACTGACAGCTGTTGGTTTTCTAGAGTTAACTTTTTCAGGCAATTGGTCCATCCCCTTCAATGTTACAATCATGTTTGTAAATGTGTGCTCTTTTTGTAGTGTTTTATTCTTTTGCAAATGGTTTGTAATCCACATTGCTTCCAGTAGAACTTAGCAAACTAAACTAGAAATCTATTCACTTTTGAATATTTTGTTAAATTTATTCCAAAGATGAAGAACCAAAAGTCCAACGTGTGCTTAGAATCTCTGTAAACCAGTTATTTAAAAATTGTTCTGCAAAATCCTAGTATTTTTGAGTTTGTGCATATGGGTGTTATGAAAGCATATCTATGCTAGTGATGTTTAATATTTTAGATGGGGAAATATAAACTGAGATGTTAAAGTATTTATTACATGTGGCAGTTTCAATATGAAATTCTGTCTTCAGCGTTCCTCCATCTCAGCCCCGCTCTACGCACAGACACACACACCTTCCTTTGGTACCCCAGAAGTACCGCATCTCCATTTATGGATTTTTTTCAGTATATTCCAAGCCATAGTACTGCTTGGCCAAATTAATTTTGGAAACTCTGTCCATTCATGCCAGTGATAAGAATTGACTTGCTTCACATAATTGTTAGTGAGCACTGTTGTAACAAAACACTCCCATGGAGCCATCACCTTCCTCCATTGATCTAGTTCCCAGTGCAGTCCTTGTCCTGTGCGATTCTGGCCATATTTTTGCATGGCTCTTTCACAGAGGATCCCTTCAACATGCCAGAGGCTTTCTTTGAGGCGTTTCTATATTTTGTGGCTATTAATAAGTCACTTGGACTGTTTGGCTGTTTTCATTCTGTACAACCATCCAATCTCCTTTTCCGATCACACATTTCCTCACTGATGACCCTTATACCACCTGGAGAGGAAACCGCCATGTCTGCTGTGTTTTTCTCCATTGCCTTTTGAGTCACCTGCAGTTTTGCTTCCTCAGAGACCATACATCGTTTTTTTAATGATCCTCAAGTTAAAGTTGGGAGCAAGACCAAGTAGAGCCTGAAGAGGTCTTTGCCAGATACACAATCTTAAACATTAGAAATCACATTACATGTATCTCAGGGAAAATAACGTACCAGAGGAATGGAAAAAATCATGGATAATCATTGTGGCAGGATTTTTCTCCCCCAAAGCAATATAGAGAACATCAATAATTGGTGACCCACAAACAGATTTCCTTATCTTTTATAGAAGTATTTACTCCATTGATTGGAAGATCCAAAAAATCCAAGATCTCTATTTATTTTTTGTTGTTGTTAATTGCAAAGACATTTGACTCAGCAGAGCAAAATACAGCCTTACACTCTCCTCCAATAAGGGATCTATTTCTTAAGTACATACAAGTCTCTTTAATAATTGCAACCCAAGAGATATAATTTTGTTCACCAGTCTTATGGTAATTAATGTCAATTGAGAAAGCAGGAAGTTGTATGGTTTTCAAAGATACTCTTGCCCAAGGTCTAAGTAGAGGAGAAAAATCCCCTTAGATTGCAACAGAGGCCTTACTCTAATGATAGATAATAATGTATTCCCAAGTCTTAATATTTAAGGAATGTTCATTTTAATAAAACAGAATATTCTGGGTAGTCTGCTTGTATTGCAATGATTTTTGACCTGTATAAATATTAATTTTTAATGACCTAAATTTACTAAGGGACAGCTAGGTGACTCATTTGGTAGAATACCAGGCCTGGAGTCAGGAAGACTCTTAAATTCACATCTGGCCTCAGACACTAGCTGTGTGACCTTGGGCAAGTCACTTAACCTTGTTTGTCTCAGTTACCTCATCTGTAAAATAAGCTGGAGAAAGAAATGGCAAACTATTATTCCTGTATCTTTGTCAAGAAAATCCAAATGGGATCATACATGATTGAAGCGACTGAACAAGAAAAATTTTAGTAAGCTTGTACATATCTGGTGTCACATGGGTCTCTTGATTCTGTGCTTTGCCCAGATACTGACCTTTGATTTGAGGTGAGGAACTTATTTAGGAATTAGTCTAAATCATTTTCTTTATTCAGGCAAAGAAAAATGTTTGATTAGTACTGGAGGAAATGCATTACAATATGAGAGTGTAGAGACAAATCAGTCTCTCCAAATGACTCTTTATAATGATATGAAAATAGGTCTTAGGTAATTCTTTATAAATAAAATATGCCTTTCTGTAGAAGAGGAAGAGGTCTATTTTTTTTTTTAAAAGAACATCATCATTAGCCTACTTGCTGTTTGCCTGAGGACTACCACATGAGATAGTCATTGAAAAGTAAAAACTTAGGAGTATAAAAATATTTAGATGTCTTCAAATAAATCTATGAAGACTCTATGTTGTTTCTCTTGGGCTAGAGTTTTTTTTTAATCTGTGATATTCATGCCTATAATAAACTGAATTCAATTACCTTTTTTGCTTACTTTTGCAACATAAGAAATACAAACTTAAGAAATACATAGTACCTATGGTTAAGGCATTAAATGGCCCCAAATTAATATGAATCATTCATTTTAGAAGAAGAGAATTGTCGGAAGCTTAGTAGGTTATGAGAGGTAATTTAGGCCATATAGAAGACTGTGAGGGTTTCTACTAATGAAGTTAATTAGAGAGAACACCTTCAAAGGATGGCTGTACAGTGCGTGACCATTCCTGTGTGTGGCTAAGGTGGAGTAAAGGTGTGAGATTGAGAGGGGTCGAGGAGTTGGGGAGTTGGGAATCTTGAAGCCCCTTAGTGCAGAATGTGAGCCCCACCTGAACTGGAGAAAGCAGAGAGAGAGGGCCATGTACAGCACCCTCACCGTGTCCATGATTGCATCTCAGAGGAGGAGAGGTCACTGCATTAGGGAGTTGATGGGAGAGTCCAAAGTGGCACCAGGGAGAGAGACTCTGGGGGAGAAGGTGCAGCCTGGGGTGTAGCATTGTCAGGGCCAAGCCAGCTCTCAACACTTGCCTTCAAGTCCTCCTTTGACCCCTCAACAAATCACTGAAGTCACCTGGGCCTCAGTTCCCTTGTCTCTACAATGTGGGAGTTGTGCTAGATCACTCCTCAGGTCTCCTCGGCCTTGAGATCTGTATTCTCAAGAAGGGCAGTAGAAAAGTGGCTTTAGTATTATGGACGGCATTAACCTAGTGTGTGTTTTTACATTGAAAAGTCATCTGCTTTATTTCCCTTAATGAGTACTTTTTCCCCCCTAGAAATCTGAATCATTAATGAAAATGTACAGAGACGTTGGAGTGCCACCAAAACAAAAATTCTCATCCTTTCCTGTGACCGATAATGCTATAATTAAACCAGGTAACTAATTAAAGACTTAATCCTAGCACTTAGCACAGTACCTGGCCCATGGTAGCATTTAATAAATTTTCGTTGATTGATTGATTGAGGTAACTGGTGGTCAGTTGTAGGGGGACATGAAAATACCGCAAATATAATTGGTTTGATGCCAGTAGTTTTGGTAAAATTGGAGCAAAGTTCAAAGTACTTAACTTTTGTTTGTATGTATAAAAAGGTTCTGATTGAATCACAAGAGAAATTAAATCTTTATTTTTACATGACGCATTTTGTAGCCGACTTCATTTTTAATAACGGGAAGAATACATTTTTCTGCAATACTGAGAGCTGCCCGTTTGGAAAAGTCATTCTAAGAAGAAGCATTTAGTTTTTAAGGTTCATCATTTATGTGTTGGGATTTTCCATTAAATAAATAGTTTGAAGGTAATTAGGCAGATTAACATTTGGCTCTTCCAGTAAGTAGCTTAAAGGTGTATCAACCGACAGTCAGATGAGGCCTCTAGGTGATTCGAAATAGCTTGGAAGACAGTTGACTTCACCTAAGCTTGTTGAGAAGGAGGAGGTAGAAAAATTCTACTGAGACTTGATAAGCCCCTCCACTTTAAATCAGCATCCTTTATTACTCTGTGATATCAGCCCAAAGGGCATAGGGAAGCTAGATAACATGGGTGGCGAAACATAAACCAGGAGCAAAAAATGAAAGATGCTAAAGATGTTTAATCAGAACTATCAAATTCAAATAGAATGCATTCCTGGCAGGCTGCAAGTTGACTTAGAAAACCACAAATTAACATTATCTTTGTTGCACTGTGCTTTTATTCATTTTGTTAAACATTTCCCTGTTAGTTTGACACTGTTTAGCTAGGGATGGGGAACCTGTGGCCGCGTGTGGTGGTCTTCTAGGCCCTTAGGTTTGGCCTTTTGACTGAGTCCCAAGTTTTACAGAATAAATCCTTTTATTAAGGGGACAGTATAGATTCCTCTCATTCAAGCAGAGATTTTAGAGGTATCAGACATAATGAGTTCCAGATTACGTCACAAAACTATAAGTTTATATTTCTACGGTCAGAAAATGATTGATTACTGACGCAAATCATTTCTGAGTTAGCTCTATACAGACAGATCATCATATACAGACAGATCATCAATGTGATGTCAAGATACTAAATTAAAAGGAAGAATAAAATTAAGATATGCCATGCAGTTGAGAACTGCAACTTGATTGTTTTTAAATGCTACTGAAGCTGAAAAAAAATAGGAAATAGAATAATAAATTTCAACACAGATGACTATTTCCTTAGAAGTTAACTATATTCAATCCATTGCCATAATGAAATCAAAGACATTTAAAATCACTCAACAGTTCAAAAAAGTAGTTCTTCCTGGCAAAGCTGAATAGTATGACAACCGATAGCAAGTTAAAAAGATGTTGGTTGTTTTTTGGTTTTTTTTTTTATCAAGGATGATTAAAGATTAGGTTACATACAGGATCATCTCACAATAATGAGAAATAGTGGAGAGAAAAAACACATTAGCCAAAAGCTCTCCTGCAATGTCCAATTAACCTACTCGTCCAGAAGCATCTGCTTAAGGAAGAAACCAAGATCACAGTGGATTGATATCCTTAAATAACTGCTTTCTTCATCATAGGCAGTAGAACAACCACATTTGCACTCTTGACTCCAGTGTTCTGTGGTACCCAAGAAAACAAAAATAGAAAGCCCCTATGCACAAAAGAGGAAGTCCATACTAGAGACAACACGAATTTGAAAGTATTAAGGGATTAAGTCTCAAAATAGAGGAAACAAGAAAATACCAACAGGGAAAGAGTGTGGACTTTGTTGTTACCAAAAAGAAACAATGTGAAGCATTGACCCTTATGCCTGCTTACCACCTCTACAAAATTCTTTATTACTAATTACTAATGTACGCATATACTGAAGTATAGAAGAATCAGAAAATTATTTTAGGGTCCAGGAGCAGACTGCAAGGTTGACTGAAAGGTACTATTAAAGGAAGTATTCTTTAAGCACTTCCTCTGTGCAGACAGGCCTGCTTTTGATGGAGGAGACATCCTATGGCCTGCCAAGAGCGCCCCATCCCATTGGGTTTATTGTTGGACTATAAAAGGAACAACTGATTCCTTAGCATAAAGTGCTCTATTCAAAGGTTCTCCTCCATTAAGATGATTCTCATTGATGTGAAAATCATATAAGGTTTGTTAAAAGAGGTAACAAGTGGAGAGTTTTGTTTTATTCTCTCTTTGATATCAAATGAGACATGAAAACGTGAGATGCTTGCTCTCCAGAGTTGTTCGTTGCTATTGGGGAGACCATCCAGCACAGAGCACAAAGCAGACATCATCCAGTCAATCCTGTTTTCCCTGATATTGTGCTAGTGATTGCCTCAAGCCTAGGAGCATCGAAGAGCTACATAATGAGATCCATGATCATTCAATGAGTCATGCTAAATAGATCCACAATAAAAATGAAGTGGGTAGATAGCAGATGGATAGATAGACCTCAGAGCTTTTCCATCAGTATGAGTATCTGGAGCCCACGTGGGTGGATGAATGATGAACTGGGCTAACGCTAAAAAAGCTTTCTGGAAGAACAGGCCAAATTGCCTTTGAAAAATTAGTTCTGAAAACAAAGACCTGCTTTTTAAATTACAACAGCAATCGGAACAATAACCAGAATTTAATGTTTTCAAAGCACTTTAGAAATATTTCATTTTATCCTCTCCTCCCACCCTGGGAGGTAGGTACTTTTATGTTTTACAGATGAGAAACCTAGGGTAGACAGATTAGGTAGGTGACTTGCCCAGAGTCACACAGCTAATAGCTTTCTGAGATCCAGCTTTGAATTCAGGTCTTCCTGACTCCAGATCCAGCTATCTAGCTACCATAACCTACCTACACCAAGAAAATGGTTCAAGTAATTATGGATGACTGGGAGTCATAGATTGTTATACTCTCTAAAGCCATGATGTCAGACTCAAACAGGAACCAGATTCCTGTAGGCCACAGATTGACTTAGAAAACCACAAATTAACATTAGCTATGTTGTATTTTTATTTAATTTGTTAAATACTTCCCAGTTACATTTTAATCTGGTTCGAGCCACACTGGAAGTTTTGCCTGCTACAAGTTTGATGTCCCTGCTCTAAAGAATTGAAATTTTGAAATTTTAGGACCCCCAAAGAACATGGTTCCCTTCTTATATTTACCCTATAGAATCCCTCTCTTCCCTCAAATAGCAGCTCAGGCACCACCTTCTTTCTAGTGTGCAAGGTATACTTCAAGTGTTTCCACATCCCATCAACTAAGAACCTTCCCCTCAAATGACTTTGCATTTATTTGTATTTATTCTACATGGACACCTAAGCACATGAACACCACTGCATAGTGGGTCTCCCTTGTCTCCTAATTAGAATGTAAGCTCATGAGTAGTCATTATTTCATTGTATACCCAGTGCCTGGCACATGGAAGGAACTTAGTAAATGCTTATTGATTGAGTAGGATGTAGCATATCACCAACAAAGAATGCCTGGCAGAAATGGCATAAAACGTGTCATCAGACAGACACATGGTCAGTAAAGGAGGTGGCCAACCTTGCAGTGAGAGAGGGATAACCATTGGGCAGTTGGCTTCCTCCTTTGGTACCCGGAGCAAGGCTCCTGGGCACGTTGGGTAGGATTGCTGTCAAAGATTGGTGGAAAGGTGCAGTTGACTGCTGTTGACCTAAAATCTTGGTTAAAGAAAAGGCAGGCTAAATGGGTGCATTTCATGATTTAATTAATTAATTAATCGATTCCCTATTAAAGAAAAGGATAATATAATGCATTATGGAGCCAGAAAAATGTTCTGGCTACCCAGTACAGAAATCTTCTGGCTTATATACATTTTGCCGTGAGAAAGAAACTTTCTTAGTTGAACAACTCATAAATTTAGTAAGACAAGACAGTTAACAAAGTTGTGTCGATTGGGCTGAGCGATTCCAGGCTGTGTAAACATGTCTCCGGGGCATACACTAAGAAAATCCCACCAGGCTTCCTGTCCTAAATGGGTACTCAAAATAGCTGACACAGGAAAGGGTAAACGAAGTGTCAATCGAAATTACAACTCAGGACATCTGTTTTTTTCCTTATCCCTAAGGTGCCAGGAGAAGGGTCTGGTAAGGAAGTCCCATTTGCTTGCTTAACACCAAAAGGCATTCTCTGAGTTTAACAAAGGAGACTATTAGGTCCAGGCTCTTCTTAATTCAAGCTTTGGTCCTTATTAAAGTCTAAAATTTATATTAAATGTTATCCCTGCCTTGTGATGTATTTCTTTGGAAACAGTACCTGAATTAATGAAATCAGAGCTAGCCAAGGCAAAAACCAGGTTCTATATGAGTACCTCTCATGATGTTAGGAACTAAAGCTCTGTAAATATTGGTGGCTAATTGATAAGTGTGCATCAAAAATTAGATAATTCTCCTAAAAGGCAGTTGTTGATTTTTAAAAATGTGTAGGGTGGTATTTTATATTTTACCACAAAATAAGTCTTGCTTTTTAAAATGATTCATCACAGAGTTCTTTTGAATAAACAATTTCTTTAGTACCTTTTAGATTTTATTTTTGTTCATGTTTTCAGAAACACTTATATGAGGTATAATTCATTTCTTTTTGGGATTTGCTAGCTGCTAGGCTTTCTCTGTATATATGGTCAGGACAATAAGCATTTATTAAACACTTAATGTGTATCTGGCACAAGAAAAACAAAGACAGGTCCAGCCCTGAAGGAGCTTCATCGTGATGGGGGAAGATACAGGAGGGAGCTGAAAGGGGGTGGGGGAGGTACTTTTTGGGAGTATGGCAGGAGAATCCAGAAAGGAGGGAAGGCCAACTAGCTGGTGAACTTCCTCCAAATGAAGACTCCTGCAGGGTGTCACTGGTGAGATGGACAGACCCCAAAAGAGAACCAAGACATGGTGGGACAATTCAGGTAGCATTCTGGATGTGAATTTGTTTTCCTGGTTGAGAAATCTCATGGAATGTTTTTTTTCCTTTATAAAGGCACACCTCTGTATGCAGCTCACTTTCGTCCAGGACAGTACGTGGATGTCACGGCCAAAACGTAAGTCCAGGGAGGGGCTCTTCTCTTTCTGTGCTTTCATGTATCTAGAAGCCACTGGGGAAAGCTCACTGAAAATCTCATGCTTAAATAGTAATGAATAATAGTAATAGAATGTTTTAAAGCATTAGAATATGAAGGCCACTGGTTCCAATTAAGCCTTGAAGCAAATTAAAATGGAGCTGAGGAAAAAGCATTATGGGGGAGGGAGGGGGTAATCAAGCCAATGGAAGAACCTCCTAAAATCCACCTCCATAGGCATGAAAGTCACCTCTGAAGGCATCTGTTATTCACAGGGTTGTTTGGATATTTTTAGTGTTAGTCTTGGGCTTCAGGGGCATCAAGGGCCGCCGCCCCCCCCCCATCCCAGCTGGGGGACCCCTCAGGACTTCCGGCACCTTGGTTGACTCCACGTTCCAGAAAATGTGTTGACCTCCCTTGACTGAGGTCAGTTCCTCACCGGAGAGTTTCCTGTGCAAATAAAATCACAAGTCCAGGAGAAATAACTAGATACGAAAGTACTATTTCTGTCTTGCTACTCCTCTGTGATTTGTGCTGACGCAGTTTTTGTATATGTAGCCATGTGAAGACACGGCATGAATTTCTGCACATGCCTAACATACCTGTGAGCAACAGGATCAAATTCTGATTATTCCTGTCCTTCGCAGGAGGTTAAATGGTGGGATGGCCATGGTGGGGCAGGGAGGGAAGGGAATGTTGCATGTGTTCCAGTATAATAGCAGCATTTTTGTGGTGGTAAGCACTCATAGACCATTGAACCTTGCCTTAAAAATGATGGAGGAGCCTAAGAATCCAAGGTGAAGAGGTAGACCATCTCAGACAAGGCAGATGCCCTGGCAAAGGCAGAGAGCCAGGTGGAGGACAGAATGTCATATTAGGTACAACAGGTAGGTAAGGTGAGGTGGAAAGTGGGAGCAGAGTGGTGTGAAATGAGTTTGGGACGGTAGGTGGGCACTGGGCACCAGGCTCCCCTTGGCTTAGAAATGTGAATCCCAGAAGTTGAGGAGCCTTAGATTACGTAGATCAGGGGCTAATCGTGTGTCCAGGGGTGTCAGATTCAGAAATGAGAGCCACTAAAAACCATTGCTAAGGATCCCTGTGGGCTGCATGTTGACTTGCACAACCAGCATTTTTATTATTTCTTTTTATTAATAAACAACATTAAAGTCAGACAGGAATGGCATTTTAATCTGGTATTTGGAAGTGTTGTGACCTGTCTTCATTTCCAGGCTTCAGGTGTTACATGGTAATGTCCATCCTCTTTATTTTACAAAACAGGAACTGAGGCACAGAGCATATTCAGGTGACTTACTTGCCCAGGGTTATATAGGTGGTAAGTAGTGCAAACACGATTTGAACCCAGGTTCCCTGAATCAAATGCTTTTTCTACTCTGGTGCCTCTGGAAAGGACTTGATTTGCCAGAGCCTTTGCAGAGAATTTCCATTCCTCAAAACATGTGATGGGATCACCTATTACTATAGAAATGATGTGTGTGGAAGTTTCAGTGTGGGTTTCTAAAAATGTGATTATTGGCTCTCGGGGAAAATTCCCTTTGCCCTTGAAAGAGCTGAATAGATAAGCCTCCATTTCCCCTCAAGTGGGCATGGCTCTCTACTGGGGTGGGGGTCAGTGTTTGCCATGTTAATTCTATCCGGGTCCTTCTCTTTTTTATGTTTTTATATGATTTCTCTTCATTTTCTGCCTCCATGCCCTTTTTTTCTCCTGTACTTTTCAACTTAATTCACTTATTTATTGGCCCCAGGATGTGATTTGACTTTTCAGCTTTTCAAAGAGCTAATGGGTTTATGTAGAACCGCAGAGGTCATCCTTAGACGTCACTGAGGAAGACTTCCTAGTTTTACAAATGAGAAAATAGACCTTGTGTGACTACATTACAGGCATCAGCAGACAGCTAGCATTAAACACAAGTTTTCTTGCCTCCAGACTACAGCCTTAGTTTAGGGCTCTTTTGAAGGAAAAAAAAATGCTCTCTCTAACTTGGGAGTTTGAGGCTTCTCTGGATCTGTTTGTGTGCCATAGGGTGGTCCGGAGGTCACTTGGAGCCAGTAGAAAGTGGTGCCACAGAGTAAGCAAGAGTTAAAACTGTCTAATGGAGCTGCCTTTATTGTCCTGGTTACATTCACCATAACATTTCTCTCTTTTACTTGTAAATTTTAGTTTATAACACAAAAACACCATTTATAAAGAAAGTAATATTACTTAATACTTAATAATACTTAACATTTTCAAATAGCATCCTAAATAAAAGTGATCATATTAATAATACTGATACTTCGGTTAAAATGAACCTGAAAATTAAATTTTTTAGAAATTGGCTAATTGAATCCTCCAACATTTTTAAATATTCCCAACATTTACTATTATCAACTTTCAGAGTTAGTTGCTGAGCCAGACATACATGGCAGCAAGAATTTTCTCTTGGATTTGTGAAAATTACCTCAGTGCCAACCCAAGTCTGAATAGGGCTTTTTAAAATTGAGTGGCACTTTTTTAAAAAATCCACATTACATGTAGCTTTTTAAATGTGTGTGTATGTATGCATGTAATGGTAAGCTAGAGGCCACCCACTCTTCAAAGTAAATGCTTTTGATAGATTCTTAGCAACATGAAATCAGCTCAGATAATATTGAGGTATTTTGGTTTGGGTTGTCATCATTTGGGATGCTACTTTATAGTTAAGTAATCAATCTAATAAAAAATGCATTTATACTTTTAAATATGCTTTTTTAAAAACATGCCAAATCCTGAGTGACTGTTCTTACATGAGCTGCTTTAGAGTAGGAGGGGGATCCACATTCTCAAGGAAAGATCATTTTTATGTTTCTACCATAGGTATTTGCTCATGTAAATGCTTTGAGAAGATTTAAACTAAATTTTGACAGTATAGGAGAGACTTCATATCTTCTATATATCAAACACATTCTGATAGAAGAATTTTGACAGTATCACTGTTACAAGGCATTGGAAAGTCCTGGTCTTTGAAATACAAGTCTTTATCTAACTCACTCTGGCTTTAACTTGAAAATTACTGATGCAAAGGAGTCTTTGAGTGTAAGTTTTTACTCAAAAAGCCCCAAACCCCTAGAGTTTATTCCTGTTCTAATAATGGGAGTGATTCCATTGTATCAGATTCTGACAGTTTGACTTATCATTTGTGTTACTTATGTCACTCTTTACTATGCCTACTGTGGTATGTTTTTTGTGGTCGTGGTTAGGCCCTTCTCATTCAGGACTTTAGAAGGTAGTGATGATTTTTTTTCCCCTCTGGTATGTATGAAGCACTGCTCTATCAAATCTTGGGATGAGCTTTGAACCCATGACAGTGATGTATTTGTGGTCTTGGTATGTGAAAAGTAGGCCAGGAGGTGGGGATACATGGGACATTCCTTTGTGTTCTCATGGTTGCTTCCTATTTATTTGGAAATTAAAGTGAAAACTAAAAGCCTTAATTGTTTTAACTATTCTATCCATAGCATCTCGTACCTCCTGTTGTTTTTAACATTGGTCATCACTGTACTCAGTGATGTACCCTTTGAATTAGGGTCAGCTGTGTGGCCCAGCTGGATAGCAAGGGTATAGTGCCAGGCCTGGCACAATATCCTCTTGAGTTCAAATCTGTCCTCACACCCTTACTAGCTGTGGCAAGTCATTTAGCTCTGTTTGCCTCAGTTTCCTCATCCATAAAATGAGCTGCAGAAGGAGATGGCAAACCACTCCAATATTTTTGCCAAGAAAACCAATGGGGTCATGGAGAGTCAGTCATGACTTTAAAATGACTCAACTACAGCGTGTGGCCCAGCTCTCTCCGCTCTTGAAAATGCGTAGAAAACTAAGTGATGAGAACAAAGGAGTTTGTGCACCTTTGGCCTGGGCGGTTGTGCCAGCTTTTGGTCACCTCTGAAGAATCATCTCGTGAGATCATAGAGGTCTTGGAGACCAACACTCCATTTTACAAAGGGGCAAACTGAGGTGCATGAAGGAAGGAGGTGATTTGTAAGGTCACACAGTCCACTGGAGAGCTGGGAAGGACACTTGGTTCTCCTGATTCCTTATTTCAGTCTCAGTCTCTGGAGATTGGAGAGGGTTGAAGATTGAAGAGTTGAAAGTAGGTTAATCCTGAGCAATAAATAAATTTGAAATGGAGCAAAGAGCCTACAATGTCCTAACTGGAGATTATGTATGTCCTTCTCCCAGGAGGATGTGGGGTAAGGGCAGGAGCTATCAGGCCTTCCGAAAGCTCCAAAGGCTTCAGAATAATTGGATTTGCAAGTCTTACAAAGTCTGGAAGTCCTTTAACAACTGAGATTAAAAATAGTTTCAAAGATGAACTCATAGTTCAAAGATAAAATATGTTATCTGTAACAGTTTTTTCTTATAACTCACCTGATTTGGGGGTAATGCATTTCAGGATCAGTGAAGGGGTAGGTAGGTTTTCTTTATTGCAGACATGTTTTGTTGTCTCGGGGTTTAAGTTCATAAGGTTGTTAGTTTTGGTTTGGTTCAAAGTCAGCATCCTCAGGCTTTGGTGGTGCTGACAAAATGTTGGTGGACATCTAGGCTCTGTGATTAAGTGGTCAGCTGTGCCCATGTTGAGCCCATCACTTTACCTTTTCCAGATACCCAGGATTTCATCCTTAGCCTCTTCCTCAGCCTCTCATTCTCTCTCTGTACATATCCAGTCATTGCCCGGTCTTGTTAGTACTGCTACGACATCCCCATTGAGGCCCTTAGCATCTCATTATTGCAGTGGCCTGCTACTTGGTCTCTCTGCTGAGGTCTTTCCCTTTCCAGACAATCTTCCAAGCAGCCTTTAGACATCCTCTTAGAGCACAGGCCTGCCCACATCATTCTCCTCCTCAGTAAACTCCAAGGGCTCCCTTTTCCCTGTGTGGTCACATACAGAGTCCTGTTTGGCTCAGCCTACTTTTCCAGCTGTCTGCCTTAGGCGAACTGGCTTTCATGGCTTCCTCATGACCCTCCATCACAGACTCTCCTCCACATCTTAGGATTCTCTTTTCTATGACTTCAGTTCATATTCCATCTTCTGCCTGCTGGAACACCCTCCCCTTCAAAAAAAAATCTTGTATTTTCTTGTATATACTTTAAAAAAATAAACACATAAACCCACATTCTCCCCCAATAGATGTAGGCTTGAAGCCAAGTTTTGTTTTCATCTTTGTATTGAGGTCATTTAGCCAAGAGTCTGGTGTGAAGGGGACTCTTAATACACTTACTGATTGAGGAATTGTACCAAAGGATTAAAATGTGCATATAGTAATTAGTAGACTTTCTATAAGCACCTGCTGTGTGCTATATACTCTGCTGTGCAGTAGGGAGAATTTTCTAGTGGAGAGTTTACAAGTGTTAGATTTTGTAAGGATGCTATAAAATTCGCGTCCAGCTAATTTTCATTTTTCAGCCTGTTTTTACTTTCTATTCTCTAACATCCTGCACTGTTCCCCCTATGTTATTATGACTTTTTATGTGAAATTGTCTTTTAGATGCTTGTTACTTACCAGATTGTTTTGTTAGTTTTTTCATTTAACAAAGTAAAGGTTATTATTTATTTTTGTCTAGCGAAAGAATGGTTAGAAATGCTAAGTTCACATAATACCTGCATCACCCAGAAATCAACGGTTGTACTCTGTTCTCTCAAGTAAGCCAGTAATTTAGCAAGCCTGATTCTTAGCCTTTTGTTTAAAGTTATTTATTTGAAGAGGTTTCCATTGTATGTAGTAGAACATTTAGATTGAAAAACAGTCTGTAATTAGGCATAGATAATTAGTATTGTTAGTGCACCACTGTCATCTTAGATCATTCTTAAAGTGAACTAAATTATCTTCTATAATTTACAGAGAAGGGAAGGAGAGAGAGAGGAAAGGGAGGGGGTTGTCAGGAGAATAAGCTTAGCTAAAATTACCTTGAAAAGATCTCTAAAGTTTTATGCCAAATATTAGGCAGTAAAAATATAGGTGGATTTTTTTAATAGGATTTCATTTTTAGATCTAATATAATTTTTTTCTTAGAAAGTACTTTGGGGTCTTAGGGGAGGGGCAGCAAGCTGGCCTGCAGGGGGTTTGATACCTCACTGCTCTAGGTGTTGTTCATCAATTTCAATCTAGTCACACAGTGTACATTTTATATTATGGAACTGTCAGATGCTTATCTTAGCCCTTTGATCAGAAAAAAAGCATTACTTTGGATTCTGAAGATAAAAAAGGAATACAGTAAATTATGCATACTCTGGTATATGTGTAATTGAGTATAAGAAGGGTGTAAAACTATAATCGTTAAAGGCAGCACAGTTCTTGATTTCTCCAAAACAATATCTATTCATTCACTAGCCTATCTGGTTATCTTCAAACATTAATATCTCGAGGATGGAGCCATCTTTGGAAGTCTTTCGTTTGAGCTTTGCACTAGACATACTACAAGATATTGGCAGGTCCTTTGGGGGAATATGTGTTCCTTTTATCTATGTAGTTTGATAGATAATTGACACTCGTCTATATTAGCCGTCAAAACGCAGTGACATGTGGACAAAGAGACAGCCCAAAAGCTTGTCCATCAGTATATTTATCTTGGCCAACTGCTGCAGTTAAGGTGCTGACTTGGTCTTGGAATTGACGAGGCGTGGTACAGTGAGCCAGGTTATATTTGGGAAATTGCACATGCTAACCGCATTACTTCCTTTATTCTTTTCATCTCCCTAGTATTATAAACTTCCTGTGAGGACTGACTATGCCGCAGTCTTCTTTCAAGTCCCTCATATCAGGGATCTGAAAGAACATTGCAGAGTTAACACTTACAGGGAGTTTATATATGATTACGTATAGTGTAATTATTACAGTACCTAGAATAATGTCTCATGCTCAGTAAATACTTGTAGATTGATTTTGAAATTTATTTTACATGTATTATGGTTGAGGAAACTCAGTATTTAAAAATTAAACCTTGCCAAGCATGTAAATTAAAATCAGTTATTTACTTTACAAAAAGTGAATTCTTACGTAGCATTTTCCATTCATGGTTTTCAGACAGGATTTTACTTCAGCAATTTCTGGTACTTTGCATCTGTTTGATACGAAGAGATATATACTTTGTTTTGTACTTTCAACAGTTTTACCCAAAGTTTTCCCTTTCTCATTTTCTTGCTTTCAAAACCCATTACTAAGTGTAAAGAGAATTATGTGTGAGTTTAAAAGTTTTGTTTTTTTTCTACATTCAAAATTTGGATCTGCCTAGTGTCAGTAAAATGAACTTAGAAGTCCTGTGAAATTTTAGAGCCTCTCTCAAATGTGCTTAAAATTGTTGTTCACTTTCCAACCCTTCCATGAAATTAAATCTGGTCAATTTGAGAATGAAATGATTTAGTAAAAATTGATATAATTCCATGTACATTTTTAAATTTTAGAAGTCATTGCCTTCCTTTCTTCCACTTTATTCATAAATCTATGATGTGTCCACATCTCAAACTTAAAGGAAATTAAGTTTCACATTTTGGGTATCATTACTGTATGAGCTTTATGGACCATACAACAGTGACACCAAACATGGGAACCATGAGTTCAAATAAGATAAGGAGATTGTTGTGTTTTATTTTTGGAAGTTGCAGTGTTCTTTCCACCTCCTTTCTGAAACAAAGGCTCATCTTTTTAAACTCCTATTTTGTGGCTGCTCTGCTGCTGTCTCTGAAGATTTGAGAATGGTTATCACTCAGAAGGCAATCCAGTGGCACCTGCCTGGTAGGAAGAGATGTCTGAGTGAAAAGGATTGGCTGGTCTGGGGATGAGAGGGAGGAGTGGATTGCTCATGTACCCCTTCTCGTTGTTGTTCTTGTGATGTCAAGGGGAGGGAGGAAGGAGCCTAGCCTGTTAAGTGCATTCCCTTAGATGTATCTATAGGAGGGTATGATGAATGAATGCATGAGGAAGAACCTAAATGTGTGAGATCACAGATTGACCGGAATATTTTTGTGCTGTTTACTTTTAAGTACTCCAAGTTACTAAAAGCTGAGGTGTCAAACACACAGGATCCCACAACACTCCCAAGTATGGCTAAACCAGATTAAATTGCAATTGTGAAATTTTAACAAAATAAAAATACAACAGAACACAGATAATGTTAATGTGTGGTTTTGTAAGTCAATATGCAGCCCACAGGCATTGTTACATACAGCTTAGTGGCTCCCATTCTATTTGATTTTGGCACCCCTAATTGCTTTTCAGCAAGCGTCCTAATAACTGCTTTCCGTAACCCATCTGTGAAGATCAAACTCTCTGTAATCTTAGTTTATTCCTTCATTTCTTCTAAATATGTAATTTACACAATCACAATAAGAAATTGCTTAGGAAAACCTCATTTTTTTTCTGTTTTTATCAGTATAAAAAACCATGGCAATCTTAATACTTTTGTGCACGTCTGTTGGCTTATGTATTTAGCAGCAATATTACATAACTTCATATTCATACTAATCAATACATCAAGAAAATGCATAGGGAAAGAAAAAAGTGAATGAGTTAGAGATTCAAAAACTACTTTACATTGCTTAAAAACTTTAATTAAAATATTGTGGAAAATGCTGGTGTTTCAGAAATTGAGGCACTCCTTTCTGTGTTACTATGGTTGATAGCACTTGAGTTCAGTTTTATAATCTATAAATTATCAGAATTATGTGAGCCCCTTCTATGTAAAATAATGGTATTATACTTTTTACATTATAGTAATAATGTAATGCCCTTTAATGGTGAGATTTTTTTTCCACATTGAATGACAATCCAAGAAAGAATAAAATTCAAGGTAAGGATGAGAGTGTATGAGCTGACCAATATATATGTACCTGTCTTAGTTTGACATGTTGGGTTGTTAGAAGTTTAAGGTCTACTAGACTAAGGCAGTGAAAGATATGACCTTTACTAAAATTTTGAGGAGCCATCAGATGAGTGAGAAAATCCTAGGCTTGTTCATAATGTAAGCTGGCGTCTTTTGTTTGGTTCCAGAATTGGCAAAGGTTTTCAAGGAGTCATGAAAAGGTGGGGATTTAAAGGACAGCCTGCCAGTCACGGTCAAACCAAAACCCACAGAAGACCTGGAGCAATAGCCACCGGGGTGAGTACAGATGAGCATTTTCTTTTCTGTCTATGCCCCCTTTATAACAACCATTATTTAACTTACGGTCTTCATGACTCTGGTGCAGCTTAGAACCCTTTCCATGTCAGAGTAGATTGTAATCAGAGTTGCAAGTATTCATCATTTTATGGCCAGAGTCTGGTGGGCGGAGAACCTTGAAATTGAGGAAAGTTGCTCAGAAAATGGCCACCACTGGAGTTTTTGTACCTTTCCTTCTCCATAGAACTTGCCAGACCTCACATTCTACTGCTGTAACCTCAGGAACTGGAATTCTTAAACTGATTTTATTGAAAGGGAAGTTCTGTGGGTTACATTTTGTTAATTGGATCTACCTATGAAATAACCTCACTGCCTCCTCACTGAATTCATGGTCATTTACAAAAAGTACTACTATAGGAAAAATAGGGTCGATGGATCTGTACCAAAATATAGATTTGTATTTAAGGCTCAGAGAAACTTTAGAGGACATTTAGTGCAACTTCTTCACCTTCGATGAGGAGACTGGGGCTCAGAGAGATAAATGACTTGTCCCCTGGTACACAGGCTAGTAAATAGAGGAGTCAGGAACAGAGGTCACGTCCACATGGTCTACATTCAGCACTTCTCAGATTTTGACATGTAATTGCATGAGCTACCTATTTATTTAGATGATCAAGGATGTGTCCTAGAGCAGTACTGCAGACGGCAGTGAGCTGGCCCCGAAGGGAAGAGATGATACTGACCCGAGGAAGGACAAGATTCTTTCAAGTGATTCCCAGACCTTTGCTGCTGTCCATACCGATCTAAGACTAGTGTTCTTCCAGTGCTGGTGTTGACCAGTGCATCATGGGATGTCACAGTCTCTGAAGAGTCATGCTTGCCAGTGACCAAGGGGAAGAAAAGAAGGAAATAAGCATGTATTAAGCACCTGCTCTGTGCCAGGCCACTGCCTTTATGAGTGTTTTCTCATTTAAGGTTCCTACATAAAGAGAAGTAAGGAGTATAAGTTGATTTTAGGCTCCAGCCATGCTTGATGTGCAAGGGCCATAAAAGACATCACTGGTGACATGGATGGAAAGTGGATTGAATCTAGACAGTGAGGGATGCCAAGCTTGAGCATCGGTGCATTGTGCAAGAAGTAGCAAAACAAGCAGGTGAGGCCTTGTAGCCAGAGCTAGCACACCAGGTTAGTCTTTGAGAGGAAGAAAACGTGTGCACAAGTAAGGGCATTCAGTGTGTACCTAAAAATTAGTTCCATCACAGCCTTGTTTTGGGACAGAGTATTGTAGGCTGCCTTCTGAGAAAGCCAGGGGAACATTGAGTACTTTGCAGGGAGATGCCCATGTTTGTGGAGGCACTTGGAGCCCATAGCATGCCTTTCAACAACAGATGCTGTGGCCATATCCCTCCAGTGCACATGGGTGATAGAAACTGCTGCTTCTGCTGCCATTGAGGAAACAAGGGAGACCTAGTCAGTGACATAACTGGACCGGAGCAAGCTCTGGCCTTCCTCTAAACCACGGTGTCCACTGAGGGGTAATGGAAATGTGGATGTCTGGAGATGCACCTCCATCCCCTGAGCCGCTTCAGCAGTTCCAGATGGTCTGCTGAATTATGTGGGGATGTGTATGGAGTTCCATGTGAAAGCCAATTGGTACAAAGGCATCCTCCTTCTAACTTCTGACAGTCTAGGGCTGATGGTGACTGATCACAGTGGGGGTGGGGCTTTTAATCAGGTGATCTTGGCTAAAAGCATTCTGCTAATTCTCTGAAGAACTTGGTGCATGAAACTTTAGACTTTTTTTTTTTAACTAGATTATTTTGGTTCAGATCCGTGATTTCAGCAGTATAAGAAATTCCCCGTATGGGAAATTCCTCTGCCCCTGCAGAACGGAAGCTTCTCTATTCTTAGAAAGTTGCCTTGGGCCCTTATGTGACATGCCCAAGGACACAGAGCTGGAATGTGTTGGGGACAGAACTTGGAGCCTGACCCTCTCCTGCTGGCTCTGAGGAGACTTTGGTGTGGGAGTTGTTAAGTGTTATTAAGTGCTAAGTCTCAGATAACGAGCTTGTATAGCCTTATCTCCTTAAAGTCTCCATCTTTCTCTGTTTATTAACACCTTAAAGAAGTTTTGTGTCCTGAGAATTCACATGCCGCAGGGAAGCTTTTGCCCAGCTCCTGTGTGAGATCACCTCCCAGTTTGTTACGGCCATCCATCACTGGAATCAGCCTGGCCTTGGCTGGGGGCAGCTGTTTGATTGTGTGAATCAGAGACCAGAACAACAAACTCATTATCCTGGCAACCAGTTCTTTTCTTTAATCACCCTGGCTTCAAGGAAAAAGTAATATCAAAAGAATGGATGAGAGGACTGAAGCCGTCCCAGAGCAGGGACTCACTTACATCATCGTGCCATAGTGTAACGAGAGACTGTGTGGTAGGAAGGTCCTTTTATTTTCCTTTGTGGCATTTTCCTAAGTACCACCTTGCTGTGCAACTAGGAATCTGTCATTGATACCTCTAGCAAAATCTCTTCCCTGTCGTCTCATCCAGTTTTTGTCTTGTCAGTCTGATTTAGAAAATAATCCTTTTAGATAAAGTGTATTTTGAGTCAATATATAACTTACTAAGGGTGTTTAACACCTTTTGATATAATTGATTTTTAAATTTAATTAATGCCCTTAGAAATCAAGAAAGTACCAAATTCAGCTTATTTTTCCTTTTTTTCTTATAGGACATTGCCAGAGTTTGGCCTGGAAAGAAAATGCCTGGTAAAATGGGTAACATATTTCGAACAGAATTTGGACTAAAGGTGAGTTTTAGGTGCGTAAAGAAAATGCTTTCTGGGAACACTTGCACTAAGCAGAAAGATGTCACGATATATTCATATATACTTAAATGTTGTTCTTCCAGTAGTTTTTCTTTTTAGAAGTACAACAAATCTGTTGTTGTTTTTTTAATGGAAGAAGTGCTTATAATTCTTGAGAATCTGCCATTTTTAAAAGGGTTAGCCTGAGAGTTACATGTATGTTTATCTCAGCTTTGTAGTTGTATACAGTTGGCAGATTTTACATGTGTATCCTGAAAGGTATGAAGTAATTCGTAATTCACTGTCATCCTACATTTTATCAATGTAGTTGGATCTCCTGGTGAAATTTGTGGGTTTCCTTGGCATCAAGCATCAGTAAATCTATAGAAATGCTCAGAAGGTACAGGTTGAGTTGTTTTCTACATATTGAGTTCGGACCCGGTAACAGTGAGAAGTTGTTGGCCTTCTGTTTAGAGTTGAAGCTTTCCAGTTTGTGCTTAGAGGCTTCTTTTATTATCTTGTAAACCAACCTCACCTTTCATGATGGATGATCCTGCCTATTAATCTCATAATTGCAAAAGAAAATCTCAAAGCCATTGATTATTAAACACCTGCTTTGCGCCTGGGCAGGGTACAGGTTCTTCAAGCCAAGCATTCATCTCTTATCTGTCAAGTGAAGAGTTTCAGTAGATTTCTGATGATCTAATTGATCCCCATCCATCTCAGCAGCCTGTATTCTTACAATTGGTTGTAAATTCTGTGACGTCAGTTTTCAATTGAATCAATCCTCTTCTCATGAATCCAGATGTAATGAAAGGATTTTCCTATCTAAACTAAGCTTCATGAGCTAGTTCTCCTCTAGGGAGATAGTAGAGGGAACCTTGGCCTCCCCTGGTTTCGTAAAGAGAGTCACAGTGAAAAAGGATCTTTTTGTCATCAAAAGGTACCAGGAAAACTGAGTCTCAGCCTCCATCACTTAAAAAAAGACAGTTTCTTCCAAGTAGAGTTCAGATATTTTGCTTTCCTGTTTGATATCATTCCTAATACCTTTTTAAATAATTTCAAAAAAGTTTGATTAGAAACCAGCCTGATGTTTGGTGATAGTGCCGAGATCCAATAGCATGATCCAAAGGATCGTGGTGATTTGGCCATGACTTACATTTGGAAAAAATCATCCCAGCTATCTGTAAGATACATTATATTGCTTAAAGCTTCCTGCACTATGTATTGTAAGGGTTTGAGGGCATTTTATAGGTGATGGTTTTCCTTGTGCTTCACCAAAGCTCATGAAAGCAGCAGCACTCACTTTTGAAACTCCTGTGTGAGTGTGGAAAGCACATTTCAGAATTACATAACTGAAACTTTAATTTTCATTTTATGCCATAGGTGTGGAGAATAAACACAAAACACAATGTAATCTATGTGAATGGCTCTGTACCTGGACATAAGAATTGCTTAGTGAAGGTAAGAATAATTTTTTCACCGTCTGGGGTTAAATATATATGATCCAAAGTTTAAAACCTTGAGAGAGAGTAGAGAAATTAATTCCCCCAATTGTAATAACCTTGGCGCACAAGCTGTATGACAACAGCCAGTGGTACAGATTTGACCCTCGGGCCATAGCGTGCTAACCCTGGTTTATTTCATTCTTTATTTGTTGTTTGCCTGTTGTCTCATTTCCTTTTTCAAAGCAAGTGTTCACATTATAAAGGAGTAAGGTCTCAGTAAACTCTCCAAATCCTCCCAGCCTTTCCTCTAATTCCTCCTCTCCTCCCCATTTCCTGCCTTTGCATTTAAGGGGTCAGGTTTCAGCACATATGTTGGAGAGTCTTATCAAGTTCATCATAGAATTTCTCTACTACTAAGCATCCAATGTTAGTACATAAGCCTGAATTATTTTTGGAGGAGTTTGGGGGACAACTCAAGGAGCTCCCTGCTTTCACTCCACCATCTTGGCTCTGCCCCCAACCTGAATTATTTTTGTAACAGTCCTTGGGAATATATTATCCCTCATCCTGCAAGATGTGATCACTCCGAACCCCATGAAATAACACAGCTTGTGACCAAGTATCTGAGCTGTCCTCCCCCCAAGCTGAGACTCCTCTTCATTAGGTTGGGAGCCACCTTGTCAAAGTTGGTATGTGGGCTGTTGTAGCAACTCTCAAGTGAGGTTTGTGAGCGATCCAGAGACCAAGATTCTTAGCTCCCAGTTCCCCTCTGACACTAAAGCAAAGGGGAATGAAGATGCATAGGATCAAGAGCTGTTTTTATTTTCCTTTATTTCATGAGTTTCCATGATCCCCTCCCCCAGAAAATAATTATCACATTTTGGTGGTGTACCTCTTTTGGATTAGGTCGGTGGGTCCTCAGGAAAGAGAAATGGAGTGGGAAGTGATAACCCACACCTGGTAGTCCCTGCTCCTGAGAGGCTGGTCGATTTCTGAGCTTGAGAGTCTCAACCATGGTAGGGCTAGAGCCAGTTGTATGTCTCCACTGAGTCCAACATTGATATGGTGAGCCCTGGGGGAAGGGGGGACCTACGGCAGAGAAGGAGGTACAAATAGGGGAACATAGAGTAGAGAAGCTAGAAGGGAATGGAGTCAAGTGCATAGAGAGGATTGATCTTGACAGGGGAAAATGCCACCTCCCATCAGCATCTGGGGAAGGAGGGAATAAAGGAGAATTTCAGGGAGTTGAGATTAAAAGAATAGGAGAAGAAGGAACTTACTTAGAATGGCATCAGTCTCCTCAGTGAAGAAGAAGTTCTCAGCTGAGGAGGTGCATGTGGAAGGGAGCAGATGCTCTTGGATCACAGGGAGAGCTGGTGTAGGAGTCTCCCTCAGGGTGACTTAATTGGAATGGAGAAATGTGTGGGTTCAGTACTCTCCATAGTGATGATGTCCAAGTAGCCAGACCTAGTGACTTTTCTGGCATCTTCTTGGACGTTTCAAATGTAAAGTGTTCAAAAGACAATTCATCTTGTCCCCAAACCCACCTCTTTTCCATACTTCCTATTTCTGTTGAAGACATCAACATTTTAGTCTCCCACATTCATGGCCTGAGTATTCCCAATTTCCCACTGTCCTCTGCACCTCCAGTCACTTAATAAATCTCATTACTTTTACCCCATCTTTCCTGTGGTCCCTTCTCTGTACTTACACAGAGACCACCAGACCTCAGCCCTGACTCACCTGGCACCACTCTAGTCCTTCCCATGGTGGACTTGGGAATGATAGAATCTCCTCTGACTAGCCCTTGGAGCCTGTAGCTTCCACTTATGGTCCTCTGTCTTACATATGATAATTCTCTCGTCTCTGGCTTTTTCCTCCCATAGAACTGTCACCTTAGTGTGCCTACTTTTAGGCCCTTACTCAGCCCCATCAGCACTGCTGTGCATGCCCCTGGATTTGTCTTCCCCTCCTAGAAAGCGGCTTTTTATGCTCTAAAAGTGACTAGTCTAGGTTAATGTGGATGTAGAGAAAGTTATGATTGGATTTATACCTTTTTTCTCACAGTGAAAATTGATAATGAGGTGGGGGAGTGGAGTGTCTGTCAGGTTGACCAAGCTCCATCACTATTGAAACCTTATGGCTCTCAACCTGGTTAACACTTGACTCCTTTAAAATTGCTCAGCTATAGTTTGGTAGCATCATTCCACTGGGAAATATTTAATAAGCCTTTGAATTTTTTAACCTTATTAAGTATAAGACTAGGACTTTTATTGAAATTAAATTCAAGTTTAAGGAAATAAGAAAAGTAGCTTAAGTTAGTTTGATAATTTTTATGAACAATCTTAAAAGAGATTAAAATAGATAAATTTTTCTATAGCTACAGAGCTGTGTACTTATTTCAACCCAGCTATTCATTTTCTTATTGCCAAAATGATTATGCCTCATTTTTCTCTGTGTGCATAATTATGTGTAATTTTTAAAATGCTCTCTGAATGAGGACTGTAAATAATAAATCAAATGCTGTTGAGAAATCAGGGATATTTTTTTCTAAAAAAATATTGCTAACATTTTAGAGCACACCGATATTTTTACTGTAACAATTTTCTGTGAATTAGCAGGTAGCACCATGATATCACAGCATAATGAAAAATCACCACCAGAGATAAGGTATAAAGTATACTTGGCTCTTTGTGAAAGGAAGAACCAGAACATAAGCAAGGTTTAAGTACCTACTGTGTGCCAGCCCTATGAGGTAGGAGCTGTTATGATCCCTGTTTTACAGTTGAAGAAACTGAGGCAGAGGTGAAATGCCTTGCCCAGAACCACATCTAGGAAGTGTCTGATGCTGGATTTGAACCATTACTTAAGCACTATAAATAGTAACAGAAATATGTGTCACCGTTAAGGAATGACCTGTATGTAGATTCAAAATAGGATGTGAGATCTGTAGATATATGTAGATAAAGATATAAGGGGCAGCTAGGAGGCACAGTGGATACAGCACCGGCCTTAGAGTAAGGAAGACCTGAGTTCAAATACAACCTCAGACACTTGACACCTATTAGCTGTGTGACCCTGAGTAAGTCAAATAATCTAATTGCCTTGTCAAAAAAAATATGTATATACACATACTTATACTGATCATATCCCACACCCACATTTCCACTTGCATTTTGAGATTCAGATAAGATATAGTCTGATTTTTTAGCTTTACAGAACAGCCCGCTTTCAAGATGTAGAGATTAAAATTGAAGGGGCTTTTACATCAGTGGATTTGATATTGACTCCTTCCTTTGCAACTGAACAACAACGGCTCATCAGTATATGGGCAGGTGGGTGGCACAGTGGATAGTGCTGGGCCTGGAGTCATGACATTTAACTAGCTGTGTGACCCTGGGCAAGTCACTTCACCCTGTTTGCATCAGTTTCCTCATCTGTAAAATAAACTGGAGAAGGAAATGGCAAAATGCTCCAGTATATTTTGCCCACCCACCCCCCCCCCCGAAAAAATAAAAATAAAAAAGTGGGATCCCAAAGAATATCTGAAGAACTACAAATTTTGTGTATAATATGCCACAACAGATGGCGGTTTGGAATTTCAGATTCGTACTCATCAGAGAGATCAGTGTTCCCTGGGATGGCTAAGGTTCAATAAGGGATGATAATCCGTCATGAAGAAAGGGGAGGGTGTGGACGGAATGTCAGTTCTTGTCTTGCCTCTCAAACTGGACCAGTCAGGATTGTTGTGTTTGATGTAATTCTTAGAATAATCAGCACTTAAGTCAACTTAGTGACAGTGTGGATTAGGAATGTATTACTTCTTTTTCTAGGTCCGGGATTCTTCCCTGCCTGCCTATAGAGACTTCGCCAAAACTTTACCGTTCCCTACCTATTTTCCTGATAATGATAATGAAGAGGAACTACCAGAAGATTTATATGCTGATGATGTTTGTCAGCCCAGTGAGCCTTCTATCATATACAATTAACATGCCTGCACATGGCGGACTCTCATTTTCTATGGATGTTATGGAGCCAGCCACCACTTCCTTTTTCAGTCTCACTAGTAGCCCGTTGGGCCCTTTGTGTCAAGTGAACCACTCAACCTGGACTTTTAAATCATGGCATTAAGTAGAGCTGATTGATGGTTAAATTTGCATATTAAAAAATCTTTTTTTATATAATAATAATAATGTTGTGGATTTTATTCTCTCCTTATCAAATAGATCCAATTACATTAGTCTTTTTTTTTTTCAGAACTGAATTCCTTTTAGTCTGTTTTTCTGCTGTACTTTGAGAGATCAATGTAATGGGGTGATGAGGCAAGGGAGAGCCGAACGAAGTATGTTTCAGCTTCCTCATCTGCACTGCGCCTTCCTTCTCCCTCTACTATCCCCTCACAGAGACGCACAGGTTATAGGAAGGACCACACCTTCCTACGTGTCTGGCACGATCCGTCTGGGAGATTTCAGCCCTCATTTTGAAGCAGGGATATCAGTTTTTAAAACTGCTTCCAAAGAAGCCTTTGTGTGTTTGTCTTGTCAAACACTTGCCCTGTCCTGTCATAGAAATTCCATTTATTCCTTCCTTATCAGTTGACAAAGAATCTTCTTTATAAAAGGAATTCTGCGAGGTCGTGGAAGACAGACCAGACAGGACTCCTGCCTTCATAGCATCCCTAGGGTTCAGCATATTACACAACAAATGCCTTGTAAAGGTACAGAACCCAGTATCCGGCGAGGTCTGAGGAGGAACGACTACCCAATATTTACTCACAGCATCTCCTCCCCCTCTGCCCATCAAGCTGCTGGCATTAGCAGCTGTGATATGGAAGGTCTCATGAAGTAGCTCACATGGGAGTTAAGCTTCCCAGAATCAGAAGGAATTCAGAGATGACGGGACGTTCTAGTCAGAAGGATCGCTGAGCAAAGGCCCGGAGGGGCTCAAGGCGCGTTCCAGTAACAGTGTGGTCTAGTTTTATTAAGATCTTACCAAGATGAGAAAACACAAGTTAAGATTGAAATTGTCCAGGGACACCAGATTATCCTAGTCCTTGAATGGTGGATGCAGAGGCTTTGAGCAGGGGCAGTCTGGTTTTTTAGTAGAGGAGAGCTCCGCAAGATGAGCAGCCCCAGAAAGAGGCAGGGGAAGGTTCATTAGAAGGTATTGAGGGGCGGCTTCTGTCACTGGTGGCAAACGGGGGTGAGGAAGTGAGGTAGGATGTACCAAATGAGGCTGCCCAGGGGAATGCCATTTCAGCAGTGACATCTATCATCAACAAGTGTGCAGACCTACAAAGCTAGCCCCTCCATTTCTAGGGGTACCTGAGAACTGATCCATGTCACCCTTTAACTCATCATCCATGGTGTGAAGCCGCTCTGCTGTCTGTGGTGGTTGAATGGAGAAAAGTCCCCCTACCCCTGGGGCAAGACAGATTCACCTACAGCCTACAGTAGCCAAGTAACCACATCTCTGTTGGTGGAACAGCTTTCAGGGGTGCTTATGCAAGTCAGGGGTCTTAGATCCGAGCCTGTCATTTCAGTTTCATGATAATAGTGATAACTGCTCTAGATGGAGAAACTTTGGAAATAGATTTAAGCCACATTTGTCAGTTAAGCTGTTCAATGAATAAATGGATGCATGAAAGAAAATCCTCAGTGTGCCCAGCTCACCCAGATGAGACACTGAAATTTTACCCAAATTGTATTTTGATATAAACTGGCGGCTAGATGGCGCAGCGGATAGAGCACCAGGCTTGAAGTTAGGCAGCCTCAACTTCTTGAGGTCAAATGCGGCCTCAGGTGCTTCCTAGCTGTGTGACCCTGGGCAAGTCACTTCACCCTGTTGGTCTTAGTTTCCTCATCTGTAAAAAGAGGTGAAGAAGAAAATGACAAATTACTGCAGTATCTTTGCCAAGAAAACCCTAAATGGGGTCACAGAGTCAGATGTGACTGAAAAATAATAAACTTGTAAATGTATAGTTTTAGTGAATTAAATGAAGTCTCTTTATGGGCAATGAAATAAAATCCTAGATATCCAGTATCCAGGCTATTTTGCTTATGCCAGTCTTAAATACATTCATTTTGTTAAGATAAATTTTTCTCAGTTTTAAGTGGAATAGGACCTCCCATATATCATCATTGCAAAGGGGTTTTCAGTTGGCCTATAGTTTAATAAAAGTCCTTTTTCCTAAAAAATACTGATCTTTAGAAGGTTATACGAAGGTTGTTGCTCCTTGTATATGACTTGAGGCTTAAAATATTGATTTCTCTTATAGATTAAAAGTGTGTTGCCTACCTCTGCTGCTAAAATTAGCTGCAGATCACAGGAATTTAATGACCTAAGAAGCCTCAGGGAATGTGCTTAGATAGGACATCCAAAAAACCTCGGTCATAGAGAAATGGAATCTCTTCTGTCTGAAATACCATCTTTGGAGTAGCAGAAAGGATCCCTGGCAATTTTGGGGGTTTTTGGTTTGCTTTGTCTGTAAAGGAAATGACCAGACCAATGCAATTTTCTTCCCGTACCCTGACCAGCACATTATACTAAGCATGCTCTTCTCAGTCATTTCAAACGATAAAAGATATAAACTATTCATTTTCAAAGTAGTAAAATTTTGATAAGAGGCTAGCTGCCAAATACTGATACTGGGAATTATCAGTATTATAAAGAATCAACCACATTTTATAAACAGACTAACTCCTACAGCTGATTGAGATTCAGTGTTCTCAGGACTGCTGGCTTACATGGCCAACAAAATGGAGGACCAGACATTATCTCCAATCCTCACAACCTCTTAACTCTCTCCAAAAGAGAAACTCTGGACCAAATATAAATCATTTTCAGCAGCCTCCATGGTCTAGGACACAAAGTATTACTAAAAGGTAAGAATACCTAATATTTACTCACAGCATTTCCTTCTCTACTGCCCATTAAGCTACTGCTCACCAAGCATTAGCCACCTGACCCTAGGAAGGTCTTGCAGTAGAATATGACTCCATGCTGCAATGCCCCCACCCCCTTTCCCAGTAGCAGGGAAAACCAAGCTTGAAAGGCAGGAATTTTGCTGAGGCTGCAATAACTCATACGGCAGTGTTCTGTGCTTGAATACAGCTCAGCCAAAGTGCAGCAACAGGGAATGGGGCAGGACATACGTCAGGGCTTATAGTAAGAATTCACGGGGGCGGAGCCAAGATGGCGGAGTAGAAAGACTCACCTAAGCTAGGTCCGAACCCACAGCCCATAGATTTCCTGTAAAAAGAACTCCTGACAAATTCTGGAACAGTGGAAGCTGCGCAGAAACACAGTGAAGGAGATTTCTG
>CM053770.1:31606781-31635692 GCA_028658325.1 Potorous gilbertii | reverse complement strand
CAAATGGGGAGAAAATTTTGGAACCCAAAATCTTGTGAAAATGAATGTAAAAAGTTAAATAAATTTATTTCAATAAAAAAAAAAAGAATTCACCTATATACCTTGTTCCTTGTTTCCTTCAAGTGCCATAAAGAACCACCCTCCCAGTGGCAGACTACCAAAGAATACTTAAAATATCTCCAGGAAAAAAAACAGAAAACCCAAGACTGCAAACTCCAAGACACATAATGGCTAAATTGAGTAATCTTATTGAGAAACAAATTCTGCAAAAAGCCAAGAGAAAGACCTTCAAACACAAAGTAAAAGAAATTTGGTTAATACAAGATTATTCTTCACCTACAAGAAAAAGCAGGAGGGAATGGACTATTGTATTCCAAAGAGCAATGGTGCTCAAGATTTAGCACATGACCTCTCGTGAAAATTTGCCCTTAATCACGACTGAAAAAAACATAAATGTTTACTAATAAAGAAGCATTTGAAATATTCTTAGAAAAACCAGGCCTAATGAGTTTATCTGGTTCAAAAGAAATAGAAGTAAATGAAAGTAGCCACAAAAATCTACAGCAACAAGAGAAGATCAGAGACTCCATTAGGAGACCTCTCTAAAAGTACATCAGGAGACCAGGGAGAAAGCAACAATCAAATTAGATGTGATGGTGGAAAAACATGCCTGATATGTCATGGGTTAGACTTTACAACACCTGGCCTACAAGTGAATTTGTCCTTTTTGTTGCACTAAACTATAAAATGGTGGGGGACAAGTGCATAAAAAGAGGAAAAGAAAGAAGATAGAAGAGATTGAAAAAGGGAAAGGAAAAGAGAAACCTTGCTTCAGCGCTAAGAGGAGGTACCATTGATGGGTAGAGAGAGATGTTCCAGAAAGGAAAATGAACCCCTTAGAGTGGATATTATCTGAAACGATCTAATGCTGAGACCACAATCCTGCCTCAAGAGAAGAGGAATCAGAGCTCCTGAATGAAATCAACAACCAAAAGAGAGGGGAGGGCATGGATGCAGGAAAGAGGTTGAGGCAAATGGGGAAAATTACCAAAAGCAGGGCAAAGATCAGTGATGACCTGCATCATCAAGGAAGAATTCCACCAAGGAAATCCATCTTCTCAATCACCTGCACAAACTGACATTTTTCTAAGAATGAGGCACAAGAGAAAAAGGGGGTCCAGGGAGTCAACCTAAACTAGGTATATCAAAAGTTTTAATTTCATGAGGATTACAGAGAATAAGGACAGAACTAAATGAGTATAAAGACTGAACCAAAGAGTAAAAGTCTACAATAGATAGATTGTAAAGATTAATAATTAAGAGAGTGGGGGGGGGGAGGGAAATAGCCTAGAAAAAAGCACAGAAAATGAAATTTATAAAAACAAAGCAAATTGAAAGGGAGAAGGGAGATTCTGCTTGATTAAATGAGAAGAGGGAAAAAAGGGCAGAATTAATTAACCAGATAAGAGCAAGAAAGAAAAATAAACTGATCAGCAGAAGTCCAAAGAGAAAAGGAGTAACATGGGAGGGGGTCAAGGATAAAGGGAAGAGATTTGGTGGGAATTTTTTTAATTAAACTAAACTAACTGAAGAATTAGGTTTACAGCACAAAAGCAGAAAAAATCATAACTTTTTTAAAACTCTAGAGATGAATGGAGGAAAATATAAACACACCCTTCAACATTAAATATGGAATATTGAAGTAAACCATCCAATAGAACAAGGAACAGTGACAGATTGTGTAAAACAAAAACTTGACAATCTGTTGCTTTTAGGAAATATTTTAAAAGCAGAGACATAAAAAGAATAAAAATAAGGGACTAGAAAAAAATTCTTTTTACTATGCATTAAATGAATCCAAAATGACATTTGTAATAATGCCATTAGACAAAGCAAAAATAAACATTAAAAGATAAAAAGAGTCAAACAAGGAAATCACATTATGCTGAGATGAACCAAAAGAACAAACTAGTACTGATATTAAATGTCAATGCTCCAAATGTCTTATCATTCAAATTAATAAACAGTATCTAGAGATAACAATACATTAATGAAAAGAGACTTCAGTATCCCTCTCCATTTTGGATAATTCTAACAGATAAAACAGGACAATATAGAATTCAACAAATTGCTGGAGAATTTGGAATGAAAAGATAAGGCATCTTCTAAATGAACCATAAAAGAATAAACATTCTTCAGGAGAAGATGAAACTTTTACAAAAATTGAGCATGTATTAAGGCACAGAGATATTGCAAATAAAGTGGAAAAAGGAAAAAATAGGCAATATATCCTTTATAGAACATAATGCAATAATTAATAATAATTAATGCCATGTTGACTTGCAAATGGAGCTTTAACATTGAAATCCTAAAAGAGTGAATCAAAGACAAATCACAGAAACCACAATTATGTTTTTAAAATGAAAAAAACAGGAACAAAATTCCTAGAATGCAGCTCAAGCAGTCACTAGAGGAAAAATCATATCCCTGCAAACAAATTTAAGGGAAGAGATGATTAATGAACCGAATGTGCATTTTTTAAAACTAAAAGGTCAACAAATAAGCAAGCCTAAAATAAGCACAGAAGTGAAGACACTAAAAATTAAAGGAGAAAGAGATTAACTGGAAAAATAATATAATAATAATATGCAATAATAAATTGATTATATTATGACATGATATTAATCATTAATAATTAAATAATATATGTAAGTAAAATAAATTATGCTATAATGTAATATGAATGATTAATAGTTAATTATATTGTAATACATTTATTATATATAATATAATAATAAAATAGAAATCATAAATAAAATTAAACCCTGGTTCTTTGAAAAAATTACTAAAAATCATAATCTAATTTGATTCCAAAGAAGAGGACAGAAAACCAAATCAATGAGCAAGGGAAAGTCACAACAGAACTGGAATAAAAAGAATAACCAGAACCTATTATGTATAGTTATATGCTAAGAATACGCAAGAACACAAAAGAAGAGAGGAGTACTTTCAAAAATTTTTAATACCCAAGCTATCAGAACATCAGATAGAAATCTTAACCCAATCTCAGGAAAAGAAACACAACTAGGTAGAACGGGAGAAAAATTTTAAAAAATCCTCCTGGTCCTGATGGATTCACAAGAGAGTTCAATCAAACTTTTAAAGAGCAATTAGTACTCATATTACAAATTAAATTAACCAAAAATCTCATCAAAAAGACTACAGAAATTTATCCAAAAATTAATCCAAAAAAATCCATTGCTATAACCAAGTTGGATTTTTGCCAGGGATGCAAGGCTATTTCAACATTGGGATATAATTAATCATATTAAAAAACAAAACATCCAAAACCACAAAATCATCTCAGATACAAAAAAGGCCTTTGACAAAGTATAACACTCTCTTGTGTTAAAAAAAAAAAAACAAACTCTACAAAGTATAGGCATAGATGGACCTTTTTTTAAAAAAAAATATCATAAGTATCTAAAACCAAAAGCAAGCATCTTTTGCAATAGGGATACACTAGAACACTTCCCAGTAAATATGAGAGTAAGGCAAGGATGCCCACTCTTTACAGTATTATTTGATACTGGAAATAGTGGCAACAGTAATAAGAGAAAGAAATTAAAGGCATAAATACAGGTGAAGAGGAACTAAAACTATACCTCTTTGCTGAAGTCATACTTGGACTATTCTTGAGATCAGCAAAGATTCTAATTGTGATAATTAATAGCCTCTCCAAAACTCAGCTGCATTTATTTGTAATAGTAATAAAATCCAAGAATCAATACTAAAAGGGGAAATCCCATTCCAATTAACTACAAAATGCATAAAATATCTGGAGATTGAGCAACCAAAGAACATAAAAGCTTCCTATGGATTCCGTTACAAAGTATTCTTTAAAAAAAATAAATATTAAATAGAAGTTATTCAATGTTTATGGCTGTGCCGTGCCAATATAGTAAAAATGACAACACTATCAAAGTTAATCTGCACTTTTAATGCTGTACTAATAAAATTACCAAGGGGATACTTTGTAGAATTTGATCAAATATAATAACATTAATTTGGAAATACAGAAGATCTAAAATGTCAAGGGAAATGACAAAAAGAGATAGGGACAAATGGGGGATAGCATTTCCAGACCTCAAATTACATTATAAGGCAACAGTCATCAAAATCATCTCATACTGTTTTAAAAAAGAGAGAGTTAGATCAATGGAGCAGACTTAACATGGGAGAATCATAAATAAAGGAGCTCATAATCCAGTATTCAATAAAGTGGAAAACATAAATTACCAAAGACTTTCCTATCTGATTTTTTAAAAAGTGCTGGGAAAACTGGAAAATGATCTGACATATATTAGACAGACCAATCACTTACACCATGTTCCACAAATACACATTCCAAATGGATTCATGACCTTAATATTAAGTATCAAACTATAAAAAAACTAGATGAGAAGCAGATCATACATCCCTCACAGCTACTAGGTAAAGATGTGTTCTTAACCAAACCAGGCATACAGGCAATTAGAAAAGTTAAAACAAATAACTGAATACATGTAACTGAAAAACTTCTGCACAAAAAAAAGGGAAGTAGTAAAAATGGGGGTGGGGGAATTTTTCTATCAGATTTTTCTGGTAAGGGTTTAGCATCCAAGATACATGAACAATTCACACACATATGCACACACACACACACGCGCGTATATATAAAACTGCTAGCCATTCCCCAACAGATAAATGATCAAAAGATATTTACAAAAATTTCTCAAAAGAAGAATTGAAAAGTATTAAAAGTCATACAAAAGAATGCTCCTAATCACTAATAATAAGAAAAATCTGAATTAAACTAAACTTTGTTTCACCTCAAATCCCGCATAGATGGATGTTGTTGGATGGATGAATATTCACCCTGAAAACAAAAACAAGAAAGGGCAATGCTTATACTGGCAGGGTTATGGGATGATAAACACATTAATAAATTATTGGTGGAGCTGTGAAATGGTCCATCTATTTTGGACAGCAATTTAGAATTATGTAAATATAGTGACTATTCATATCCACGGAACCAGAGGTTCCATTTCTGGACTTACACACCAAGGAAGTCAGTCATAAGAACAAAGTTCTCATATACACCAAAATATTTATGGCAGCACTTTTGGGGAAGCAAAGAATTGAAAACAAAAATAGATACCTATCAATTGAGGAAATACTAAACAAATTGTGATGATGAATGAAATAGAAATGACCAATGTGTGGATTACAGAGTAGCATGGCAAGATCTATGTGAAATTACACAGAGTACCGTAAACAGTCAAGAAGCAACATACATAGTAACTGTTCAGTCATGTCCAACACTTTGTGAACCCGTGGACCATAGCACACCAAGCTCAGTACTCTCTATGGGTCTGTTTGGTTTTGTGGGGTTTTTGTTTGTTTTTTGGCAAAGGTACTGGAATGGTTTACCATTTGCTTCTCCAGTGAATCACAGAGATACACAGTAACAACCACAGCATAACTGGAAAGTGTCGTACAACATACAACAAAATCAAAAGTGAACGTTGCAAAATTATAAAGATCAAGTAAGACTCAAACGTAAGAATATGAGGACACTCTCAACCCCCACCTTTGCAGAGGAGGAGCACCTGCAGGTTTTTCACACTGCAACTTTGCAAAGTACAAAAACATCACAAAGTTTTCAGACTTTTTCAGTGCTGACAAATTGTACTGTTTTCCTCCCCTATTTTTCAATAAAAACATTTAAAAATCAAAGATTCAGTGTTCACTGAGTTTCCTTAAGGCTATTTATTTGGTCCTTTTTTCCAAGTATATATTTAGATATTTAACCACAGAAGAGAGTCAAGAATCACTCATTTTTTAAGTAACTACCATGAAATGGAACCACCAAGTCCCTTCCCTCAGAGTTTACATTTTATAGGGGAGACAAGATATACATATATAAGTACATATGAAGTAGGTACAATGTTATTTTAGGTGGGAAGGGGCACTTGCAGCAGAAGGTGGGGAGGGCTCAGAAAAAAAACTTGACGTAAAAGGAGAGAACTTGTAGAAAGGTGCTTGACAAAAAGCATCCCTACCCTCAAGAGGCTTATAGTCTGCTCAAAGCAGACATTAAAATCTTGTTTGGCAGAAGGACCTAATCTTTTCCAACCCCTTTATTTTATAGATCAGCACAGAGGGCCAGAAAAGTTAAACAAACAAAAGGTAGTAAGGTGAATTAAAGAAGGTACTGGATATGGTATATGGTCCTGGAATCTTGTCACCTAACTCCATTCAAGTCACATCTCTGAACATCTGCTTCTTCAAGATGGGAGTGAGATCTGAACATGTTTGTCCTAAAGAAAGAACCTTATACATGGCCCAGGAATGACAGCCTCCCCAGGCTGACAGAAAGCAGGCAAGCTGAGACAAAGTCACAGACATTTTCCTTAACTGTTTCAAAAATAACACTGCTTCCCACTCATCTAGATTCTAAGACCCTGCACACACCCTAACGACTTGATTTTGTACTTTTTTTTTATACCTCCAAAAGTTGTTCCATCTCCTAGGTTATCCCAGAAACTGTCCGAATAATGCCCCCTCCCTCACCCCTACATCAGGTTATCAAACGAGTAAGCCCTTGGGTCTTGACTTTAAAGGACAGGTCATTTTTCTTTCTGCCTATTGTTGGCAATATCACATTGAAACCCATTCTGGCAGGAAGGAAATCACCAATCCCATTATTGACAAGAAAGATGCTGCTTGGTGGTTTGGTTCTCAAGAAAAAGCTCCTCTTATGATATAGATAGAGAACATATATATACATATATATATATATATACATAAAACTATATGTAACTATATATAATTATATACTGCATTTATTACATAACAAAACTATATATTCATTATATAATGAAGTTTTCCTCCAAATTTATTTGTTTTCAATTTTCAACAATCACTTCCATAAATTTTAAATTTTCTCCCCCTCCCTCCCCAAGGCAGCATGAAATCTTTATATGGGTTCTACACATACATTCTTATTAAACACATTTTCACGTTGGTCATGTTGCATAGAAGAATTAAAACAAGCGGGAGAAAGTACGAATAAAACTAAACAAAACCAAATATAACAAAAGAGAGAACAGTCTGTTTCATTCTGCATTTTTCACTCCATAGTTCTTTCTCTGCATGTGTATGGCCTTTTGCATCATGAGTCCTTTGGAAATGTTTTAGGTCCTTGTCTTGCTGTGGAGGACTAAGTCTATCAAAAACAGTCCTCACACATTGTGGCTGTTCCTGTGTATAATGTTCTCTTGGTTCTGCTCACTTCACTCAGCATCAGTTCATATAAATCTTTCCAGGTTTTTTTGGTCTGCCTATTCGTCATTTCTTATAGCACAACAGTGTTATACCATAACGTGCTCAGCCATTCCCCAATTGATGGGCATTCCCTCAATTTCTTGGCCACCACAAAAAAGAACTGCTATAAATATTTTTGTATACATGGATATTTTTCCCATTTTTATGATCTCTTTGGGATACAGCCCCAGAAGCATTACTGCTGGGTCAAAGGGTATGTACATTTTTGTAACCCTTTGGGCACAGCTCCAGATTGCTCTCCAGAATGGTTGGATCATCTCACAGCTCCACCAACAATGAATTAGTGTTCCAACACTCCCACATCTTCTCCAACATCTATCATTTTACTGTTTTGTCATGTTAACCAATTTGACATGTGTGATGTGCTACTTCAGTTGTTTTGATTTGCATGTCTCTTATCAATAGTGATTTAGAGTACTTTTTCATGACTATAGATAGCTTTAATTTCTTCCTCTGAAAACTGCCTGTTCATATCCTTTGACCATTTATCAACTGAGGAATGACATATTCTTTTAATTTAGACTCAGTTCTCTATATATTTTAGAAATGAGGTCTTTATCACAGACACTAATTGTAAAAATTCTTTCCCAGTTTTCTACTTCCTTCCTAATCTTGGTTGCATTGGCTTTGTTTACACAAAAACTTTTCAATGAAGATATTTATATGTTGAGTAGTTTCAGTTGTGTCAACTCTTTGTGACCTCATTTGGCATTCTCTTGGCAAAGATACTGGAATGTTTTGTCATTTCCTTCTCCAGCTCATTTTACAGATGAAGAAACTGAGGCAAACAATGCTAAGTAACTTGCTCAGGGTCACACAGCTAGTATATGTATATATATACACACACGTATGTAGGTATATATGTACACATGCATATGTATGCATATATATATGTATACACAGGCACGCACGCACATACATATACACAGATGTATTAGAAGAAATGATGAAACTCCTAGTCCAAAGTTCTTCATACTGTAAGGACAAGCAAACTGGTTTGTTTTCTGGTGTGGCAGCTCTTCATTTGAGGGCTTTCTACTGCTCAGGGAGGAGCCTGGTTAAATCTCTGGTCCAGTTCTAACCTTGTTATTCTAACCCCAAATCACATCCTGCTCAGTTGTGGTCTACATCAATATGGCCTGTGGTCATGGCAGAGTTCACCTATCATTTCAGACCATAAATGGAGAGCTCTTCCAGGGAGTTTAGAGTTCTATGGGATAATGAATTTAGAGCAAGAAATGCCCATAGGGGCCATCTGGTCCAATGCCCTCACTTTATAGCTAAAGAAACTAGCCCAAAGACATGACTGGCTCATGAGCCATAGATTGGAAGACCTAGTCTTCAAACCCAGGCTCTCTCCAGATCCAGTGCTATGTCCACTAAGTCCCCTGACTATCTGTCCCCCAGGGCCCTCTTCACTCAACAGTCATTTAAATATCTGTCTAATTGAAAAGGTTGCTTAGGACAACTTCGTTGCTACTCACAAAACTTTGATCTAATGGAGATGACCCTAGCTCACTGATCACCCTGGACTGTCTCCTTTTTCCCCATCTGGAGGAGGATTTCCAAAAGTCTAAAGCCAGCATACTAACAGAGAACTTTCATCCTGGAACCACTGGGGGCAGCTGAGTTTAGGATGGATTGGATGGATGGGGAGAGGCTAGAGGCAGGGAGATCAATTAGGAATAGATTACAACAGTCCCAGTGATAGAGGGCAAAGGCCTGAGTAGGATGGTCGCCATGTGAGGGACCCGAAGATAGAAATGACAAAATTGAGTAACATGGAGTCCACACACTTAATATGGCTCACTCTATGTTCTCTGCTAACAAACGTGTACTAGAGTTAAGTCAAGGCACCATAACATGTCACGGACTTGTTTCTATGCCAGAGAGAAGGATGAGGGATGTTCAGAACCTGCCTTCACAGCCTTGAATTCTTGGACTAACAGAAGAAGATTAAAGCATCCCTGTCAGTTCCAGAACACTAGAGCCACATGTGAGAGCAACTGGCCTGGATTCCATTCTTTCTTGATTCGGCTCTTGGATGTCATTTCAGAAGGAGCAGCAGCTGCCTTTTGTACTACTCGTTTCTTTTTTTTTTCCTTTTTGTGATTAATGAGGAGGCTCGTGTAAAAAAGACAGGCTGAATTAATCTTAACACATGCATTCCTTAGCAGCACAAAAGCAAATTATTTCAACTTGGCTGCCACCTTTGGTTTGGAAAAAGTTGTGAGATTCACTGGCGCATTTGGGAGTATGAGTGAGACAAAGACGAATAATTTCTCTTTGGAGCCCTAACCAGGGTAGGGTAATGGGGACTTTGTCACGGGGCACTGACATGAGAGGGAGTAACACTCTGAGACTGGTTGCCCCCTTTCAGGGCACAGTTGCATCCAACTATACTCTCTACTGCCAACCTACTGCCCCTCACCCCAAAAAATTATTTTTTCAACTGACTTCACCACAGACAAAAGAATTTCTATTTGCCCTTCAGGCTCCAGAACCAACTATTCTATGAAAAGTGTTAGTGTTTGTAAATGTTTGGAGAGAGGAGAAGAAGGGAAATGAGATTTTTTTAAGCTGAACTCAAAACTTCTGACTTAGCATTGACAAGGATTCCTGATCTGGAAAAGGGGGTAATTGAATAACACTCTCTCATAGCAGTTTTGACAGACATATATGTCAGACTCAGTTAATGGAACCAACACAACTGCCTGCTTTGTGCATCAATATAAATGTGACCCTGAAAAAAAAACTAGTTTATTTCACAGGAAACTTGTAAATAAAATTGTCATCATCTCTGATAGAGAGAGTCATAAAGGTCTGCGGTATTGGATGTGATTTATTTGGGCTGCATTGCTAACTCAAGCTCTGTTGTTAACATCCTGTGTATCTTCCAACCCACCTTCTCAAAAACTGAGCTCTGGGGAATTTGACAGACTGTGTCATCACTGTAACTGCATTCTGAGGCTGATGCTAAAATATTCACTGTAAAAGAAAGGAAGGATGTAGATGACAACTGGAAGGGGCATGCTGGATATTGGGTGAAAGCAGGAATCAACATTTATAGTGACTACCAACAAAAAGGGTAGAGAAAAGCAGTCACATTTTAAAATAACTTAGTTCCCTTGATTTGTAATGTTTTCCAAAAGTTAATTTTCTTTATGGGGCAGCTGGGTGGCACAATGGATAGAGCAGTAGGTCTGGAATCAGGAAGACTTCTCTTCATGAGTTCAAATTCAGACTGAGACATTTACTAGCTGTGTGTCCCTGGGTAAGTCACTTAATCCTGTTTGCCCCAGTTTCCTCATCTGTAAAATAAGCTGGAGAAGGAAACTGGCAAACTACTCTAATATCTTTGCCAGAAAAACCCCAAATGGAGTCACAAAGAGTTAGACACAACTGAAATGATGGAACAACAACAGATTTACCTTATAACATAATTTCTCTAGCAAAAGGCTGATGAGAAATTCTTAGCCCACCTGGTAATGGAGCAAGGGTTCTTGATTTGGGATCCATGGATAGAGTTAAGGAAGGTTTTGTGATCTTGCAAAGGAAGAAAATTGCATGCTTATCTTCACTAACCTCTTACTAAAATTTAGCATCACCTTGAACAATTTTTTTTTTTAAGATTCAGAGAAGGGGTCTTTAGGCTCTACCTACTGCCCAAAGTATCCATGACATCCACAAAAAGTCTAAGAAACCTGTAATAGAGAATTTCAATTTAATGGCTTTGGAACTGAACTTTGAAGCAAGAAGTTCAGAGGCTAACCAGATTGGTGGGTGGGTAGAATGGTGATAATATTAATTACAATATAATAATAATAGTATTTAGTTCATGGAGGCTTCATGAATGTAAAATAGCATATATTAAGTGTTTTGCAAACTTTAAAGCACTCAATGCCAGTTATCATCAATCAACTAAAATTTAGAAAGTGCCTACTATGTGTCTACTACTGGCACAGTAGGGAGACAAAGAAAGGCAAAAAAGTAACAATAGGAAGCAGCTGCTCTCAAGAAACTCACAGTCTGGGATTGGAGGGTGAGACAATATGCACACAATTACATACAAATAAAATCTATCCAGGATAAATCAGAGATAATCTCAAGGAGAAGACATCAACATTAGGAGGGACCAGGAAAGTCACCTTGCGGATGGTGGGACTTTAGTTGATACTTGAGGAAAGTCAGGGAGACTAAGAGGTGGCAATTGCAAGGGAACCATCTTTCCAACCATAATACAGCAGGAATCCCTTAGAATAAACCTTAGAGCAATCAGAATTAAGAGGTAATTTAAGTCAACAAACATTTAGCAAGTTTCTGCTCTGAACTGGACACTGCTAGGTTTGGGGTGTTGGGAAAGGGGCCCCTACCCTTGTGGTATTTACAGGAGTGTAGAAAGTTGCAGCTCAAACAGGTGAGACAAATAATGAGGAGAAGGAGAATTCTGAGACACCCAAAGGCATTTGGGTGGGGAGAGACCTGAAATAAAGGAAGGACTAAATCAGAGGACTGTGGAATTTCAGCTGGCCAAGATAATGATGGAGTGCATTCCAGGCATGGGGAAATACAAAAACCAAGTCACAGAGGTGGGAAAGGGTGGAATAATTTGGGGGAAGATAAGTGACCACTTTGGCAGGAGTACAGTACTTGTTGGCTTCTAATTGGATTTGTGTGTATTTTCTGTTTTAAGCATTACTTAACTGAAATACAAGTCAAAAATATTAAGGGTAACTGAAAAAGAAAGTGTAAAAGCTAGCTTGAAACTTAAATTAAAAAAAAAAGTTAAGATCCTGACAACTGGTCCCATCATTTCCTGGCAAATAGAGAGAGAAGAAATAGAAGAGGTGTCAGGTTTTCCATTCATGAGCTCAGAGATCACTGCAGACAGCGATTGCAGCCATGAAATGAAAAGACTCTGGCTCCTTGGAAGGAAAAGGTAGATCTGGACAGCATACTAAAAAGCAGAGACATCATCTTGCTGACAAAGGTCCATAGAGTCAAAGCTAGGTTTTCTCCAGTAGTAATGTATGGCTGTGAAAGTTGGTCTATAAGAAGAGCTGAGTGCTGCAGAATCAATACCTTCGAACTGTGGTGCATCAAATCAGTCAGTGCTTAAAGAAATTAATTCAGGCTATTCACTGGAAAGTCAAATACTTTAGCCACATAATGAGAAGATGGGACTGTGATGTTGAGGAAAATTGAAGGAAAAGGCGAAGGGGATGGCAGAGGATGGGATGGATAGATAGTGTCATGGAAGCAATGAACATGAACTTGGACAGGCTTTGGAAGTGCTATGGGTCCATGAGGTCACCAAGAGTTGGACACTACTGAATGACTGGACAACAAAAGCATGGACTGGATTTGGTAACTGATGGAATATCAGAGGGAAAGAAGAGAAATTGAATGACCAAAGGAAACATGCACTCATGCACCATAACCAGAAAAAGAAAACCAGGAGAAAAGATTTTAAAGGAAAAATTAAGCTCTCCTTGGGACATGGTAAGGTACCAGTGAAATACTGTGAGGAAAGAACAGAGCTATAAATAAAAACTTCAGAGTCACTCCCACAGAGATGATTTAGTTAAAACTAGGGGGGATGGATGAAATTGGAAAGAAAAGAGAATATAGTTAAAAAAGAAGTGATCTTAGTGTCAGAAGACTTGTATTCTAGTCTTAGCTCTAACTTTTAGGATTTATGAATCTGAATAAATTATTTCAACTTCCCTAGGTCTCAATTTCTTATCTATAAAATGGGGATATGTGTATGTGTCTATGTATCTATATGTATGTGTTTATATGTGGATATATGTATAATACACACATACATATATATAATATATATGTCCGCATACATACACACACACACCACATACACCTCAAAGCCTTAGTCAGGATATCACTTTGTAAGCCCTAAAGTGCTATATAAATGAGATAACTATTATCAGGGACCAAGGAGGGGAAGTGCCTTAGGAATTCCTAAATTAGAGTGAGGTGAAGGAATAAGAGTTAGAAATCAGGAAAGTCAATTGGAAATAAGCTGATTATCTTTATGGATTATAAGGCAGATATTTTCAATTAAGATGACATCCCATAGGCTCTCTCTGGGTGCTATCTAATTCTTTTTTCCATACAAAGACCACAAGTCACTGGTTTCTCTTGTGCTTTTCCCAAGGAGCAGTGGTTTTCCTCTGAATTACTTGAACATTACCTTGATACCCAAACCCAGGGGCAACATCCACCAGCCTTATAGTGAGAACATCACCATGTGAACCAGAGAATATCTTATCTGGTTGCTTATGAAGTTCTCACAACAGCAGACAAATATTAATGCTGAAAAACTCAGGCCAACCTAGTCTTTTTTGCTGTGTTTGGTTGCCTAGCCCTGACTAGAGAGGGAGTACACTAGAATGTCAAGCAAAACAGTATAGTTAACCAAGTACCTACTGTCAAGAAAGGGAGAATTATTGTTGACTTCTAGTCTAAATTTTTAGTTTTTCATTTTAAACTAGAAAAACTCCAGTCTCAAGTCCTCAAAGGACTGGTCTTTGCCATGCCAACAAAGACAATCTTTGAACCACCTTTTTGAGCATTCTTATCAAAACCTGGAACAAAGGGTGACCTTGAACCAGCTCCTTTCACAAGAGCTAGGTGATAAATTTTCTATGTGAGCATTTATACCTCCAAAATGTGCAAGGTGAAACTTAACCCCTCCAAAAATTACAAATACTACAAATCAGAGCTTGACTTATTATCTGAATTGTCTAGACTTAAGAAAGTGATGGAGAAAGTGTGTTACAAGTTCATTTCTCCCTGACCAGAGAGAACTGATTGTTAAACACTTACCAGCATGCCACTGCCAGGAGCCCTCAGAAATGAAACTCAAGGCTGAAGAGATTGAAATTTAAATTAGGCATACTGAAGAGGAATAACTGATATAAACTGGCAACTGGTGAGTCATGGGCAGATGTCATGGATGATATCTGTCTGCAAGCTTCTTCTTCCTAGGAAAACGAAAACACTTTGAGGACTGAGAGAGTTTTTGTTCTTGTGCCTAGCATAGTACAGTATGTGGTACATAGTATCTTTGTAATAGAGGCTGTTGAAAGAAGAAGAAAAGTCCTTTCACCACCATAGTTCTCTTCTCAGGATTTATCCCCTTTGGTCTCCTACATCCTTTCTTGGGCTGGCCAAGGTTTCTGCTCATTCCAGTAGGATGCAGCTGAACACACCTTAGCCCAATCATCAAGCCTCTCTACAAGGCAAGAAGAGGTTTTCATGGATGGCTAGAAAACACCTTTTCACCGTCTTGGGACTGAAAAGGACTTGTACATACGTATGCTGTACTTTATAAGCTTCGCTCTCTTCCTCTCCCTTTCTCCCCCTCTTCCCCGTCTGTCTATCTGTCTCTCTCTCTCTCTCTCTCTCTCTCTCTCTCTCTCTCTCCTCCTTATCTCCACTCTTTTTAATAGATCAATACTCAAGAAGACAGTGAGTTAAAAAAAAAACAAAAATGATTTGCCCATCTGCAGACTGAGGAACAAGGGTGAAGGGCCATGTTGCTTGTGGAAAAGAATGCAGAAAATCAAAGGAGGGGCTGTTGGGGGGCTGTGCTTAGCTGTGGGCACACATGGGTAGCTTGCCGAGCAGAGGGCTGAGGGCAGTTTCATCCTCGTTCCTGGCTGGTAGAGTCTGTGACAAGCCTTCAAGAATCTCCTATTTACAGTTCAGTGAAATTGCTCCATTTCAGCAAAACTGTCTATCTCATCACTGTCCCTTGAGAAGAGGGAGAAAAGGGAATGGGGAGAAAATAGAAGAAAGAGAAGAGAGAGATCCCTTCACTTTTTGCACCAGAATATAAGTCAATTGACTCTGTCAACACCAAGTTTATTACCCACCCAGCCTTGCCTGACAGCCTGGATCTCAGAATGCTTGCTCTAACCTGAGCTTGGGTCTTGGCCCTGTCTAAGAGAGTCATTGATCACAGCTGTATGTAGCTTTTGTCAGTGAAATATTCAGCCGTCTTCCTGGGCAGGGACCCTTTAACAAGGCCTAAGGTTCTTGAACAACTAATGAGGGCCAGGCACAGTTGAACTATCTTTTTAAAAATAAAGCATTGATTGGGCACTTAATTGATTAGAGAACTGAGCCAACCCTGCAAATAAACCAATTTCCTATTTGTATTTTTCCCCTGAAAGACAAAATAAAAATATCACGGGAAATGAGCATCATATGAGAAAGAATCAAACTCACTGGACCTCTAAGGTCACTTCTAGTGTGATAAACCTGATTATAACTGCCTCTGGGCACCTCAAAAGGACAAAAGTAAGTTGGTAGCAGTGTCTATGAATTGAATATGTCTCACTTATCTGCAAAGTTGAACTGAAACACTCCTCTGAATACTGTTTTGGTCATCGTCTTTCCAATCCACAACCCAAGCCCCCACCAATGTTTTCCTAAACCAGATCATGACAAATCAAATACAAATTCAAAGCAAAAACTATTAATTAAAACAGACAAATACCAAGAACTTGGATCAGGTAGTAAAATGTCTCAATATCCATACACCAGTGACTGCAAGAGTGCTAAGCAACTTTCCTCAATCCTCTTTTATTTCCCAAATAGGAGATGGATAGTTTTAACTCCCTGTCTTCAGCCTAGAATTCAGACCCTGTTGCCTAATTAGCGTTCCCCTTCTCACTCACTCGGCAGAGTGGAGAAATGTTTACCTCATGACAAACGGAAGCTACTGGGGCTCCACGGCCACCACCAAGGTCTAGATGGGATGGTGCAGTTCAGGAACATTACATCGTGTCTTTTCATGCTCTACACAGTCACTATTGCCAACTTCACTGCCTCTCCCACCACATCACCATGCTTGAAAGACTCAGATTTTTAGATTCTACATATGAAAAACCTCTTCATCTAATTAGAGTTCAGACAGAGTGATGTCACAGCTATGTGGTTTCATGAACATCCTTCTAGGAAAGGAAATTCAAAGGATTTTTCCCAATGAATAAGATTCTTTTAGCCCTAAGCATTGTGGGAAACAAGGTCAGGCCCATACTCTGCCTAACTAATTTGTCAGTTTTAAACACAGAACTGAAAGAAAAATCCTTCATTTTTTGGAAAACAGTCATGAAGGGCATCTGGTTCTCCACAGCCCTCTTGTTCTGTCTTGCCCCACCTCTAGAACCCATCTTCAGATAAATAAAGTTCTGAATTGTTCTAGACATATGGATATCTACTTTTAAAGGATCAGTCTTCAACTACACATGTATAACCTATATCAAATTGCCTGCCTTCTCAGTGTGGGGGGAAGGAGGAACTCAAAAATTTTTAAAGAACAAATGTTAAATATTTTTACATGTAATTGGGTAAAAAATAAAATATTAAATTAAATTTAAAAATCAGTGTTAGAGAATCCTAGCATGGAAATCCTACAATCTTCCTGTTTGAGACTGGGAATAGGGGCAAAAAATAAAAATATAAGGGACCACACCAAAGAGCACACTGAATTTCTTCCTTCATAAAACTATCCAAATAATTTTCCTAATACTTACATCTATCCATGGCATTCCCCTGCTCAAAACCCTTCAATAACCCCCATGACTTCTAGAACAAAAGACAATTGAGCCCAGCATTTAAGACCATAATCTTGCTTCATCCTACCTTTCAAGCTTTATATCATCTTTAATCCCTGTCACACAACTGAACTACTTTCAACTTGACCCACTTTTTGAGACCGTTCCTCACACCTTCAATTCATTTCTTTCCTATTTCTGTCTTTCAGAAACCTCTTGCTTCAAGGCTCCACTCCCCCAGGAGCAGCCTTCCCTCATCTATCCAGGGTTTCCTCTTCCAATAACTTTGTACCTAATTGTATATACACTGCATTCATTCTCCAGTAGAATGTGTGCTCCTTGAAAAAAGGCTCTGTTTCATTTTTCCTTTGCTTAGAGTAGATGTATCATAAACATTGGTTGAACTGAATTGGACTTGGTTTCAAAAGCATGATACAAAAAACAGCGCACCTGAGAATGAGGTTGGAGTTACATTTTTTCGTACATCGTCACCCACATTCTCTCACTCAATAACCTTCCCACCCCTTTTTGAAGTGGTTGCACAGTTAGCTATGGAGATGTCCTTAATTGAAGTCAGGAGAGCAATACTTTCCATGGCACACAGTGCATATATAAGACTAGGGAGGGTGGAGGTAGAGGTACCAGCAAAAAGAAAGAACATTGACTCTAGAGGACCTGGTTTGGAATACCACCTCTCACCTGACCAATACTATCTGTGTGACCTTGGGCAATTTATGTAGTCTACCTAAACCTCAGTATTTTCATCTCATAAAGGAGAAGGTTGAACCAGCAGCCATCTAAAGTTCTTTGCATCTCTGGATTCATGATCCTATGATCCTTTGAAGGGAGCTTTCTGCCTCTTACAGCTATGATCTATGGGACTCTGGGCAAATCCCACAGGTAACCTCTCAATGCCCCAGGCAGAGTCTGAGAAGGGACCAATATGCCTAGGTGAAGGCTGGAGCCACACTGGGAATTCCCCTCCACCAGTGTCCAAAAAGCAAGTATAGAAACAGTGAGTTAAATGAAAAGTGTTCTTTTCAGCCCCTCAGCTGTAGACATTTGAAGGACAGGCAGTTTTAGGTCCACTAAAGATCGGAGATTGTTGTTTCTAAACAGAGCTCACAGACAAGACCTAGACTCTGCAGTGAAGCCGATAATGGCCTTATAACTAAGCTGTCTTTTGAAAACCTCCATTGTCACAGCCAAGGGTGTCAGAGGATCTTAATTACTTGTCACAAGACACAGCTCAAAAGCTCTCGTGATGTCACTGGCTAGCCTAGCATCATTCCTATATGCTTTATTCAGTCCCCTGGGAAATAGGAGGACCAGTAGACTCAGGAAACATTTTTGAAATTAAAAAAAATCTTTTTTTCTGGTACCACACCACACCTATCAGATGGGCTAACATGACAAAACAGGAAAATGATGGATATTGGAGAAGATGTGGGAGAGTTGGAACACTAATTCATGGTTGGTGGAGCTGTGAGCTGATCTAGTCATTCAGGAGAACAACTTGGAACTATGCCCAAAGGGCTATAAAAATGTACATACCCTGTGGAGCTTCCATGATCTCTATCGAAAGAAATCATAAAAATGGGAAAAGGACCCACATGGACAAAAATATTTATAGCAGCTATTTTTGTGGTGGCTAAGAACTGGAAATTGAGGGGATGCCCATCAATTGAGCAATGGCTGGATAAATTATGGTATATGAATGTAATGGAATACTATTGTGCTATAAGAAATGATAAACAGATGGACTTCAGAAAAACCTGAAAAGATTTATATGAACTGATGCTGAGTGAAAGGAACAGAACCAGGAGAACATCATACACAGTAACAGCCACAGTGTGCGAGCCCTGATTTCGATGGATTTGGCTCTTCTCAGCAATGCAAGAACCTAAAACGTTTCCAAAGGACTCATGATGCAAAATGCCATCCACATCTAGAGAAAGAACTATGGAGTCAGAATGCAGAACGAAGCAGACTATTTTCTCCTTTGTTGTTTTGTTTCTCTCATGGTTTCTCCAATTCGTTTTAATTTTTCTATGCAACATGACTAATGTGAAAATGTGTTTAATAAGAACGTGTTGTAGAACTCATAAAAGATTGCATGCCATCTAATAAGGCAGGGAGGGGGAGAAAATTGGAAACTTATGAAAGTGATTGTTGAAAACTAAAAACAAATAATAAATTTGGAAACAAAATATTTTTTCTCAGAGAAAAACTCTCCCATACCTGTAAAATTTATCTTTTTTAAAATTTCTCTTATTATTTGTGTTACTATCTAAAGTCAACAACCATTCTCAATGACTTGAAATGAACACACGTTAGATCTTCACGCTAATTCTCCTCCGTGGCACCAATGATGGAAAGAATATTTATTGACTATGGCATCAAGAGAGGTCTTGGATTCAAATCCAGCCTCTGACACTTACCAGCTATGTGACCCTGGGCAAGTCATTTAACCTTGTTTGTTTCAGTTTCCTCATCTATAAAATGAGCTGGAGAAGGAAATGGCAAACAACTCCAGTATCTTTGCCAAGAAAAACCCCAAAAGGAGTCACAAAGACTCATTCATGACCAAAAAATCAACTGAATGACAACAGTTATGTTATCTTAGAGCATCCATTTAATTTCTCTGGACTTTAATTTCCTTAAGTACAAAATGAGAGGTTTATACTGGACAGCGTCTGAAGTCCCTTCTAACCCTGTATCTCTGATTCAGTTGGCGGTCTTCCATTGTGGTATGGAGCTGATCCAGGAATCTCAAGATTCACAAGCCCTGCCAGGTCCTTGAAAGCAGAAAATGCTTGGTCAGCTTAGCTAAGTCCTAAGACTCCCATCACTTGTTGGTCACAAGGACACAGTTTTTTGTTTTTTCTTCCACATTAACTCATTAAAAGACCACCTTCTACAGTATAGAATCACCATGGGGGAGGGGAGCTCCACTTTATTGGATCTCAAAGTGCTGAATTCATTAATTTACCTAAATCAATCTCTAAAATGGTCCCATCATTCTATGTCATCCTACTTCCTGCTATACAAATAAAGACTTCTTCTTTTCCTTAAAACTCTCTTTCAAGTTCCAGTAGATGTTCTCTGTTTTGAACATGCCAGCAGTTAAAGGGTAAATCCACATTCATAGACTTCGGTCATCCTTCCTTGGTCTTCATCTCTTCAACTGAAAGTTCAGTAGTTCTGTTGTAGTTCAGTCATTCCAGTTTGTGTTTGACTTTCCATGATCCCATTTGAGGTTTCCTGGAGTGGTTTTTCCATTTCCTTCTCCAGCTTAACATATGAGGAAACTGAGACAAACAGATATAAGTGACTTGCCCAGAGTCTGAGGCCAGATTCGAACTCAGGAGAATGAGTCCTCCTGACTCCAGCGCCAGTGCTCTGTGCACTATGGTACCTCCAAGTTTTTTTTTTTTTTTTAGCCTTACATCAAAGACCAAGCCATTTGATCAGCTCTGCTGTGCTCCTCCAGCCCTTCTCCAGCTCCAGTATGTCCTTCTTAAGGAGACAAGACAGTCCTCATTGGCCAAATAAAGCTAGTTTTCCATAAATGAGGCTTTCATAAAATCAAGAGCTCAGATGAAACCTATGACTCCATCATCACTATTTCAATTGAAATCAATCACAGGTCGCTGACCACATCTCCATTTGGAAAGGTTAATGGTTGCCTTTTTCCCCCTGTTACTGGCAGAACTGCAGAGAAATTGAAGACAGAGCATGAGACTCTTTGGCGGCAGACCACACTCCATTTAAATCGATCAGACACCTCCAGATATCGTGGAGCAGACAAAGGCCAAAGGCTCACTGGTGTACTTGGAAATGATACTTTCCTGTTTTCAGTTGATCAGAAATACATTATAGGACAGACTCTGGTGTGAAAGGCAGCCAAAAAATTAATGCCATTTTAGGTAGCCTGAAGATAGTTATAACAAATAGTGCTTTACAAATTATCTTAATTTCAGTCTCACACTAATGTGGTAAGGTCAACACTACCAGTTTTATTGTTGTGCTTTGTTGTTCATTGTTTCAATAGTGTCTGACTTCATGACCCTATTTGGGGTTTTCTTGGCAAAGGTACTGGAGTGGTTTGCCATTTCCTTCTCCAGTTCATTTTATAGATGAGGAAACTGAGGCTAACAGGGTTAAGTGACTTGCCAAGGATCTGACAACTAGCAAGTGTCTGAGGCTAGATTTGAACTCAGGAAAGATGAGCTTTGTCAACTTCACACCCAGCACTCTGTGCACTGATACCTAAGCATCCTTCCCTCACTTGCATGTCATGGCATCACCTCCCTAATGTCATGGTCTTCTTCAAGAACACGGGACAAACAACAGCCTAACTGCCCCATGGTAGCATGAACAACCTTGGACAACCTTTCCTCTCATGGTAAATTCAGACATAACCCTCCCCAATCCCTTTCCTCATCTGCCATCCCTTTCTGAGCCCTCTGGAATCTTCTTCTCTTACAAACTCCCTCCTTCATAAATCTGTCTCATACTCCTTCCACCTTCTGGTGTTCCCTGAAACTGCACATCCTCCAGAAAGCAGTAGAACATCTCAGCACCTTCTCCAAGGCTGGCTGGCCCTTCCTCCCCACCCTTGACACCACAGGCCAGGAGGAGGTGGCACACTCCTTGTGTCCCATGGAACTACTTTCAGACCCTCTCTCAGTCACCGTCCCTCAACAACTATTTCTTCTTGAAAGCTGACTCCATCCTGTCTAGATCTTTGTGCTGACATCCAGGGAGCTCTCCTCAACTCTCTCTCCCTCTCCATAAATTCACATAGTCTTCTCTCTCCTTCAAACACTCTAGCCTCTCAGTTCCTGAAGCTTCTAAACTGCCATGACCACTGTCTTCAATCTACTTCAGGTATGCATAGGAAGTGGTACCACCACCACCTTTCTTATCACCTGTCCCTCTCTCCTTTACCTCTCCCTGTTCTAGCTCCAGTAGCCTCAATTTAAACTAGGCTGGATTTTTTTAAAAGCATAAATGTGTTATTATGAACTGAATCAGGTTGGTACAAGACATATTGTTGAAGGCTAAGAAATATCCCTGGAAGCCTTCCTAGTTACATGAAAAATACAGAACTATTGCCTCAGGGACCCACAGAAGCCTTATTTTTAAACCTGCCTATAAGAACGAACACGTGTTCATTTATTTATCCCGTAGATGCAACGCCTTCTACATTTATACTTAGCACATTTAAAAGGAGACCAAACAAGTGTCTGAAAAAAATGGAATAAATGTTTGTGGAATGGAAAATGCTGTTTCTCCCCATTCCCACAAGTGACTTAGGCTGGGGAAGGTTTTATTCACCAATGTCTGCTAAAGGCATATTAGAAGTAGATGGGAAATGGGATGGCTTGCATGAGAAACAGCAACAAGACAGATTGGACTGGACCAAAGAGTGTGGGAAGGGCAATTACCCATCACAAGTCTGCAAAGGTAGGTGGAGGCCAGGTTTTGAGTAGTGTTAAAATGCAAGTCACTTACCCTCCCTGGGCCTCAGTTTCCTGATTTGCCAAGTGGGGGTGGGGTATAGACTAGATGACCTGCACATTCAGATCTTGATTTTCTCCTTTATTCCAGACAAATCCATTCTATCTTATATCAACACTCTGCAGAAGCATGTGGGGTGCTTCCCGAAGAAGCCTCTCAGTAGAAAACACCAGAGGTGCTTATGGGGACCCCTCTGATCCATATTTCTATTTTGCCCCTTTTCACTCCTTCTTTCCTCTCACATCCCCCAATACTCCAGAAAGATCTTTTGTTTTCCCATCAGCAACTAATATAGCAAACTAACACTGCTCTGGGAACTGGGTATTTATTCCAGAGGCACACAGTCGTTGGCAGGGACAACTTTTATGTCTTCAGACACAGAAGGAAGAAAGAAACCTCAAGTTCAAGGAGAGAGATAAAGAGGAAGAGATGGAGACAGAGAGAGGGAGAGAGAAAAAAAAGACAGAGATACAGAAAGACTGAGACAGAGAAACAGACACACAGAAAGACAGAGAGAGAAAGAGATACAGAAAGACGGTGACAGAGAGAGAACTACTGTTATTAAAGTTACAACAACTGTGATGGCATTGGAGAGAAAAAAACCCAAATTCTTTTCCATCCTTGAAATAATCCCCCCAAAAGATTACTACAATCTTAAAGTAGGTCAGAGTCAAGGCCTTGCTTTCTCTAGGGTGTCCCTATAAGGAAGGAAATTGAAGTACTTTCATTTTAATAGCATTTAAATGATTTTTTGGCATAGAATTTTAATTATTCTTCAAAAAGTATTGTATATTTGCTGCTCTCTGTTGGGGGAATTGGTTGGCCCTGGTTTCCATTTTTATTTTCTTCCCAGATTAATTAATAGAGTGAGAATCCTTTAAGCAAAAGTCTCCCTTTGCTTCAGTCAGTTCTACGGGGTGCTTTGTGGACAAGGAGGCCTGGGCTGGTTCTTTGGAGGACGGATGGCCGAGGCAATGGGAAAAATTATCCTTGGAGAGACAAGACTGAGTCTGGGAAGCTGACAAAGGGTAGAGCCGAGTAGTAGTTGTCAGGAAGAAAATCAGGGAGGCAGGGAGATAGAGAAGCTTTGAATGATGTTACAGTTAAATTCATTTAGCATGATGAATGGGGGATGAGAAGAGAAGAAACATTATTTTAGGAGTACCTACTATGCGCCAGGAACTGAGATAAACACTTTACCAATATTCCTTCACAACCACCATGATGCTGTTATGATCCTTAGTTTACAGTTGAGGAAAGTGAAGCAAACAGGGTTAAGTGACTTGCCCAGAGTCACACAGATAACTAGTATCTGAGGCCAGAGTAGAATTCTGGTCTTCCTGATTCCAGGCCCAGTGCTCTATCCTCTGGGCCACTAGCTGCATAACTAATTGAATGATTACAAAAGCCCCCTGCCGCTCTAAATCCGTGATCCTTTGAACCAGGAGTAGTGAAAAGGGCCCTCACAGGGGAGAAAAACAGGGAGCACTGGAACTTGCACATGTCATACGGTCTTCTCTGGGTCTCAGTTTCTCTTTGCATGAAGTTAAGTGGTAGGACTCAATCAGGAATTCTGAAGCTGTGCTCTCCAAGCTTGATTTTTGATAACTCTGTCTTCATATAACTCATTTCCTCTGTCATTCTATTTTCTGTCTTTAAAATTGTGACTCCAGGAAGGGGCTCCTAGGCGTGAGATGGTCAGGTGGGACAAAGACCCCTGTGCAAATGAAATTCCATGAGCTCTTCCACACGTAATCAAAGGCTTTCAGGATAAGGACTTTCTTTCCTCTGGAGCTGAGGAAGCAAAGGGACCACGAAGTCTCAGGGAAGGAAAGATTTTGGGTTGTTGGTGAGAGGGTAGAACCAAAGATGGTGGAGGATCGGAGCGATAAAGACTCAGGGCTCAGGATCCCTGTAATTCCCAAAATTCTTTGAGGCAGTGTAGGAAGAGGTGGGGGCTGGCGGGGAGCTTTCTATAGAACCGGGGAGGATGATGGCAGCAGGAAATAGACTCAGGCTCAATCAGATGTCCCAGCAAAGACCTTTGGGAGCACAGTGAGCATTTTTGGGGTCCTCAAAGAGGGCAGTGACTTTTCTACAAATGTCAGCAGCCTAAGCTCACCGGCAGAGTTCAGGGGGCAAACAGGGAGACAGCAGCTCCATGGACAAATCGGCCAGCCATCCACTTGCCCAGCTGAGAGCTGTTTGCTTGGTACAGTCAATGGGAGGGATGCAGCTGAACTGTCCTGGCTCCCCTCAGGCCTGTGCTTCACAAGTGTGGCCTGACCTCTCATGGCTCCCACTGTCAGCCTGTGGACACACAACCACCATTTCACTTCCTATGAAGAATGAAGCTCACAGACACAACCCAATGAACAAAGTGTCCCTAGGATGGTGGGGATGAGGTGAGAAGGGGGCTCCCCTGGTGGATTCCAGAGAGAAGCCTAGAAGGGAAGCCAGCCTGACTCAGTGGTTGTCTGACTGGCCTAGATCCAAGGTCTAGCTCAAATATGGACTTGCTGTGTGACCCTACAACATCTCTGAACCTGCTTCCTCTGTGAAAAGAAGATGAAAATCATCCCAAGTAAAAATGGCTACATAAGTGGGGTGGTACTTCTAATGTGAGAAGTGTAGGGCTGAAGTAAACCCCTGTGGCATGGTAGAGATGGAGGATGCCCTCCTGGATCACTGCCGTGTCGTGGTCAGTGACACAGTCATGCTATGCATGGTTACCTAAGAGGGACAGGTCACAGGGGAGAGTTTGCTTGCCAAACAACCCAGTAAAGCAGGTGACCCAGGTATTATTAACCCCATTTTGCAGATGAGGGGACTGACCCTGTGACAGTAGAGGTAGGATGTGAAGCAGCTTCCGTTGTTCCATGTCTGTTAGTCAAAAGATCATCCTTAAGTTGCCTCCTGCAGAAAATATAGCCTGAGGAAGAGGCTTACCTGCTTTGCACAGGTGATATAGGGTAAAAATTGAAAACTCAGAGAGTAGAACCCCCATTTGGCCTCTGCCCCAGTCAGGGCCCAGAAGACACTCAAATCAGCAGCCCAGAGTCAGCGAGGAAGCCTCTGTGAAAAGCATTGGGTTCACAGGGAATGGACTGGGTTGGAGCACAGCTTCATGGAACAGGCTGGGATGTAAGCAGGCCCAGACCTTCTGTGTCCAGGCCTCCAGCAAATAATATCATCATCCTAATTTCCTCCAACTGTGTTATAGCAGCTTGGAAGTCAGAGAACCTGAGTTCAAATTCCAGCTTGACAACTATCTGAGCAAGTCATTCTTCCTTCCTAAGACCCAGGTCCCTCATCTGAAAAACAACCACCTTTGACTAGATGACCTTTGTGGTGTAAGCCCAAAATGCCACGATCCTCAAGGGGTGCTGTGTTCCCTCTCAGTGTGTAATGAGAAAGAGGGGCAAAGAGTCTCCAACAGGTCTTTAAGTCAATTTCATAAGATGCCATTAACAGAACACAGAACATGGCACCACAGCGGGCAGATCCAGGGACCAGGAGTCAGGAGCCCTGAGCCCAGAACTTTAGGCAGGCTGCTCCCCTACCCTCTGTTGAGCTTCACTGTCTCTGTAAGCAGAGGGCCCTGGATTAGAGAATCTCTAAAGTCCTTCCCAATTGGCAAATTCCATGATTCTTAAGCCAGTTCTTTTCATCTGAATAGCTTCCATCATCTGCTTAGTGAAATCCAGAATTGCTGTCTGTAATTACTTAATTATAAATTTAGAGCTGGAAGGGAAATAGAGGCCATCCAGGCCACAATAAAGATCAGGCCTAGGATTTTATTGGTATAGGGAACTCCCATGTGAGGAAACTTCTTTTACTGATGTAGGCTGTTCCTCTTCTCCAACCTGAGAGCTAGGGCATTGGGTCCAGTTCTCCCTCCCCGCAAATTCTCATTCCTCATTCAGGTAGTTAGGCCAACCTCGAAAATTTCCTGGTTGCTACTGTGTTCTGCCTCCATTCTAATACAGAAGCCCATGATCAGGAGTGGGGAGTCTGCTCTTGCTGGGCCTCTGTCCCTCTCTTTCCTATTCCAAGAAAAGAAGGGAAGGAAAGAAGAGAGAAAGAAAGAGATAAGGGGAGGGAGAGAGAAAGAGGGAGAAAGAGAAAGGGAGAAAGAGAGAGGGAGAGAGAGGGGGAGAAAGAGAGGGGGAGAGAGAGACAGGGAAAAAGGGAGAGGGAGAGAGAGGGAGAAAGGAGAAAGAGAGGAAGAGAGAGAAAGGAGGAGAGAGAGGGGGAGAGAGAGAAAGAGAGAGGGGAAAAGGAGAGAGGGGGAGACAAAGAGAGGGAGAAAGTGAGTGTGTGTGTGTGTGTGTGTGTGTGTGAGCGCGCACATGTTTGAGAGAAGGGATGCTTGGCAACTCAGAGGGGATTGGATTTGGATTCCCTTCCTCTCCCTGCAGGTCAAGGCTCAGTGAGATTCCCCAGCAGCCTTTGAGCGCTGGCAGCATCAAAGGGAGGACCCCTGAGAGCTGGCGGGAGTCATGCATATGGATGGGCACATTTGAGGACGGTGACCTTTTCTCTGCCCCGGCTACTGAAAAAATAAATGCCTGTGACATCAATTCTTAATGAAAATGAGCCCAGCAGCATAATGAAGGACAGAGGAGGGGGAAGGGGGAGTTTGGCTTCTGCACACACTGATACCGAAGGATTCCCTGTGACTTTGACCTCGCTCTTCCTCTTTGATATTAGGGGCTCTTGTCCATCACAGAATCACTGGGAGGTCTGGGAGAAGGTGGAGGGGAAGGAGCATCTTAGTTCTGAGAAGAAGGCCTTAGTTCCAATACTGCCTCAAGCACTTACCAGTTGTGGGACCCTAAAAAGTCACTTAACCGTAATCTGCCTCAGTTTCCTCATCTGTAATAATATCACCCCCACATGGGGTTGTTGTGAGGATCAAAAAAGACATGCAAGGTGTGGTAGCTACTATCATCCTCTGTTTTCCACCATCCGACACAGAGTGATGCTTTCCCGATGAAGGATAAGCTACTCTTGGAGCCTCTTGCCTCCTCTGGGCCATCTGTCAACTGATGGGAGAGGGAGGCAGGCACAAAGGTGGGCTTTGCCTGGTACCTCGCCAGCTTTCTCCTCTTCTCGTTAGGCATCAGGCATCTTCACAAACCCACTTGGCTTTTATTTAGAGGCTAGGAGTCCTTTCCCAGTCAGCTGTGAGAGCTCTCATACCTCCCACCCCCAGCCCATTTCACTTTGTCTGCAATGATTTTGAGGTGGAAGGAACCTGAGAGATCATCTAGTCCAAGACAGGGGGTTTGGACCAGACCTGTGATTCCAGTGGTGTTTTCCCAGGTGAGGAGATTCACTCTACCTGTGCAGATTGGCACTCTTTAGTTTAGAGAGTCACTTAGAGGACTAAATTAAGAGATTTGCTCATGGTCACAGGGCTAGAGTATCAGAGAGAGACAGGACTTGGTTTTAAGTCATCCTAGCTTCAAGGCTGGTTCTCTTCCCACTATGCCTTGCTGCATCTCATCTACTCCAATCCATCCATTTTAGAGATGAAGACACTGAGGTCCGGGAATGTTAGGTGACCAAGTAGTGTCAAGGATGGGATTTATGAGCCTGTCATAATTCCCCAGTCAGAAACAAGGCTGATGGAAGAGTCAAAAGATTTACTGACATAAAATGGTTGCTTTGGGTGTTCTAAGCAATCTGACTTCTGACTTCATTGTTGAACTAAACTTTCCACTCCAAAGCTTTCCCTTGGTTCTCCTCCTGACCACTACTTGATGTCTAATGTTGATCTTCATCTCTGTCATGTCTTCTAACCACAGGTGAGTCCAAAGGGACCCATCTGGCACCCTCCTCTCTATGATCTTACTTAGTGATCTCCACACCTGTACACATTATCTCTCTGAAGATGATTCTTCAAACTCTTTACATAGCCCTAGTCCCTTCTCCTGAGCTCCAATTTCACATCACCAACTGCCTACTGGACATTTAGAAGTGGATGTCCCAGAGGTATCCCAAATTTAATATGTCCAAAACAGAACTCATCCTTCCCCCAAAACCTCTCTCCTTTCAGAATGTTTCCATCACTGTTAGATATCCCCATCCTCCTGGCACCCAGGTTCATAACCTCATCAGTTCCTCTCTCCATCTCTCACTTATCCCACATATCTGAACAATTGCCAAATCTCATCATTGCTTTCTCTAGAACACATCTTGTTTACATCTCCTCTCTATTCACGCAGCCACCACTCCCATTCAGACTCTTATTGAACCTTCTTATCAGAAGGTAGGTAGGTGGTGCAATGGGTAGAGTGCTTTACTTGGATCCAGGAACAGGCAAGTTCAAATCCATCCTCACATACAGACTGCCTGACCCTGGGCCTGGAATGCTCTCCCTGCCCATCTTCAGTTCTGAGAATCC
>CM053770.1:31528757-31606281 GCA_028658325.1 Potorous gilbertii | reverse complement strand
GCCTGAGAAGTGGGGGGGGGGGGGCAGGCTGGCCTCGTCCTACATGTCAATATGTAGCTTGTATCAGTAATAAAGCCTACACTTCTGCTTCACTCTGGAGGTCTCTTCTCCCATAAGTATATCCGGCTGATCACCAAAGACTATAGAAATAGGTAAGAGGACCTGGCAACCCACGGCAGTTAGGCTGGACAAGTGGTAACTGGTAGGCGATGCTGAAAGTATTTCTTTGAGTACAACCCTCTGTTTGGGAAGGTTGGAACAGGAAGAGGTCTCAGAGATCATGTACTGCAAATCCCTCATTTTGAAAATGAGGAAATTGAGGCCCAGGGGCAGCTAGATGGTGCAGAGGATAAAACCCCAGAATCAGGAATAATTGAGTCCAAATCTGGCCTTGGGCATTTACTGGCTGTGTGATTCTTGGCAAGTCACTTAACCCTTTTTGCCTCAGTTTCCTCATTTGTAAAATGAGTTGAAGATAGAAATTGCAAACCACTCCTGTATCTTTGCCAAGAAAACCCTACCAAGGGGTCACAAAGATGGACATAACAGAAAATGACTAAACAACAATAACAAAATTGAGACCAGCACAGAATTTCCAACAGGTGTGATCTCAGAGTTGACCTAATTCAGTGTATTCCTGAACAGGAATCCCTACTCCAACAAAGGATCACCTAGTCTTCATTTGAAGAGCGCTAGTGAGAATGTACCTACTCCCTCCCAGGGTAACCCATTTTACTTTGGGCCAGTACTAATTTCTGGGAAATTTTTCTCCCATGAAATCTCTTTGCAGTTTTCATACATTGCTCCTAGCTCTGTCTTCTGGGGCTAACCCAGGCAAATCTAATTCCTTTTCCCTGGGATAACTCTTCAAATAGCTAAGAAAAGCTCTCCCTCCCCCACCCCCCCTAAGAATTCTCTCCTGATGATTAGTGTTCTCCAGTTGTAGTCAGTGAAACACAAAATGTCAGAATTATGAAACCTCATTGGTCACCCACTCTGGCCTCTTCTTGGATAAGACAATATTCTAAGTTACAGGTGGGGAACCTGTTCTAGGTCCTTCAAGCAATTCTTAAATGGCAAGGTCTCAAGGACCTTCCACTCAGATGCTTTCTAGTTTATCCACAGGCTGACTAAAAGGGACACTAACCTGTGTGGCTTTTTCAGAAAAGCCCAAGCACTGAATTATTTCTTTCCTTTTTATCCTACAGATTAAAAAATCACCAGACAGAAACCTATTTGCAGAAAGCTTCTCACAGCCCTTTCTTTCCTCATTTCTGAGTTCCATGGCTTACCTCCATGGTAAGACACATTTAATGGACAGTGAAATCTCCAAGAAACATCTCCTAGTGGGTATTGCTAGTTGTCAGAAAGAGAAGAAGAGGAAGAGATTTTGACATGTCACCGCCATTTGGAATTCTTTGAAATGGATGTTTTCATCTATAGAATTTTAGATCTGGAAACCAGAGACCTAGTAATCCAGGCCCCTCATTTTGTAACTGAGGACAGTAGAGCCTAGAGGGGGAAGGGATTTGCCTGAGGTACTACAGCTGAGAAGTGATAGCACCAGGATTATCCTTGGAGATAATGCTTTCACAATTTACCCCATAGGGCTCTTGTGAAGGGAAAATGAGATAATGGACATCAAATTTCTTTCTAAATGATGAAGCCTTAACATGATAACAGCTAACATTGACATTGCACTTGAATGTGGGCTAGGCACTCATTTCCCTTTATTATATATCCAGGAAATGGAAGAGGAAAGAAGTCCAGGGTGAGAGTCAAACCTAGGTCTTCCTCACTCCAGGTCCTGTGGCCACTATAGAAACGAAGCCTGTTTCCATTATTAAAGTATAGGGTATAGAGTATAGGATATAGAAGAAAAATCACTGGTCTTGGAGTTAGGAGAGATCTGGGTTTAAATCCAGTATTTTAAATCCAGTTGCTGATGAAAGACCAAAAAAGAGACACTCCCACCTCTACCACTTACTGCTTGTGTAACCTTGGGTAATCACAACCTCTCTGAGCCTCAGTTTCCTCAGTTGTAAAATGAGATGGTTTCTAAGGTTCTTTCCAACTCCAAATCTGTAATCCTATAGTCTTCTCCAGGTCTCAGTTTCTTTCCTGCTCTGCAAAGTGGGGCTAATATTGTAGGATTTCCAGAACATTTGTGAGAATCAATCTATATACATATGAATATACATATATACATATTATATATACTATATTATATATTAATATACTATATTATTTATTATGTTTACATCATATATTGTTTGCATATATGTATATATATGTATGTATATCTGTATGCATATACACATATAATGCTTTGCAAATCTTAAAGTGCAATAGAAATGTCATCCACTATTCAATCTCTCAATCCCTCTGCACCCTTTTCAGGGTGAGTTTGGGTGAAGAAAGGAGAGTCCTTGCCAAGGTTTTCACCCCAGTTTTCTCGGATGCCTTCACGTTCTGTCTGAGGCATCTGTTTTCTCCTATGTTCCCCTCCTCCACCGCACCGACCTCCATCTGCTGACCCAAGAGAGGTAGAACCGCATGGAAAATGAGAAATTTTTCTTTGAGGCAGAAGAAATCCTTGGCTGACAGCCCTTGGAAATCCTTGAGAGAACCCACTGTATCTGAAATCATCTCAGAAATGAGAGCAGCATATTACTGGCTCCTCAAATAGCTCATGAGCCCCACTATGGACTCACCAGTGAGAAAGTCAAGCTTCTCAGGACTTCACATACACATTTTTTTTCCTGTGAAAAGTCTAGCAGTGTTGGATTTCCCTAGGTAAAATTCAATTCAATATAACAAATAATTATCAAGTGTCCACCATGCATAAAGCACTGGGAAAACAGTGCCTGACCACAAGGAGCTTACTTCCTGAGGGATGGAGGTGAAGTGCAAGACACTATACCGTGTTTAGAAATTGAAGCATATAAACTGATTGAGAAAACCGCCTATTTAAAATGCTCCACCCTGATACCTTAATTAGGTAGGACTATGTTTCAATTATAGGTTTTAGACTAAACGTGAAAACCTGGATGGGAAGTATGTTTGAATTGGGGAAATTTGATAACACCCTGTAGGGTCTGTAAAAACCAAGAAACTACTCATCTAAAGCCCTAGAAAGGATTCATTTAAGGGAGAAGAGTTTAGCCTGGGCCTTGATTAGTATTGATCTCTCTATCCTCTACCCTGACTCAGCCTCCCTTGGTCAGAGGAAGTTAAGGATTCAGAAGATTTTGAACTTCTTGTCTTTCCATCAGCATCCTAGCAGCATCACCAGATCACTGGACAACCATCTGTGCATTGGGAGCCAAGAACTCTCAGTTCCACAAAGAGACGAGAAGAAAAGTTATGCGAAACCTAAGAGGAATCTCTTGGGTACCACCATGAAGATGAGAAAATGATTTCAAGTAACTAAGAACTGTGAATTATCCCTTTGCCAAATGTCCTCTCTAGCTCTGAGCACACTTTACTCATAACTCTATATGTATCTCTAGGAGAGTGTGTTGCAGATTTTTGGTGGAATATTTGTGCCAACTACTGTTATGCCTATATCAGTAAACTTCCCTTTCTAAAAGCACATTGAGTCTAGCTAACTAACGAACATCAAGTGATAACTATGGGATGAGGCACACTGTTGGGGGCTTGTGAGCATTGGAAAGATACTCCTTACCTCTTAGGGGTACCCCTAGAGCCCCGAGAGAATACAGTAGTAAGATTTGGGGAGCCTATTCCTCAGTACCAGTGGGAGATAGGATCGTGGTTCCAGAATATGTCCTTCAGAGAAGCAAATACAAGACAATTTGAAGAGGAAAGAGTAATAAATGTATGCTACCTTTTAGAATTCAGCCAGGTTTGGACATAGACTAGTGGGATATTGGGAGTTAGAGGCAAGTCACACAGTCTTCTCCCCAAAATTCGCTGAGCTGAGAGGATTTTCAGACTTTATCTGAAGTCAAAATTCTTAGTGTGCCACTGACCCCGACCTAAGAATTGGAGCTTGTGGTTAGGAAGGGAGAGAAGCCAAGATAAACAAATGAGATGCAAGAGAAGCAGGAAGAGAGACCTGGAGACTGAATTTGGTGGGCAGAAGGAGAAAGGCAGAGGTTGGGATGAGAATCATGTCCTAACCCAGAATGGTGCCCTAGTTAGATTCTCCATGCTGAACTTTGCTGCCATGGGCTGCACTGGGGGGCAGGGGAGGGGAAAGAAAGGGCTTAGGAAAAGACTTCAGATAGGAGAAGGGGATTCTTTATAGGTACAGGTGCTTTCTAACCCTGAAATACTATGATTCTGTGAAGGTCTTATACTTGTCCTGTTGAATTAAGGATGGCTATGGCATCACTGTCTGTACATTTCTGTCTCTTTCCATGTAGTCAACCTAATGTAAACCAAGCCTCTAGCCTATGCTCCCCAATTATTGGAAAATTCCTATCTATGAGACTTCTCCAGCCACTATACAGTCACTATGTTTTCCACATTCCCCATATGGAATCTTCATTTGTTCATTCATAAATTACTGAGCATGTACTACATGGGGAAATTCTATGCAGAGACATTGGAAGAAATTCAAAGATAATTAAGATATGATCCTTGCCATGAAGTTTTAATCTACTTAAAATCCAAATTATGCCTTTGCTACTTACTACTTAAGATAGTGGGAGGGGGAGTGGGCGATCGTGACTCTTAAGTTACTCATGAGTAGGCAGGGCAGCATGCAATCCAAGGAGGTTCAATGCCATTAACAAGGTCATGCAACTAATTAGAAGTAGAGCTGGCCTAGAATTCCAATTTTCTGACTGTGCTCTTTTGATTATAAAATCATATATTTTTAGGCTTACAAGACCTAAAATCTAAGGTCTTTAAATAAAAATTCAAAAGTCTTTAAATTATTTCAACCAAGACCCATTTTTCTCATGTCTGTCTTCCCCAAATCAAAGAACAAACTTCTCCTCCCTTTGCTCCACTCCCAAAACCCCAGCAACTTCAACTTTTATTTAATTCTAACATTTATTTAACTAATTTATTTATATATTATATATCTATATATTTAAAATGTAAATATTTATATATGTATTACTAATTTAACACTTACTGTATGCAGACCATGACATGAGGCAGTATGGACAGCTGAAACAAAGTAGTCTTTCTCCTCAGCAAGTTCACAATTGAATAGCAAGTTATGATGAATTAAAAACAAAAATAAAACAAACCTTTTGTTTGGGTAGATCACATCCTAATCATACCTTCTGTCCAGTGTGACTCCTGTCTACATCTTCCTATAAATCTTCCAAAGGTGGCCCACTCAATATGCTGGAAGACTTCCTCTAGTTCTCTTGACAATAGCTACCAATGGAACATGCATACTGTTCAGTGGGTCACTCAATAAACATTTGTTAAGTACGTACTATGTGCTAGGCACTATACTAAGTGATGGGTATGAAAGAGAGGCAAAAATAGCAGAAACAGTGCATAGGCAATTCTGTACAGTCAAACTATAAATAGGACAAATTGGAAATAACCAACAAGGAAGGCACTAGAATTAAAGGGGACTGGGAAAGTCTTCCTGTAGAAAGTGAAGTTTTAAATGGGACTTGAAGGAAGCCAGGGAAGCCAGTAGGCAGAGACGAGGTGGGAAAATATTTCTAGCATGGGGACAGACAGAAAAAATGTCTGGAATAGAAAGATGGAGGGTCTTGTTTGAGAAACAGCCAGGAGCCAGCATCCCTGGATCAAAGGGTACATGGTAAGGTATAAGGGGGTCACTGCATTAATGGCTCACTTTCTTTTCCAGTTGTGTGTTTTCTTGCTTTACATTTGTAGCACATGCTCTAGGACCCATGTCCAACCTCCTACATGTACTGAGGAGTGGACTCCCTATAGCATGTCTGCTTTGTACCTTCAAGTCTCTAGGGCTAATCTGAGAGGTTGCAGTATCTTTTTAATGCTAAAACTCATGAGCCCTGACATATCAGACTGGTTTGCCTTTCCTTCTCCAGCTCATTTCACAGATGAAGAAACTGAGGCAAACAGGGTGAAGTGATTTGCCCAAGGTCATACAACTAGTAATTTCCTGAGGCTGGATTTGAATTCAGGATCTTCCTGATTCCAGGCCCAGTGCCCTACCCACTGTGCCACCTAACTGCCTCTGATAACCATCGGACAGATTCAATGAGCTTTCAGAAAAGGGTATTTACTGAAGTGGATATAGTAAAAAACCAATTGGTACAAATACTCTCCCAAAAGTGTGTGGTACAAGTAGATATAGGGTCCAAAGCTTAGAGAGCTCATGTGGCAAAGCTTCAGAGTTTCTGGAAGACCTTTAGCTGGAGTTTTCCACAATGTCTTCTTTGATGGAAGGCAGCTTGTCTATTGGGTTATCTGTAAAGCCTTGAATCTGGGTCCATTCTGCCCTTGGCTCCTAATGTAGACACTGCAGTCGGCTATTCCAAAGATGCTGCCCAGATGCTGGTGGGGAGATGGGAATTCAGACACTCACATTTGAAACTCACAAAGTCCTCCTCTGACCAAGATGGTGGAGAGGAGTCATAGGTTAAGATACTTCTTCTCAAGGGTCAAGCTGTAAGGTTCTCTCCTCTCATCTTGCTTGAATTTTCTGGGTCCTGAACTAGCTACTGGTTTTTAAATTTTTTTTTAATTTGTGTAATAAAACAAGAACTTCCATAATGTAGTAAAATTAAAAGATGACTGCACATGTGGGCCTCACAGGGTTTAGTATTACCACTCTAGTTCACTTTTTTCACACTAGCCTAAAGCCTATGGTTGATTGATCAAGGGAGACATGTTGTTGTCCTGTACAGCATTTTTATTATTTATTTTAAATGGAATGGAGTGACTTGATTAATTCACTCAATCAGAATCCATTCTTTCACATTGCTTTCATTTCTGTGTCTCTGATGTACAGGCCTTGAAGGTGAAAGGGACTGGGCATGGAGCAGAAGGGATCCACTCACCTTGACAAAGGCTGAGCACTGTATCATATATCATATCACATCACTATATCACTGCATCCTTTGGTGCAACATCTCAGCAGAGCCCAGAACAGCACCAGAAGGGACAATTAGATAACTTGAGCCTTAAGGCAATGTCTGTATCTTTTTTTTTTGCACTAGCCACTGGGAATTTATTCCAACTTTGGCAATAAAGGAAACTGCATTGCAGAGAGTTTATTAAATTTTTTAATGTGTCAATTATAGGCAACATTATTGTATTTTCAGAGACGCCCCATTTATCTTCAAAGCATTTGTTTCCCCCACGCATTTAAGGCCCTCTTACTTGATCCTGTTAAACGTGTAGGTTACTGACCTAGCAAGCAAAGGACACAGCCAGATGCTGGAAATAAGAACTGTCCTTTGAAGAGATCTGCTGCTTTGCAGATCAGATAAAGGAGAAGATGGCAGTCCAAAGCCAAAAAGCCTGTGGTGCCGAAAGCATCCTAGGAAGCCAGCCAATCATTTTTGCAATGTAGAAAGAGGCTGGAACACAGAACCAGGGACTCATCGTGTTGGGAAGCTAGCCATTCACACACTAGGACTCTGGGAGAATAAAAAATGCTGGAAATCCATGCTGCTAAAGCCAACTAAAGGAAATTGGAGGTTTTTCCTTTGCCAAACATGCATTTGCCAAACAAATGACACTGTATCAAATGGTGAATCTGTAGTCAGTTTCAGTGTCCTGAGTAACTCTCACCAAAGAACACGTCACCTAGTGATCAACCCTCTGGTGGTGAGCTTTTCCATATTTAGTTAGTTAGTTAGAGGCCATATTTAGGTCCCAGACCTCAGAATCTGTTTGTCACCACCACCATACTTCAAGACTTTCCCAAGAGGTAAGACTTTGTCAGAGTTCGCACCACCTGTCCTGGACTCTGAGAATTCAAGGTCACCTCTACACCATGAGGAAACATCTGCCTCCATGGAGGGAGTAATCACAATGAGATTACGGATTTATGGAAGCATTGAGACACGGGGTAGGACAGTGGTCAGAGAGCTGACCTCACCATCAGGAAGACTTGTGTTCAAAGGCTGTTTCTCACATAGACTGGTTCTGTGACCTAGCCAAGGTCTCGTTAACTTCTCAGTCTTCCCCTTCTCTCCCCACTCCCCGCCCTAAAATTATAAATTGTAGGATAGTTGCCAAGCTGTATCATTGAAGGGAGATTCTTCTCTTGAGTTCTCTATATCCATGAAATAATTCCCCAACACCACCTCACAACAAACAAAAAAAATGCTTTATTCTATAGACATACCTCAGTATCACCTAATAATTAACTTTGCTCCATTTCCTCCCCCACCAAAAAGCATAACTTGAGGAAGTCCCCCAATCACAGCAGAGAGTAGAAGGGGTTCAGGTCTTCCCCCCTACACTGGTTTTCATCAGAGTGGATAGTCCCTCCCATTAAAAACTCCCATGACCAATCTGGTGAGCAAGTTCTGGGTTCCAGCCTCCAGGTCAGAAATAGATCAGGACCAAGGTCAAGAACCCTGGAAATAAGACTGAAACCAAGTTCAAGAACAGAAGAGATGATTGGTTTCACTGACAGGGCAGGATCTGAGTGAAAGATAACCCAGCAGGGAGCAGCTGCTGGCACAGTGGATACAGCACTGGCCGTGGAGTCTGGAAGGCCTGAGTTCAAGTCCAGCCTAGTCATTTAATGGCTAGCTGGGTAACTCGCCTCCTCCTCTCCTGTCTGCCTCCCCCTCCCCTTCCTTCTCTCCAAAGGAAGGGAAACTTGGATGGCCAAAAGATGCCCAGCTGACTTGGTTTTACTGGCTCCTTTCCTATTTCCCTCTCCCCTCCCCTCCCTGTCCCTCTCCTCCCCTCCCCTCCCTGTCCCCTGTCCTGCCCGGTCCTCTCCCAAAACCTTAAAGGGGGCCCTGCCTGAGGGCTCCTCTGGACCCTCCTGGCTTGAGAGTCATTATCAGTAGTAATTGTGGCCATTTCCCACCCAACCGGATATCTTTCTTCTCTTGTCGTCCTTAAAGGGGCCATGCCCTGGCTACTTCTTAAACAGGCCTATTCAATGAATGGGTGTTGCCTCACCCTAAGTGAGTACCTGCAAAGAGCTGGGCCTAAAGGACCATGGTCTCCCAGGGCATCCTGGGTCATCTCCAGTCATCCTGAGGAATATCAGGTCTCTGGATTCAGATGGCTCTGGAGGAGAAGTGAGGCTGGTGACCTGCACAGCCCTCACTCACTCAAAGTCAAGTGCAAGTCGTCATCATTTCTCTGATGGCCTGGTCTTCTTTGGCAACACAATCCATGAGCAAGTCAACCTATGTCCACTCTAGACCCTATAAAATGGGGATAATACTAACACCTACCTCCCAGGTTTGCTGTGAATATCAAATGAGATGCTATTTGTAAAAGCCCTTAGCACAGTGCCTGGCACTCCCCTCTGGAAAAGAAAGAGTGATTCAGTGGAAAGAGCACTGGCCCTCTCCCGGAGACCTCACTTCAAATCCTGTGTCTGACACTTATTACCGGTGCATTCTTGGACAAGGAATTCTCCCTGGACCTCAGTTTCCTCATCTATAAAATGATGAACTTGGACTAGATGAGGTACCTCCCAACTCTAAATCTACAAACTGAACGTCTGGGAACCCTCAAGCATCTCAGAGTGAGTCCTCCTTCTTATGACTCTGGCTTCAAGGCTAGTCTCTGTGTTCCCAGCCTGGCTCTTACTACTGCCCTAGAAGAAATTCTTGACCCTAAAAGCCTCAGAGGTCCATGAAAGGAGGGTCTCATCCAAAGATGCAAAGTTAGGGCACTTCTGCGAGCACTGTGCTAAAGTTCTCTTTGAGGGGATCCCAGATGATGTCACATCCTTGTCTCTAAGTCATCACTTTTGAATCAACATTTAGAGAATGTTCAGAAATGCCTCTACATAAGGAATGCTACCTTTTAACAGAGAATCTCAAATAGTTAAGACCCTCTGGAGTGGAAAGCACAGATCAGGGCTGAGATAGAGGGACTCTCTGGTATCTGAATTCTGAAGGCATACTCTGATGTTCATTGGAGAAGAATGGTTCTCTCTGCTGGACCAAACAATGCCACACCCTCCAGAGTTCAGCTTCTGAAGCTCAGGACCTTGGTTGTCTGTCAGATGGCAGGATTTTCATACTTGGAAATTCACAAGGCTGCCCCACTCTCCTTGGGAAGATTTGATTTATTAGGTCTTTTTCCCCATTGCAGGCTGCACTCCACATCCACTGTCAGCCAGAATTAATCTTTCCTGTTTCTCATTGATTTCTAGAGTCTTCTTGTTCGTGATCTTGAGAGGTTTCTCAAGGAAATGTAGTTATCGTCTTTAAAAAAATCTATTGGTAAAAAAACAACAGCCTTTACTGCAGCCTTCCAGCACAGAGGACTTGCTTAACCATTTATACTTTACTACCAGGCAAGGGAAATAGAAGGCACTCTAGCTGTGTGAATTTGGACCTCAGTTTCCTCATCTGTAAAATCCGAGAGCTGAGTTAAGTGATCTCTAAACTGTCTTCTAGCTCGAACCTTCTGTAATTATAAGTTTCATTTCCACCCACATACACACATGCAGCTCTTAAATCTCTTTAGAAAATATTTATGAGATCAATTAAAGGAGTTGAGAAGAGCTGATCAGAAGATGCTATTTCCAAGCATACGGGGGAGATACACCTGGCTCTAGGGAAGCTTAAATGAGAAGGAACAGATGTCATTCCCATGGCAGGGATGTTGTGACTGGCTCACTACTGGTAGATAAATCCTGCCCTTAATTTTGAGCACCATGTCCCGTGGCCTCTGACACGTCCCCAGGACAGGAATTCCATAAATTTCACCCCAGACATTTTACTGCATTCTCTAATGAAATGTTTGCCATTCATTCTCTCCCACTTACTTCAAGCACGTAAGGAATAACAAAGTGTTTAGCAGCCCTTGTTAATGAGTAAGCCAGCCCACTTACCCTATGAAACATGATGACCATGGTAATGTGGTTGGCTGTTCTTCAGCTGTTTTTCAGTTATGGCTGACCCTTGAGGGACCCCATTGGGGGTTTTCTTGGAAAGGGTACTAGAGTGGTTTGCCATTTCCTTCTCCAACTCATTTTACAGATGAGGAAACTGAGACAAAGTTAAATGACTTGCCTCAGGTTACACAGCTAGTAAGTGTCTGAGATTGGATCTGAACTCAGAAAGATGAATCTTCTGACTCTAAGCCCCAGCGCTCTATGCAGTATGGCACCCACCTAGCTGCCCTTGTGGCAGTAAAACTTAGCAATTTTGTCTATTCTCTGACAAAGATGTTTGCTTGCTGTCTGTGGGGGCTTCTGGGCACCAGAGAATGTGTGGCTGTTTCAAAAACTGTCTTATTCACAGCGTGTATCCATTAGTCAATGAGTATTTATTGTGTGCCAGGAACTATGCTGAGCAGCTAAGCAGCAAGCCAAGGAGATGGTCCCTGCCCTCAGGGACCAAGGAGCTGATGTTCCAGTGAAGGAGGAGACAACATATACAAAGGAAAAAGAAAGAGGGTGGTGATACATGCCAGGCATAGTCTGGAGACCATCGAGGCCAGGGTCAAAATGGAAGTGGGGCATCATATTTGACACCCCCCAGAGATGGACAGTGTCCAAAGAGTGTACTGAAAGCTCCTGCCTCCTTAAACCTCAGTCACTCAAGAGGATCACAGATTTAGAGTAAGAAGGGACCTTAGAGGTTGTCTTTATAGACCCCCCTCATTTTATAGATGAGAGGAGAAAAAAAGCACAACCAAGAGAACAACGAACTGTGTGGGGAAACTGAGGCCCAGAGGCAGCTAGGTGACCCACTGGATAGAGTACAGAACCTGGGGTCAGGAAGGCCAGAGTTCAAATGTGGCCTCAGACACTTACTTGCTATGTGACCCTGGGCAAGTCACTTAACCCTGTGTGCCTTATCTGCAAAATGAGCTGGAAAAGGAAACAGCAAACCACTCCAGTATCTTTGCCAAGAAAACCCCCAATGGGGTCTTGAAAAGCTGGACAAAAATGACTGAACAAGAAGATGCCTTCAAAAATATAAAGGTAAACAACACTGGGAAGGCAAACAAACTGACTAAGTACAAAGCATATTCTTGGTTCCAAAGGTCAAGGATGGAGTCCTCTTCTTTCCTTTAAGAGAAAGGTAGTAGCTGTGGGTCCAAGACACTGCATACACTGCCAGATGCAGTCCTTGTGGCTGCTGGTTTTGCTTTATTTAAGACAGGATACTCAGGGAGAGGGGGTGGTATTAGCAAACCACCATAGTGTAAAAACCAAAAGACATAAATGAAACATTTATTTTTAAAAATTTATTTTTCGATGGGATACACACCCTGGAATGCAGGCACTCACTAGCTGGGGAACAGCTAGGATTCTTGGAAGATATACAACAGGAAGTAAGGATGCTCTGCTGTTTCTGAGTCACAGCTACTCACTGATCTACACAGAAGATGCACCACCTCCTTTCTTCACCCTATATCTTGAAAGAGCTCTCTCTTGGGGGCACAGGTTTCCCTCAAAACTCAGCTCAAGTCTTGTTTCTTCATAAAGTCTTTCCTGGAACCCCAGGCCATGAATCAGAAACTAACATGAGTTTAAATGTGTCCTCAGACACTCACTAGCTGTGTGAGCCTGGACAAGTCACTTAAAAGTCACTTAACCTCTGTCTGCCTCAGTTTCCTCAACTGAAAAGTGGGAATGATAATGAACAGCCTCTACCTCCAGAGGTGTTTGTTGTAAGGCTCCAAGGAGATGTTATTTATAAAGTACTTAACACAGTACTTGGCACATAATGTATGAATGGTAAATGTGTTTCCTTCCTTCCAGCTGCTAGAATACTCCTTTCTCAAACTACCTTCTACTCACTTTGTTTGTACACACACACATAGACATATTTGTTATGTATACACATTTATGTATATATATTCCATAAAGACTCCTGTGTGTATATGTTGTCTCCTTGAGAGCAGTAAAGGTTTTGCTTTTGTCGCTGTATCCTGAGAGCTTAAGAGAGTGCCTCCCACATAGTAGGTCCTTTATAAATTCTTATTAATTAAAAATGAAGGACATGGCAGGCTTTGGGCAGGGGGCAGATATAATCTCCTAGTACCTAGCATTCAGTAATATCACCCACTTAGTTTAACCCTCACTCATCCTTTGCTTCCAAGGTTAATACTGCATCTTTCTCTTCTATTTACAGGTTTTCCCTACCCAGTTCCAAACTGGGTCAACTTTAATACAGTCAGAAGAAATAACAATGCCTTTTGACAATTATTCCTTTGAGGTCATCAAAAAGCCAGCTCTGATTCCTCTACAAGCCAGACCAGAGTCATCCCCACTGCACTGTTCAGTTAAGCTGAACTTATTAAGACCATAGATCTCTCCCCACTCAGACAGCAGGATGAAGGGCTCCGGGACATAATTTCAAATGGAATGCTCCCCCACTGCCAGTCACACATGTCTACCACTCCTACAGGACATCCTTGGACCTGAGAATAATTAGAAAAGCAATTTCGCAATGGGGTATACCATGACAGTTTCCTTTCTGGACAACCAAACTAGACTCCATGGTCAGTGTCAGAGGGTTCAGGTAATTGTCTGAGTTCACCCCTCCCAATGTAGCCACCCTCTTTTCCTATCTCATTATGGTTTTCCCATATGATATGATTCCCCAGATAGTACAATAAGGCAATATTTTGCCTTTGCATGGTAATTTGTTGACAGTTATCACCATGGCTTAGCCAGATACTCTGCTCTTAAATAAAACAACTTGGCCAGATATTTTTTAATTTCCAAGAGTACTTGGAGTAGGAAGGGCCAGGTAGGAAAGGCCTCTAAAATTCTGCTCTGGATAAAGAAAGAACTTCGAGGTAGATGAAAGAGACAGGATACAGGCTTTTCTGAAGCAATGGATAATGGGCTTTTCTTGGCTTATCAGGATTGAGGGGAATTGGAAATAGTGACTGACTCTGGGACCTTTAATGGGAGCAAAGTTTTATACTAACATTCCTGAAAGACAAGGAACTTTAGGGTAAAATATTCATATGAATCATCCAGAAAAATTATTATTAAACTGCTTTCAGCATTTCTGACTCACTGTTAAAAATGGAGGAGGAAAAAAACTATGTCACCTGAATTTGATTTCAGAAACAATAAAAGGAGTAAAATTAAGTGACCTCCTCCTCCTTTAAAATGATTTGTAGGATCACAGATTTGTACTTAGAAGATTCAAGGAAGAAATCATCTGATTCAACTCACTTTTTTACATATGAGGAAACTGAGGCCCAGAGGTGTTCAAGTGACTTGTTCAGGGTCATAAAGATGTAAAAAGCATTTCAAGTCACATCTTGCAAAGTGTCCTTTCTACTATTCCATGCAATGATACCTCCCTCTCCCACCTCTCCTCCTCCCACGTCCCACCCACATTACCGGTTTAAGAAGGGGTGGGACCCAGGCATGTCTCCCTTGTTTATTAAGTGGATGCAGGCAAACCATTCTAGACCACACCATTTGGGGGGGTGGGTGGGGAGGATTTCCAGTAGTTGTCGAGATCTCTGCTAAGATGTTCACATATTCTCAACTTCTCCATCGCTAAAAATGAGGGGACAGAATGAGATGATATGGTGCCTTTCAGTTCTGTGCTTCTGTGACTCTCCCCCAGTCCAATCATCCATGGCACAATGGCACTTTGTTCTCAGAGATACATGAAATCAAAATCTGATCTAATGCATATAAGAAAACTTCATTTGTGTTACATGTTCCAAAGTAGTGACCAGAGGAGCATCCTTTCTCCACAACCCTCCTGCTGCTCATAACACACTCCTCTTGCACTCACTATCAAATTCCTATCCAATCTTTCATAGCCCATGTAGGTGTCACAGTTAAGAGTGCTGGTTCGAGTTAGGAAGACCTGAGTTCAAATCCAGCCTCAGACACCTATTAATTGTATGACGTTGGGCAAGGTTTTTAATTTGTCTGCCTCGGTTTCTCCAAAGGTGAAGACATGGAATCTCAAAATTTGAGAACTATTTTCACAAGAATGTAATATTGCCAAGAGGAGGCTAAGTCGAGCACTTGTCTCCATACTCTCTCAACTCAGAACTGTTCTTGATAGAGGAGGCTCACTCCAAGTCTGTGAGCAGCAACTGTGCTATGTCCTAAGCTAGTCTCATCCATGCCAAAAAATATGGCTATCCCCAGATGGGATTTCTACAGTGGGACTTCTGCCTATCTTTCCAGCTTCCTTTCACATCCCTCACCTTCAAATACTCTAAGCTACAGCTGATCCATGAATTGAAGAGCCTTCTCTAGCCTCTTCTATCCCTGCTTGTCACACGTCAAGGCTGAAATACATTCTTTCTCATCTTGGCCTCACCAAAACCCTCTCTCCCCTTTTGGCTCAATTAGGGTACCACCCTGACAGAAAGTCTTCCCTGATTTTCTACCTTCTCTTCCATCTTCAACAGCTACCTCTCTTTCACCCTTCAAATTACGTGATATTGACTAATGTGTGTACATATTTCATCCACTAGAAGTGGTTTTGCCATGACTAGAGACGTTCAAGCAGAGATGGGAAACCACTTCACAGGGATGTTTTAATATAGATTCCTTCTCAGATTATGAACCAATGAGATGCCTTCCGAGGCCCCTTCCTCTTGGGAAATTTTATGATTTCCCATTGGAGCAGAGCAAAAGGTACATCAGATGTGGAGGCAGAGGACCTTGCTCTGCTACATGCTGCCACCGCCATGTTGACTCCCAAAATGGAGCACCCATGCCCTTCCTGTGATCAAACAGTCTCAGCCACTCATATTCATTTCTATTTATCCTCTCCTCTTTCCTACCTCTTGCTTCAAGAATTGTGATCAAATCAACACCCTTCTGGAAAGGAGTCAGAGAACTGCCCCATATTCCCACTTATCATAGCTATGACTTCCCTGACCAAATTGTACCCCCGACCCCCCACTTCCCTATCTGTGTTATCTCCCACCATTAGAATATAAGCTTGAAAGTAGGGATTGTCTTGCTTTTCTACTTTTTTTCCCTATCCTCAACACTTAGCACAGAGCTTGGCACATTACAAGCACTAAATAAATGTTTTTCATTTAATTTCATTTATTCATTCACTCATTCATTCATACTGAAAGTAAAAGCCCAGCACTCAACTGAGGAGACGGGAGAGCTGCGACTTTTAATTGACAAAAAAAGGCAATTCTTTCCCATAGAAGTGAAACATCTACTCCGCAGTTGAATAGACATACACTCATGTGAATCACCTATCAAGGGGGTAACTGTAGCACCCATTCCCTCTCTGAAGGGCATCTAACAGAAGAGTAAATGGAGACCTGGGCCAGAGGGTTGACCTCAGAACTGCCACAATCTTTTCCAATCAGATGGGAGGAGACAGATCCCAAGGCAAGCCCAAGAAAGGAGGGAGAGAGAGAGACTCTGGTCTAGCCAAGTGATTAATAGGAAAAAATGATGTTAGGGGAAAGATCAGAAGCTGAGAGATGGATTTAAGGGACCAAGAAGGATCCCTAGCAGAAAGAAAGGGAACATAAGAAATATGACTCATTACAACATTTCTCCGCATGGAAGGGACAAGCCTTGAGGTTGGATGGTTGTGGTTGATAGAGAGATAATGACGACAGTCAGGGAGACAAGTCTCTGTGGGAAGCAGAAAATCAAAGGTGTACTGGATGTAGGGAGGCAGAGATTGGGGGAAAGGTCTGTTTCTACTTTCAATTCTATCCTCATAGCACACAATTAGGGCTGTCCCTACACACAGGAAGAAGAGTTCGCTGAAAATATTTAAGGAGAAGGGAAGAGAGGGAGATAAATGCTGCCCCCACTTTCCTAATTTGTCTAGTGGGTACTAAAATACTAATAATACATACCTCACAAGGTGGTTACAAGGAAAAGTGCTTTGAAATCCTTAAAGGGCTTTGGAAATATGACTTGAGAAAAAGGAGAAGGAGGAGAAAGGCAGAGAAGAAGGAGGAGGAGGAGAATTTTCATGACAGGTAGCTTGCATTTCTTTTAAAAATTATATAATAAATCTAACGCATTCATTTCCAAGCTGTCCTGATGGTCTATCTCCCTCCATATCTCTGTTTATTCTCTTTGTTGCTCCATCATTTTCAGTCATGTTTGACTCTTCATGACCCCATTTGGGGTTTTCTTGGCAAAGATAGTGGAGTGATTTTCCATTTCCTTCTCTAGCTCATTTTACAGAAGAGGAAACTGAGGCAAACAGGGTTAAATGACTTGCCCAGGGTCACACAACTAATTTCTGAGGCTGAATAAAATGAGTCTTCCTGGTTCCAAGCCCAGGGTTCTCTCCATTGTGCCTACCCTTCCTATTCTCTTTAATGCATTTTTAAAATTGCACTGAAACTAATAATGACATAAATCTCTTTTTGCGGGGGAGGGGTGCCGCTGGAATTTGTAGTAAACAAATGAGTACCTTTCACAACATGGACGTAAAATGAATCGGATTCAACAATGCACTCCCAGCTCCCTCAGCCTATAGAGCGTCCCCAAAATCTTAGGGCAGAGTTAATCTGTATAACTTAAGTTTATAGATTGCCATTAAATATTTCTCAAACACTTAGCATTGTGGGGCTTGTATTGAGCAAAACTTTAGAGACCAAACCTGCTCAGTTTCCTGAGAATTAATGAAGTGTTTGGGAAAGCAAATGGAACACTTTGACATCTAGGATGAGTAAAAGGTGTAATTAAATCAGGAGGACTGCTCTTCCTACACACGCGCACATACACACACACACACACACACACACACACACACACACACACGCACACGCGCGCACACACACTTTGGAGGCCTAACCTATTATTTCTGGCTTTCCCTAGCTCTTACATCTTACAGCACAGGGTGGTCTGCTGCAGGGAGCCCACTTCCAACGGGGCTTCTTCTCCCCTAAACCTGGAGTCTGCACTCTCCAGCCTTCCAGAATTATGTGGACTGTAAGTTGTCACTAAAAGGAAAGTTTCAGTGGAATCTTGCTCTCATTATAAATAAAATATTAGGGCCCCCGAATGGTTAGGTAATGTATATGAGGAGGAAAAATGGAAAAACAGGAAGAGTGTTGTCTAGCCATGTTGCTAGCATAAGCTCTGGCTGAAGGGTAACTCCAGGATATTAAAATGCTTCTGCTCAACCGACTTCCTGGGCTAGAAATAAGAACGTGATGAAGAGACTGATTACTAGAGCTATCAATTTACTTAGAGCCAGAAGGGAACTTGGAGTCATCTTGTCCAACCCCTTTATTTAACAGATAAAGAAACTGCGGCTCAGAGAGGTAACTTGGCTTGTCCCCAAACACCTTGGCAACAAGTGACAGACAAGACAGAACCTGGGTATCTTTGACTATAACCCAGCATTCTTCCCACAGTAGGGCTGGCCATAAGGAAGCCCAGCTTGTCCTCAGGGTCCTGGGATTCCCATGGCCCTTTGTCCCTCCCTCCTTACTTCTGCTCTGTCTTCCTGCATTCACCCTAGGCTAGAAATCTGTTCATTCAGAGGAGCAAGTGTCCTACCTTACACAGCACAGCAAGGCCATCCTCCAGAGCCCAGCTGTCTATATCTCCCAAGGGATTTGGCTGCAAAGTTTCTAGTTTCAAAAAATGTTCTAGCATCTGTAGAATCATATACTCTTAATTTTTATTTGAAAAAAAAAATAAACTAAAAGGTTGCTTGGGAAGAGGGAGAGAGAAGTTCCCTGCAGCAGGTAAGAGGTTCTGAACGGGTTAGGGTTCTTAATGGTCTTGGTTTCAGGCTCCCATTCTGGTGTGTTCTCTCCTCTCAGCCCCCATCAACTTCCCATAGTTATATCTTCTCTATATCCTTGATACTACTGAATATTGTTGTTTTCAGTTGCGTCCAACTCTTCATGACCCCATTTGGGCTTTTCTCTGGTAAAGATACTGGAGTGATTTGCCATTTTTTTCTCCAGCTCATTTTACAGATGAGAAAACTAAGGCAAACAGCATTAAGTGACTTGCCCACAATCACATAGCTAGAAAGTATCTGAGGCTGGATTTGGACTCACAAAGATGAGTCATCTTGACTCCAGGCCTGACATTCTATCCACTGTGCCACCTAGCTGACCCACTGAGCCAGCTAGATGGTACGATGGATAAAGTGCCCACCATAGAGTCAGGAGGACCTGAGTTCAAATTGGACCTCAGACACTTCCTAGCTGGGTGACCCTGGGTAAGTCACTTTTGTCTTAGTGACCCTCATCTAAATGAGCTAGTAAAATGAGCTAGAGAAAAAATGGGGTCACAGAGTCAGGCATGACTGAAACGACTGAACAAAAGTGATGAGTGCTTCACCATCAATTTAACCAGATGATTTCTTCCCAACATCTATTACTCAGCTGATTCAATTATCTTTTACAAAGGGAGATTTACTGAAATCTTTGACAAGACCTAGCACTTGGTCTCATTTTGTCCTGTCCACTCTGGTCCCTTGGGAGAGCAAACTCAAATTCAAAGTGGGGATGGCAAACATCCTTCCCACCACCAAGATCACTTCTAGGGTTATCAAAGTTGATGCAAAAGTCACACCCCTCCCCCGGCTTTCAGGACATGGCACCTAAGCTGCTGGGCTGGGTCTAGAGGGTCATTGCTCAGGACTGGGCTGCCAGGCCTCTGGTGCCTTTCCCAACCTTCTGAGATCTCATAAGGTTCTGGACCAAGAGGAAGAAGACACAACAGAAGGGGCCCTATCCCAGACGTGGGCTTTGCTAGGAGGTCACAGGTTAACTCATCTCATGCAGGGAGGAGGATACTGACCCACCAGGCCCCCAGAAATGAGAGATCTGTCTTTATACAACACAATATTTAGCTTATTGGTAGCTTTTGTAGGCACACTTTTTTCTGGCTCAGCAGGCAGTTAAAAGGCTTTGCATCACCATTTCCATCATCAAGGTGATTCAGACAGAAATAGTCATCATGTACTGTGAAGCATAAGGTCCTCTATTCTGCTTTTCAAAAGCAGGATCCTTTATCATCTGCGTACCGTAGCATCAGGTTGAGCCAACTATACATACTCCAATGACTAATCCCTCATAAGCTTCCTTCTCCTTTCCTCCTCCCATCTAAAAATTTGTGGTCCTCAGCAAATCAGTCATGGTGCATTTTGAACACATTGTCCATGTCCTCAATGGACATGGAAAAGAGACTTCTAGGGTCCCAGGGAGGCATAAATATTGTCTTTTTGCTTGTTTCCCCAGTGCCATACAGAAAGAATCCCCAAATGATTAATGCAGTGTGTATACATCTCAACATATATAGGTGAAAGTCACAATTATCTTCAAATATGGAGTTATTTATTCAAAAAACAGAGGACATGTCACAGAGAGGAAGGGGAAGGAAAGAGAAAGGAAGGGAAAAGAAGGAAGTGCAGGGGAGAGAGAGAAAGAAAAAGGAAGAAAGAGAGGGAAAGAAAGGAAGGAGGAAAGAAGGATAAAAGGAAAGAAGGATAGAAGGAAGGAAGGAAAGGAGAAAAAGAAGAAAAGGAGAAAAGGAAGGAAAAGAAATTTAAACCTCTTCATCTCAAAAGACACTTGCAGGCTTACCAGACTACATAGAGCTCTTCCCTAAGAGGTTTAAGAGTTGGCGTCAACTGGCAGTCACCAGGCCCTCATTTCAAATGGGAAACAAAACCAGTGTGATCTTGTTGAAAACTGGCTTGGTCAGGGATGGACAGGCCTGGTTCTAGGACCCTCAGGCTCCTGTCTTCTGCTAAGCCCCTCACTCTTGATCCACATTCACAGAACAGTTTTAATGCCAGAAAATTCCTCTGGGTTCCTAGGAGTCTTAGTATCTCCCCTCCAGTGATCCCTGAAACATGTAAGAAATCCATTAGGAGATCCAGATAAAATTTCCATGTCTAAAGTGACTTGCATGAGATCAAACAGGTAACACATGTCACTAGTCTTGGAGGACTCACTCTGGTTTTCTAGCTTCAGCATCTGAGATTTTCTCTGCTGTTTGACTGAGGAGCCTCACCAGTTACAGCAGGCGTTGTCGGGAGAATTTAAGATGAAACTTACAAAGATGAACTTGTTAATTTGCTGTCACTCAGGATTTCTGAAAATCTAAGCAGTCCTCAGGGTGAATCCCTCCCAAGCACATTTTTAAAAAAATCTTTACAAAACAATTTCAGGAAGACCTAACATTCTCTAGTTTCCTGGATCGCGCAAATCCATTCACTGTGTTTGTAGACTCTCAATATCTACCTAAGAAATGTCACCATTCAGCTGCTTCCCTGCCAAAGAGAGAGAGAGAAAAAGAGGGAGAGGAAGAGGGAGAGGGAGAAGGAGAGGGTGAGGGAGAGGGAGAGGGACAGACAGAGACAGACAGACAGAGAGAGAGAGAGACAAAGAAAGAGGGAGAGAGAAATATACTCTTCATATATACATATACATAAGCACTTAAACATGAGTGACTCACATATATTATATATGTAATTATATATATAATATAAACTTTAATTGTGTGCCTACACACACACACACACACACACACACACACTTTATCCATCTCTTCTCCCTGCCAAAAAAGATGAGTTAATCCCTCAGAGATGGGTTCCCCTGCTCTCAAGTTCCCTGGACTTGGATAAGGCCTCCACTCCCCCTTTCTGCTCACTTTTCCACGGCCTAAGCATCCTCACTACTCTCCTCTCTTCTGCCTGGGCCATATCTCTGTCCTTGGCCTTGACCCCCTTGGTTTCCTGGCTGTTAAGGAAGCACAGGACACACCCTATCGGCCTCTCTCCCTCCCATCCCACGGATTTTGTGGACTGGCTCTTAAAGGTCACATCCACCCCTAGAAGCCTTTGAAGTCAAGTGTCAGATATTTCTAACTATTTCTTGCCAGTAATTTCCTTCCACTTCATGATTATTGCTTTAAAAGAGAGCTCACAGGACAGTTGTGGTCTGCAGCTCCTATCTTTCCATGTTAAGTCTCAATGGACAAGGGTCCCAATCTCCTTCACCTTTACATCTTTCCTCGCAGGTTATTCTCTCTTGAGCACATACCAGATGGGTAAAGGAGGGGATAATGTTCCTATAATCATCATCTTCACCATTTATGTTTCTTCAAAGCATGGTGGCATTGTTGACAGAGAACCTGCCTGCCTTGGGGTCAGCAGCCCTTGGCTTTTGATCCTCCTTTTTCCTCTTATAAAAATCCAGAACCTGGATCTCAGGTTCCTTCCCTGTAAAATAAGGGGCTTGAGCTCAATGATATCTAAGGTTCCTTCTGGCTCTAAGTCTCTGATCTTATGACCCTAAGTCCTTCCCCTGACCCATACTGGCTGTGGGGTCCCAAGCATTTCTCTAAGTTGATATGCCTTGTCTGAAGGCATATCACCTGGAATTCACTCTATGAAATGAAATCAATGAATTGGAAATAAAAAACAACAATAAATCCCACAAATGGTCACATTTACATAGCACCTGAGGGTTTATAATGCACCTTCTTCACAAAGGTCCTGTGAGATAGGCAGTGTACTTTTTATTATCCCATTTTACAGATGAGGAAACTGAAGTTCTTTCTTGCCTAAGGTCAACCAACTGGTAAGAGGGTGAGGGCGAGGTGTGATCTGACTCCCATCAAGAATCTTGCCACTACTCTGTGAAATCACTTTCAAGAGATCAGGAGTTATGAACACTCATTCTGGGGGCTGCCCTTCTGATAACTCAAGTGTCTAGCAGTTCCTCCCTCATCTTCCACACCCCCTTCTCTTTTTGTCCCTATTTTTTAATCTGGTGGTCTTAGCCTTGATTCAAAGGAAATATGATGATGTCAACAGATAGCTCATTCCCATTCCCCCTTGGGAAAGGGGGCTCGGAAAAGCCTGGTCTAGGATAGGGAATCAGTGAGAACCCACTAAAGTGGCCATGGTGACTGAAAGATGCTGTGGGATCTTCAGTGGTAGAAGTAATGAATAGGGCAGGGGGGCTACAGGGGCCTCCCTTGTCAAGTAGTCAGAGTTTCCTTACCATCACTCACAGAATCTCAGGGTTGGAAGGGACTCCAGTAGCCCACTTAGCCAAACCCACACCCAATGGGAAGTCCTACCACACTATACCTGACAACTGGTCATCCATCTGCTACCTGAAGACCTCCAGATGCGGAGGGGGATATCTAACACCGCTCAAAGTGGCAGGTTCAATTTCTGGACTACTCTAATCGTTAGTTACTCCTGGATGCCTTGGTCCTATGGACCAAGGATTGAGGATCCGTTTCTTTTTTTCATAGTGATATCTCCAAGCAACTGATGCCAAGGAAAAAGTCTTGGATTTGGAATTGCTTTGAATCCCAAACCTACTGCTCATAAGCATGCTATTCCTTTAACCTTAGTTCCTTCAAGTATATGATGAAGATGTTTATATCTACCCTTGTTGTTCACTTGTTCTGACCATTCATGACATCAGTTGGGGTTTTCTTGGCAAAGGTACTGGAAGGATTTGCCATTTTCTTTTCCAGCTCATTTTTCAGATGAGGAAACTGAGGGAAACAGGATTCAGGGACTTGCTCATGGTCACACAGCTAGTAAATGTCTGAGGCCAGACTGGAGTCAGGAAGATGAAGCTTCTTGACTCCAGGCCTGCCACTCTGTGCCTATGGCACTTCCTAGCTGTCTACTTGAGAACCAATGTGAGGGAATGGAAAATATTACGACTGCTGTCATCAGAAGATGCAGAATCCAATCCCTGCATAGCCAGGTAAGTCACAGCTTCTATGGGTCTAGTTCCACATTTATAAAATTAAATTGACTTCTAATATCCCTTTTGGTTCTACAGCTATGAGTCTGTGACCGGATTTTGAAGCCTACCTATGCTCCTATACACAAGTCACTCATCATTTCTAGGACTCTGGTTCCTCATCTATAAAATTAGGAGGTTAGACTAGATGATCCATAAGATTCCATCCTGATCAGAATCTCATAAAATTAGAGCATGCATAGAAAGGCTTAAAAACAAACCATAAAGCACCATATAATGCTGGCTATTATTAGAAGTATAAATCATACTTCTTTAATGTTTCTTTGAATGAGGATCAGCACTAATTGCTCATTCCCAACCTTTTCCTACCTCTCCGAGAATCTTTGTAGTCCATAGTGGAAGGGTCCTGAAGGATCTTCCTCAGACTTCTCTCAAGGCATGAAAAGAGAGGGACACCATCCCCCTTTACATCTTCCTTCTCCCAAGAGCCCAGGTCGCCATCTTGCCGTGGGAGGCAACCAGCTGGCAGATGGGGACTACAGCCCACAGAAGGATCTCAGGAGAGCTGCCAAGGGAGGCAGCCCTGCAGCTGGGAGCTCCAGGGCCCTGTCCTTCTAGGAGATGACATCTGGGATTCAGGATCCTGGGATGGCTCTCAGAGTTTAGCCTCTGAAACCCATCACACATACGGAGGAGGAAGTACATGGAGCTTGAAGGTCAGAATAAAATAAAAAATCTGGAGAGGAACTGAAAGAAAAAGGGGAGAGGGGCGTGTTTCCTCAGCTTTGGTGGTTGAATTGCCTACCTCCAGTTGTTGGGAGGACAAGAGAAAATCACCAGAAGAGCCACATCCCACACCATCTTATCTGCATGAATCTGGAAAGGAAGAGAATTTCAGAACCCAACTTTGGGGAAAGGACTAAGTACTTCTATAGCACCTACTATGTGCCAGGCATTGTGCTTGGTCTTCACAACAATCCTGCAGAGTAAAATTAAAAATTGATTTTAATTCTATTTTGCTAAGATTTAATTAAGCTAGATTTAATATTCTCTTTCCACATTTCTTCCCTTTGTGAACTTCACCGACCACTCTGCCCCAAAAAACTTGCCTAAAGGTCAAGCTTTTGTCTGGTAATTATGTCCACCTTTGTCACTCCAGGGCTGCTAGGTGGCACTCTGGAGTCAGGAAAACCTGACTTCAAATCTGGCCTCAGACACTCACTAGTTGTGTGACTCTGGGCAAGTCACTTAACCCTGTTTGCCTCAGTTTCATCATCTATAAATAAGTTGGAAAAGGAAATGGTGAACCACTCCAGTATTCTTGCTAGGAAAACCCCAAAATGGGGTCACGAAGAATTGGATAGGACTGAACAACAATTGTAACCCCCACCCATCACCCTCTTTCCAGAAAAAAACTTGATGAACCTAAAAAGTCAAATCTCATCAGTTGTATTGTAGCAACACCTCCAATGACCTGTGACTCTTTGTCTTGTGACTCCAATCACCTGTCTTGGCTATGGTGTACGGGATGTCAGAAGGGAAGATCCAAATGATGTAATCCCAATTCTGACTACATCATTGATAGCCATTCAGAAGGAAACACCTATGTTCCTAAAGATTTTACTCTATCATCTTGCTAACTGTAATAAAAGAACCTGTCAGTCCCTAACTCAATGTCTTTGGTTACTGAGAGGCCATAGATCCAATTTATGGGTTGTTGTTCAGTCATTTCAGTCGTGTTCAATCCTTTGTGATCCCACTTGGGACTTTCTTGGCAAAGATGCTAGATTGGGTCAACATTTTCTTCTCCAGTGAATCCAGTAGTTCCATTTTGTCAAGTAATCAGAGATTAAGTCACTTACCCAGGGTCATTCAGCTAGGAAGTGTAGCAGGCTGGATTTGAAGTTGGGTCTTCCTGTCTCCAGGACCAAGGCTCTAGCCACCGAGTCATCACCTGATATTGGTTAGTGCTAGCCTAACTGATAAATTGATCATGCTTAGAACTTTGTCTCTCGGCTTATCTTACTTTTCAAATGTTATTTCAAATGCTATTATATTCCCTCATTTTACAAATGAGGAAACTGAGGCAAGTAGAGGTTAGATGTTAAGCGACTTGCCCATGGTCACATAGCTAGTGAGCATCTAAAACCACATTTGAACTCGAGTTTTCATGACTCCAGACCTGAGCTCTCTTCAGTACACCAGCAACTTCAAGATCCTCCCCTTCTACTTAACATTAGACTGGATGAGGAGCCAACGTGCTTCCTAGGATAATTAGAAATGGTGTGTCTAGCCCCTTCCTCAGTAATAAGCCTTGTTCAAAATATAAGAAGTTTTCTCCCTTTGGCTCTCACAGGACCTGGAGGAGGTTTGATTCAATGGATAATGGTTTATTTTCATAATAATGGTTTGATTCAATCATGATACACAAGAGAGGAAAAGACTGCAAATAAAGGGAAGGCTAAGAGGTGACAGACAGAGCCTCAGTCTTGCCTTCTGGTCAGGCTTTTCTTGAAAGAAATGTGCTAATGATGACTTTTTTTCACATGGTGCCAGGCTGATAGGGATTGACCTTATGGTCAACACAGAACTTAATGTCATTTTCTTCCCAGAATCCTTTCAAAGGCGATGGGTGGAATCCCTGCTGCTAGAGGCTTCCCACTTCAACACAATCTCAGAAACATTTGTTATGGACCTACTATGTGCACTGCCCTAGATATTGTGCTGGGCCCTGGGAAGGCAAAGGCAAATTGACAGTCTTTGTTCTCAAGAAGTTTATATTCTATGGGCAAAAAATAGATACGTAAACCCACGAGAATTTGAGATGGAAAAAACCACTAATTACCAAGGGTATCACTAGCGAGGGAGATTTCACTGGCATCTGGGACAACCCTGGTTAGAAGAGAGAGTTCCAATTCAGCTCCCAGGAATTCTTATCATGGTCATGACTTCCTTAGCAAGTTCAGACAAGATGAGACTGGCCAGCTCCCTGGGGCAACTGAGTTTCCCTCATTAGTCTTCCTAATAATTGGATCTGTCCAAAATTGGAATGGACTATGTTTGTAAGGATAATGAATTCTATCACTGGAGGGGTTCATTTAAACAGAAACTGGATGACTACTTGCCAAGGATGTTGCAGAGAGGATTTGTTGACCTCTGGGTTCATCTCCGAACCATTGAATCTGTACCTGCAAAAGTCACACTCGGAGCTAAACCTAGGTTCCCACAATATCCATGCCTTCTGGCTATGGCCTAATCACAGTAGACCCAATTTATCCCTCTCCCTGTGACTTCATGCCAGACCCATGGACCCCATAAGTGGGGTGTGCTCTCGATGACACGCAGCCACTAAGAAGTAAATTAAAATTCAGTAATGGCATCACCAGGCAGTTACAAACACTCATTGTCTTTGTGAAAGTGCTTCTCTCTCTTCCTTCTCCTTACTGTCCTTCAAACAAAGCTACTTTTGCTGCAAAGGGGAATAATTCCCTGTAAATTTTAATAGTTAATTTCCTACTCTGCGGCTTGTGATTTTCATCACTATCTTAGAGAAGGGGTCCCCTACATTCCCTCCTCCCACACTGCCCTGTCAAAAGCTACCAGGAAAGGAAAAGAGAGATAGAAGGTTAAGGGGAAAGGCAAGATGCTCCGCCAAATAAGGGTGGGGAAGATTAAACGAGCCTCATGAATTGCTGGGTTGCACAAGAAGGGCCAGAAGTCATAACCTACAATGATCAAGGGAGCTTCAGGGGTCCAAGGGGGCATTGAGGGCTTGCCCCACTTTCCACATTACTTGATTGCTTCTGAGAGATGAGACAACTGAGCCCTCAATTAAAGCTGAAGCCAAAACTTCATTGTGAAGCAATGTTAGGTACCCAGGGTCTCGGCTTCACAGCCAAGCTAATATCTTCAAATGTTAATGGTCACTGAGAAACACTTTGAAGGAGAGAGGGAACATGTGTTTCTACCTATGGTTTCTGGATTGGGGCTTCTTAGACTCTACCTATCCAGAGCCTACTATTAAATATTAAAGCATACCCAGAGACATCACAAGCACGAGAAAAATGGGATGTGAAGGGGAAAAAAGAGCATAGATGGAAAAAGGAAATTGTAGAGGCATGGAGCTTGGGGAAACTTACAGATACCAGGAATTACAGCTTCATGAGCTATCCCATCTTCTCTCTTTTATACCTTCTATTCCTATCTCAGAGAACTAGATCAGTGGTATCACATTCAAATAGAAATTAACCATTGCCAATGGCACATTGTCCCAGAAAACAACAAATTAACGTCTATATAGTACTGTATTTTTATTTCTTTTATTAAACGTTTCCTGGTTACATTTTTAATCTGGTTCTGGCCCCCTGGAATGTTTTGTTGCACCAAGTTGGACACTGCTGGATTAGGTGATCTTTCAGATTCCTTTTAGCTTTAACATTGTGTGACTATGAGTCTTCTCTATGAGGAAGAGGTGTGACTTTCTTTATGAGACTAAGTCTTCTACTTGTGCTCTTGACCGCCATCTATTGGGGGGGGGGTGTTTGACAACTGGCTCTCACCAAAATTAAAAAATGTCTCTAGGTTAAGTTTAATATGGATTATTATCGTTTTTCTATCATTTTCTTAAGTCCATACAAATCAAGAAAACCATAAATGGAGCTCTGATCTGTAGAATTCACCTATTTCCAAAGTGAATGCTCACATTGAAAATTTAACACTGGATTCTTTCTAGCTGATAAGAGCTGACTCTGGCACATCCCTACCCTGCACCTTCCCACTGTCCCTGGCACCTTACATATCCCCTCTTTCTCCAGCCTCTTTAAGCTCTGCCTCTCTGAGGGAGCTGCCAGCAAACACTCCCAAGTCTCTTCCTATCTTGAAAACAAATTATTGGCTGATGCTAACACACAAGGAAGGTTCTGATGTTCTTGGGGGAAGCCTCATTTGGTGGCACAAATGAATGAGAGCAGATAGTAGGACCAAGGGGAATGGGAAAAAATTTACTATGCATTAACTGGATTAAAAAAAGGAGTTGCAATCATGCTCTCTAAAAAAGCAAAAATGAACATTCAAAAAATAAAAGAGGTTAAATAAAGACACTAAAGTATGCTGAAAGAAACTACACACATATATACATGCAATAAACATATTTATAAATTCAAAAAATAAAAGAGGTTAAATAAGGACACTAAAGTATGCTGAAAGAAACTACACACATATATACATGCAATAAACATATTTATAAATTCATATTTATTACATATACATGTAATAAATTTATATGCTCCAAATGCCTTAGTGTCCAAATTCATGTCCAAACATTTTGCTGTTCGGTCATTTCAGTTGTGTCTGACTCTTTATGGCCCAACATTTGGGATTTTTTTTGAAAAAGATGCTGGTGGAATAAACATGAACTGAGCCATAAGAAGATGTAGATAACAGCAGGAGACTTCATTATCCCTCTCTCAATTTTGGATAAATCTAAAATGAAGATAAAAGGGAAATATAAAATTGAACAAAATGCTGGAGATATTAGAGTTTAAAAAGTTATGGTTTCTTCTAAACAGGATGGCAAAAAAATATACATATTTGTCAGCATCACATGGAACTTTTAGAAAAACTGACCACATATTTGAGAATGGAGATATTTCAAACAAATTTAATAAGGAAGAAATAGGTGATATATTCTTTACAAAATACAATGCAATAAAAATAGTCATTCATTCAGGGACTCCTGAATGAATAAAGAAAGAAAGAAAGAAACACAGACCCAAATAGAGATTTAGCAATGAAATCCTAAATGGAGAACACGTCAAAGAACAAATCATAGAAACAATAAATAATCATATAAAATAAAATGATAATGGTGAAACAGCATTCTAAAATTTCTTAAATGGAGGTAATCAGTGAAAAAATCATATCTTTACAGACATTAACAAATCAGAAAAAATGAACTAAATATTCTTTTTTTAAAAATTAGAAAACCAATAAACAAATCTAAAATCAACACAAAAGAGATATTAAAAGTCAGAGGAGAAATACATGTATTAAAAGCAAAAATGATAGATATAAAAAATTAGATTAAATGCTGGTTCTTTAAAAATAAAATTGATAAACCTTTAGTTAATGTGATTAAAAAGAGGGCATAAAATCTTATCTGTAAAACAACAAATGAATAAAGTGAAATAAAAAACTAGAAAATAAAAGGAACAATCAGAATGTATAATACATAGCTATATGCTTTTGAGGTCACAAAACAATCAAAGAAATATCTTAAAAACTACAAAATATCCAAACTCTCAGAAGAATAAATAGAGATCTTAAATAATCAAGTCTCAAAAATGGAAAAAGAATTAGCTGTGAAGGACCTACAAACAAACCAAAAAACCCTTCTGGTCCTGATGGATTCAATAGGACAACTCTATTAAATTTTAAAAGAACAATTAGTACCCATACTTCACAAACTACTTTCAAAAACCATGAAGAAAACACTCTACCAGAATCCTTTTGAAAGATAAATATAATCCTAATACATTAACCAGGGAAAGATAAAACAAAGAAGGAAAACTATGTGACAGTAGTATTGATGAATATTGACTCAAAAATTTCAAACAAAATTGTATCAAATATATTACAGCAATTTATTCAAGAAATCATTCATTGTGACCAAATAGAATTTAGACTAAGGATGTAAAGATGATTCAACATTAGGAAAATGATCAACAAAATTAATCATATTACATGACCATCTCAATAGAGGCAGAAAAGGCTTTTTGAGAAAGTACAGTGCATTTTTATGCTAAAAATATTGTAAAGTATAGACATAAAGAGAGGTTTTAAAATATAAGAAGCATCTATCCAAAGTCAAAAGTAAGCAACTGGGAGACACTAGAACTTTTTCTAATAAATATGGGAGTGAAGGTAGGATGTCCACTCTCTTCACTATTCTTTGATATAGTTTTGGAAATGGTAGCCACAGCAATAAGAAAAGAAAGATATTAAAGGCATAAAGACAGATAAAGAGGAAATAAAACTATGCTTATTTATTGATTATATAATGATATATTTGGAAAATCCTAGAGAAGTTGCAAGGACACTAACTGAGATGATACTTTAAGCAAAGTTATAGGCAATAAAATAAAGTCAAAAATCAACAGCATTTCTATGTAATAATAAGAAGAAAAGATGCAAAAATAGAAAGAAATTCCATTCCAAATAAGTACAAAATGTATAAAATATCTGGAAATCAACCTACCAATACACAAAATAGACTCGTATAGAGTCACTTACAAAGTACTGTTTAAAGACACAAAGAATGACTTGAATAGCTAGATGAATATTCAGTGCTCATGCAAAGGCTGTACCAATAAAAATGGTACTCCTACCAAAGTTAATCTACACTTTTAATGCTATACCAATCAAATTACCATGGGAATACTTTATAGAACTCAATAAAAAAATAATGCAATTCATTTGGAAAAACAAGATGTAGAATATCAAGGGAAATTATGACCAAAATGATGACAGAGGGGGAATAGCACTTCCAGACCTCAAACTATATTATAAAGCAGCAGTCATCAGAAACATTTGATATTGGTATAAAAAACAAAGACACAGATTAATGGAACAAATTAGACAAGTGAGAATCAGGAACAATTCTGATGTCTGATAAAGTGGAAAATATAAATTACCTGGGAAAAAAACTTCATTATTTTATAAAGATTGCTGAGAAAACTAGAAAGCAGACTGGTTGAAATTAGTCTTAGATCAATACCTTATACCATATTCCATAATACATTATGGATATGTGACCTTAGAATTAAAGGTCATACTATTAAAAAAAATAGAAGAGAAACAGATTACACACCTCTTACATCTATGGGTAGGAGATGCATTCTTAACCAAACAAGGGACAGAGAGAATTACAAAAAATAAAATGGATAGTTTGACTACATGAAACTGAAAATCTTCTGCACAGACAATATTAACGCACCTAGGAAGAGAGAATAAATGACCAAATGGGAAAAAAGTCGTTGTATCATTCTTTCTGATAAGGTTTTAGTATCTAAAATATCTACACAAATAATAGACATGTGTGTATTGTTGGTGGTGGTGTTACTGTTCAATCATTCAGTCATGTCTGACTGTACATGACCCCAAGGACAAAGACAAAGATGGTACAATAGTTTGCCATTTCCTTTTCCAGAGTGTCCCATTTTGCAGATGAGAAACTAAGGCAAACAGGGGTTAAGTGACTTGCCCAAGGTCACATAGTTAACGTGTCTGAAGTTGGATTTGAGCTCAGATTTTCCTAACTCCAGGTCTGATGCTCTATCCACTGTACCACCTAATAGCCATTCTTCAATTGTGGTCAAAATATATGAACAGTTATCAAAAAAAAGAATTGAATAGTATTCCCAGTCTCTGGAAATAATGCTTCAGATCACCAATAATAAGAAATGTAAATCAGGACAACCTTGAGGTTTAACCTTATCCACTACAAATTGACAAAGATAACAAAAAATTAGCAGTAGTCAATGTTGTAAAGGAATGATAGGCACATTAATACATTCTTGATGGAACTGTAAAATGGTACAACCATCTTGGAAAGCAAACTGGAGTTATGTAAATAAAGTGACTAAAATATCCATATTCTTTGAACCAGTGACTCTATGGGCTTATACCCCAAGGAAGCCATTGATAAGAAAGAAGTTTCCATATACACCAAAATATTCATAGTAGCCCTTTATGTGACAGCAAAGAAATAGAAATAAAGTACGTGCCCACAGATTGAGGAATGGCTAAACAAATTGTGGTACATAAATGTAAAGGAATATTATATATTTTTTGTGTTTATCTCTTTTTTGTTCAAATAGTATTTTGTGGTAGGCAGTTTGATATAGTTTATACATATGCTATTATATAAAACATTTTCATATTCATCACAGTTGTAGAAGATCAAAAGAGAGAATAAAGTGAAAAAATATATGCTTCGATCTGCATTCAGAGTCCATCAGTTCTTTTTCTGTACGTAGATAGCATTTTTTTCATGAGTTCTTTATATTTGTCTTGGATCATTGTGTTACTGAGATGAGTCATTCATAGTTGATCATCAGGCGATGTTGCTGATACTATGTACAAATGTTTTTCTGGTTCTGCTCATTTCACTTTGCATCCGTTCGTAAAAGTCTTTCTAGGTTTTTATGAAATCTGCCTTATAGCACAATAGTAATCCGTTACATTCATATACCACAGCTTGTTCAGCCATCCCTCAATTGATAGGTGTCCCCTCAGTTTCCAATGTTTTGCTACCATGAATAGGGCTGGTATAAATATTTTTGCACATGTAGGTCCTTTTCCCTTTTTATTATCTTGCAAAGGAATATTATTACTGTGCTGTAAAAAATGATGTATCTGATGAATACAGAGGAATATGGAAAAATCTATATGAACTGATGCAGAGTGAAGTAAACAAAGACAAGAAAACAATGTACACAGTAACTACAACAATGCAGAAAGAAAGAACCATATACCAGAAAAAAAATTAATGTGACAAAATTATAAAGATCAAGCAGTGTTCAAATGAAGTAATATAAGAAGATACGCTGATGTACTCCTCCATGGAAGTGAGAGGTCCATAGATGTTACACACTGCACTCATTTGGGGGGCTTTTTCAATGAATTGAGTGGTTGTGGTGACATTTTTCTTCTTTAAAACACACACTATTTGTAATGTGGGATGGCTCTCTAGGAGGAGTGGGAAAGGCGGAGGGATACTTAGGATAACCATGATGTAAGTAACAGAAGATGTCAAAATTAAAAAAAAATTAAACATCAGTGCAATCCATTAATCTTACTTCGTACTCACTTTCATTTAAAAACATGAGTTTCAACATAAAATATTCTAGATTTTCAGTCACTTGCTCTTATGTCTTCATCAGAATTTTTTGACCATTTTTTCCCATTTACTTCTTCTCTTATGGGGTTCTACTATATATGCTGTTTCTTTTTTGGTTTTATATTTTTTCATATAGGCCTTTATTCCTCATATTTGTTAAGCTTAAAACATTACATATTATATGTTAATATAACATATATTATAATATATAATAATATTTATCATATATAACATATATAAAATAATAATTATATTATATATATATATATATTTTCAATTACAAATACCACTCCAATGAAAACCACAAAAAACTCTGAACAGATATTTGTTCCCTGAACACAGAAGAGCACTATTTTTGATAGCATTCTCAGTGCATCTCCCCAAAACTAAAACAATTGGGTGTCTGCTCTTCTTTTCCAATTCTCTCCCAAATCCATGACCGTGACTGTGGGCAGAGTGCAAGGGCTCCTTAATAGGGTTTCAGAATCAATGTGAAGGGTGCAGAATAGAAAAGCCCAAATATTGGTCTTGGAGTCAGGAAGATGGGTTCAAATCCCATCTCAAACATTTAATAGCCACATGGCCTTGGGCAGACTTCATATCCCTGGTCCTCAGTTTCTTCATGTGCAAAATGGTGATAGTGACAGCGTCAACCTCCCGTGGTTGTTTTAAAGCTCATATGATATGTATTGTAAAGCTGAAAATGCGATATAAATGTGAGTTGTTATTATTGCTGTGACAATGCCTAAACCACTCAATCAACAAATACTTCCTACGCGACTGCTGCATACCAGCTGCCAACAAAAAGGGATGCAATGAAAGGCAAAAAATGTCCCTGCCCTCAAGAAGCTTATATTTTAATGAAGGAAGCAAAATGTACACATAGAGGTGTATAAAAGAGACATACAAAGTAGATCATAGAGTCATAGATGTAGAATTCAGAAGGCAGGCAACTCAACTCTCATTTTACAGATGGGTAAACTAAGGCCCAGGGAGAGTAAGGGGCTTGCCCAATGTCAAGCAACAAGTACATGATCTTAGCAAGGAAGGCAAAAATAGCACATCTGGAGATGACAGTGCTTGCTTTTCCTTTAAGTCAGCTTTAAAAAAAAGAAGCCCACCTATGGAAGTTATACTCGATTGAGGCAAAGAGTCCTAAAAGAAGAGGGTATGGTTCTTAGGGTCTGAAATGAGCCTGTGTCTTGGGCATGTTTGGCAAAAACTCAGGTGGTAAAGTCTCTGGGCCAGTGACTAGAGAAGAATGTCCCCTGTTAACTTTTTTGTTCATTCTTACTTGAAGAATGTAACCTCCCACTGGCTAAAATTTGACCTTTCTTAATATATAATATTACATATCATGATTGTTGTCCTTCAAAAAGGACCAAAATGACATCACCATTATAAAGTGAAATTTCAGTGTGTCCGACTGTGGCTGATCAGGCCAATATGAGCTTGGAATGCTCTACCACAGGTTGGGCACAGAGAGTCCGGGTGAATATTTGGGGTGGATATCCCAAATTTACACAACTTGTGTTTAATTTGTGCTGTCTCAATTCTGCTTTGCTCAAAGAGCAGAGCACCCTTTCTGATGCAGGTACACCATGCTGAGCGGTCCTGTGCCAATGTCCCCCAAGTTGCACAGTCAAATCCAAAGTTCTTGAGAGAGACCTTGAGAGTGTCCTTATATCATTTCTTCTGACCACCATGTGATTGCTTGCCCCATGCGAGTTATCCATAAAACAGTCGTTTTGGCAAGTGTACATTTGGCAACGACAATGTGACTAGCCTATCGGAGTTGAGCTCTTTGAAGCATAGTTTGAATGCTTGGCAGTTCAGCTTGAGCAAGGACTTCAGTGTCTGGTATCCTATCTCACCAGGTGATCCTCAGAATCTTCCTAAGACCGTTCAAATGGAAGTGATTCAGTTTCCTGGCATGGTGCTGGTAGATTGTCCATGTTTCACAAGCATATAACAATGAGGTCAACACAATGGCTCTGTAGACCTTCAGTTTGGTAGCCAATACCTCTACTCTTCTCAATACCTCTCTCTCCGCTCCTTCGGAGCCTCCCAAACACTGAGCTAGCTCTAGCAATGTATGTATCAACCTCATTGTCAATGTGTACATCCCTGGAAAGTACACTACCAAGGTAAGTGAACTTATTCACAGCATTCAAAGCTTCTCCATTTGTTGTAACCGATGGTTCCATGTATGGATGATGTGGTGGTGGCTGATGGAGCACCTGTGTTTTCTTGGTGTTAATTATTAGGCCAAAATTAGAGCAGGCAGCAGAGAATATAATACATATTTTATATATATACACACGTATATACATATATATATGTATGTATACATGTATACATTCATATATATAATGGATGAAGTCAGGCTAAGACCACCAAACATTCCTACCATGCCAAGCCCCAAGCAACCTTCCAGCTAGGCTAGGTCACTGTTTCTCTTATTTTTCTTTCCCCCAGACAGGCACAAACAACAATTCTTAGACCATTACATGCACTGAGTTGTCCTAAGGGTATTGCAATATTCCATGAAAAGGAATCTTAAGAGTGAAATATTTTTGAGCAAAAGAAGCCGATATTGCTAACATTATCGGAATACTGGGGTACAGGGCTTTAACCGCTTGGCAAATGTCAGCTCATTAATACTTCATATGTTGTCCCTGTCGGGGAGACATTAGCACATTTCCTTTCAGATGGTAGCCCAAGACATTGCAAGGGGAAGACACCATGCATGTTGGCATTAAGTCAACATGGGGCTGGGAATACTTGCCAATCAAATGCACCATGAGCCTGGCAGGTGGGAGTTGGGAAGTGGGGGAGACTCACTGATTCACAGCCATCTAATATTAAAACTTAGAACTGTCTTTAGCTCACCTCACAGATTTCTACTTCTTTAGTATATGGTTTCAAGGGGCATCATCAGAGTAGATGCCAGCAACTAGCCTTGGTAAAGACAGTCAGTCAAGACATGTACTGACCATCCATCACTTCCTAAGCACTCTCTCTACCAAATAAGACTGTCTTCTAGAAACCTTACATTTCTCTCAGACTCTAGGAAATGTTCTGCACATAGTAGGTGCTTAATAAGTGTTTCCTGCATAAATGAAGGTACTAGTCTCTGCAAGGAAATAGAAGGATGGGTGGGAAAGTTCCTGCCCTTGGGATATTTCGAAGTATGATGGGGCAAAGAGAGGGTGGACTTATAGGTCTCTGATCTCCCTTCCAAGTGAGCTCCCATGGCCTGCTCAGACCCCACCCCCCCACCTCCCAGCTCCTTTCTTTGGCTCTGCAACCTCCAAGCATTTGGCAAATATTTATTCAGCACTTGTAATATATTAGGTCTTGTTTGGGGGGGCGGCAGAGGAAAAGATGGTGCAATGCCAAGAAGACAAGGTTCCTATTCTCAAGTAGCCTTGGATCTAAACTTTGCAAAATTGTAATTGAGGATAATTCCCTTTATATTATCCAATGTCCCTTATTCAAGGACCACAGACATACTACTAGAAGGGTCCTCAGGTCATGTTGTCCAATACCTTTGTTTTGTAAACAAAGAAGCTCAGACAGGCCCAGGAGATAGAGCCTGAAGTCTCATCTGATCCTCATAACAACACTGCAAGATAGGTACTATTGCTATCTACATTTTACAGATGAAGAAACTGAGGCAAACAGCAGTTAAGTGACTTGCCCCGGGTCACACTGTGAGTGAGGATCTGAGTCTGGATTTGAACTCAGGTTTTCCTGACTTTATCCACCGTGCCACCTAGTTGCTGTAGGTTTCAGTTTCTTCATTTACAAAATGGTCCTTCAAGGTCAATAGTAGCATTTCCAAGAATGGTTCCTGAAACTGTGAAGAAAACAAGTCATAGCTTTACTTTAACCGACACAATGACATCAGTCAATGCTCCTTCTTTCCTTCTTGGAAAAAGTAATCCTTTCCTATGAGTAGAGACCAACTATATCACGTGTGACTGTGAAATCATATAAAAGCAGCACAAGAAAATTCTCTATATTACTTTGTAGTCACATCGTATCCACATCACACAATCCTAGTGTGTCATGGTCATTCATCCACTTTACCAGTGTATAATTAGTGCCCACTATGTGGATGTGTTCCAATCTACCTACTACCTATGTGACCTTGGACAAATCATTTAACTTGCCCAAACTCATTTCCTCATCTCTAAAACAAGAGGGCTGGACCAGCTAGCCCATGAAGTTCTGTCCTGCTCCTCTGGACTAGGTATCAAATTCCCTTCCTCTCTGCCCCCTCCATCTCCTTCTCTGGGTAGCTCTGTTTCTACCTGTCAGATTGGCCAGCAGACCCATCAGTCATTAACAGGGATATTTCTCTCCTCTTGGGGGCCATTGGCTTCATTTGTCTGTCTCTTTGGACTGAATTCCAGCCCAGGCATTGACAGCTTAGGTCCTCATCCCTGGGTTCATACAGACTTTGTTCCTGAAGAAACCAACTCATCACAACATCAGCCCCCAAGACATCAAGCAATTAATTGTCCCCCTTCTGCACCACTTGCCTTGGTCTCTCTTAAAACTGGAATTTCAGAGGTGTATATAGGAAGTAGACAGATCAATTAGCATTGTTAAATACGTACATGTACATATATACACACAGAGTATGCCAATAGTCTTACGCTTTAATAGCTCAAAACTGCATTGAAATGTTTGAGACAGCACACAGGTATGTATATGTATATACACACACATATATACATGCACGTTCATGTTTCATACACATAATATATATTTCCTACCTAAGTTTTATATATATTATACACCACATATTAAATAAAATTATACTATATAAAATACATCACATAGTTACATATGTATATACACATATGTATACATGTTTGTATATGCAAACACATATTATGCACATGCATATGCATGCATGCATACATATACACACATACATTCATATTTCATATAGAGTACCATGGCAGCCATATCCCTTTAAGCTCCTTCTCTCTCTACCCACACAATCAAATGGCTGCTCTGTTCTTTGGCTCAACGGTGATCATGTGGTCCATTGCCCCCACCTCAGGCCATTCTGTCCCTCTTAAATATCCACACCACTGCTTCACAGAAAGAAGTTATGGGTGGAGCTGATCATTTTTCCAGTGGTAATAACCAAAGGTAATTTTCTTTCAGTCATTTTAAACCTTTCTCAGCTCCAACCTGCACACCCAATGAAACTATAAACTAGCGTGAGCTTCATTCCAAGGTGCAATGCTGTGATCAGGTCTTGCATTTCTCCTCTTTTCTTCTCTTCAAGCTTGACATACGATGGAGCACAACCTCAAAGATGGAAAATGTTTCCCATTTCTGCCTGTCTTCCTGTGAACACGTTATAAAAACCAGTGGAGAACCACCAGTCACTGTTCCCTGGATGCATTTATCTACTTATGAAAGAAAGTAGAGTCCTTGCACATCCATTCCAGGGTGATTGCTTGCTGAATCTCATAATAGTCTGCCTTTTGTTTTCTGACAGGGGCCGTAAAAAGCATGAGCAAGGAGATTCCGAAACTTGTATTAACTTCTGCATTACGGCTTCTCCCCTCCCTCCCCACCTTTTAAATGCCAGCCACTATGGTCAAGGGAAAGGATGGTTTCTGGTGTCATCCTAAGTTAGGCCTTCAGGAAGCGATGACATTAGGGTGAAGAGAGGACAATCCACTTACGCCTGTGCCAGCTCTTACCATGACCGTGGACTACTCTATCCACACACCCGGTAACTGGCAGGAGGTGACTGGAGAAGAAACACCCCCAGTGTCTGTCCAGGAACCATCACAAGTCTAAAATCTAGGGGTTCCAACCTGGTCCCCCATCTCCAAAATGAAGAACTATGGGAATATCTGATGGTTGTAAACTATGTAGGTCAAGGTTTGTTAAGCTGGGGATTGTGAACTTGGTTTAAAAAAATTTTCTTTGATAACACTTTCAATACAATTGGTTTCCTTTTAATCCTTTATATTTTGTTTTATTCATTCAGAAAAATATTCTGAGAAGAAATTTAGAGGGCTTCATCAGACAGTCCAAGGCCATGTATGTGTGTGTATGCATATATATATATATATATATATATATATATATATATATATATATATACCCATATATGTATATATACATGTATGTGTTAAGAACCCCTGATATAAGCAATCTTTGAATGAATAAAAAAACACAGAGTTTTATGCTCTTCAATCAATAAGCATTTATTAAGCGCCTACATCAGGTGCTTAAGCACTGGGTTTCAAAGACAAAAATAAAACAGTTCTTGCCCTCAAGGAACCTATATTCTGTAAGAGAAGACAACAAGTATACCATGTATTTATCATGCAAGGAAATATATTTACTGTGCATAAAAAACCCTCAACACATCCAAGGACTTTTCAGGTAGCAAAATATGACGTTCAATTTCATGGGAGTAGACTGGGGACGGGATTTTGAATCCTGATCTCCTAATATGTCTGTAACTCCTTTTCATTAGAATATAAATTCAGCAATTCAATAAGTGTGTATTAAAGGCCTTCTATGAACACAGCACTTTGTCAGGTACTAGGGATTACAGACACAGAAAGAAGCAATCCTTGCCCACAAGGAGCTGACATTCTAATGGGGAAATGCAACATGTTCTAAAACATGTACAAACAGGGAGTACAAAGTAATTTCAGGAGGAGGAGGACATTAACAGCTGGAGTGGGGTTTCAGGGGTAGGGAATTAGTAAGGTCTTTATCAAACTGGGCCAGGAATAAAGCTAGGGATTTGTAGAGACAAAGGAAGGAGGATATTTCAGGCAAAGGAAAGAAGAGTCTGGTCAAAGGTGTGGGGATGGGAGATTGCATGCCAGATTGAGGAAATAGCTAATGCAGAACATATGAAGGGAAGTTACATGAAGTAAGTCTGGAAAGATAAGTTAGAACCACGAATCTACAGATTCAACCAATAAAGATCTTTGGAATCTCTGAAGGGATTTTTAAAAATAGAGAAATTACTCATCTATAAAGAAATAAATTTGTTTAACTGATATTTAGTTTAGAAAAAAGCACTTTATGGGATAGAAATGCATTTTAGGAAAACTGTGATGAAAAGGAATTCTAGGAGGCTCTGGTTTAATTAGATGCTAAATGTTTTTCTGAACTTAAGTCAACTCTAACATATATAATCATAGCTTCTGACATGAAAAGAACCTTATGGTTCATCTAGTTCAACATCTCATTTAATGAGGATTTTAAACACCAGGCTAAGGAGTCTTCATTTCATCTTAAAGATAATAGGGAAGCTCTGAACATTTCTGAGCAAGGCGGTGAATTATAAATGTTAATTTGGCAACTGTTTTGACATTGGATTGGAGAGAGACAGTAAGCAGTTAAATCTAATATAAGAGTTAATGCAAAAAGTCTAAGTGAGAGTCAATCAAGTCTGGAACCAGAGCAATGGCCATGTGAATGGAGAGTAGACCAATTGGAGAGATGCCATAGAGGTAGAACAGACATACTTGGCAACTGACTGGACATAAGGGGTGAGGAAAAAGGAGCAGTCAAGGGTGACACTGAGGAGAGCTACACAGATTGTATGGAGAAGGAAGGAGTTTGGTGGAAAATAAAGGCAGGGAAAAGGCAAAAGTGTTCCTCCAAACACTGAGTGCAAAGTCAAGGTCAGAGATTCCTCAGAGCCACAAAGGGCACTGGCAACCCAATGAGTGTCACCCATTCCCAAGAGGCCCATCCTCTAGATGTGGTTCCTAGAAATAGAACTAGAAATAACAACTAGAAAAACAGAATGTTAGAGCTGGAGGAAATGTAGAGATAATTTAGCTCAAACTACTTGGTTTATAGAAAACTGAGACAAAGAGAAATGAAGTAACCTAAGACCATAGAACCAGGTAATAGAAGAGATGGCACAGGAACCCAGATATCCTGAATTCTAATCCAGGATTCTTTCATTATTCCATACAGGTCACTTCCCCCACTTTGAAAAGTTTTAAAAAATACATTTTTATAGGCTGCTTGGGAAATACCCATTTGCCATATGGGGTACTTCAACCTTGATTGTGCCATGTTGACCAACATGTAACACACCCAAATTAAGAAAACAGACAAAAGTATATTTGGGTAGCTCAAGGAACAATTACCCTGCTTGATAAAGAAATGAAAACAAAGATAGTATCCCCAGTTATTGATCTATCCCCCCCATATAATTATCTTGTGTATTTGTTGGGTTAATCCTTGGGATTTGTCTCCCATTTGGTTTGTACTTGATTTTGTCCAACACTTAAAGATGGTTCTAGAGTTCAGAATCTTCCCTTGTTGCTTTAAGTAACTGCTCCTCAAAATAGATGAGCTGGTCCACCTCAAAACAGTCACTGGCTCGTGGCACCACTTTCTCCAGAGATTTCCTGATCTCTTCTTCACTGGCATTCTGTCTCCTGGCCTTCTTCAGGTAGCCATAGACAGTCTCAAACACTTCCAAGCCCAGCTTCTGAATGGCTGATCTGCTCAAATAATAAGGAGAGAAAAGTGATAATCTGCATATCCCTCTACAAGATGGGGACTCCTTAAGGACAGGGACTGTTGCCTTTCATTTCTATGTTCCCAATACCTAGCATAGAACCAACATATTTCTTTCTGTCCAACCTTGCAATTTCATTGGTATTTAAGAAACTTAATCAAGAACATTTCTCTTACCAACAAAGATCAGCAACTGTTCTACAGCAGATTGTCTTGGAGAGCTGAAGCACTGAAAGGTTAAGTGACTTTTTCAAGGTCACACATTCAGATGTAGGATTTGACCCCAGGTCTTCCTAAGTCTATGGTCTTATACCATTGCACTACATTGTCTTGTACATAAGAGATGCCTAACCAATATTTATTCAGCTCAAATGAATCTAGTTTAACTGAAATGCCTTTGTTAACATTCATCTTTAGGGTAGCCACTGCTGACTGATCTAGTGGATCCTTTCAAGTGACCTTAATATTCATGCTAAGCATTAATGGTGGAAACATTGATACTGACATTGGTGGTACTGCAGTCTACACTAGTACAGGGAAATGTCTAGCACTTAGCCTGAGGCAGAAGACCATGTAGTGCCCTTATTGTTGTTTGTCCTTCATTTTTTTATTAACTAATTTATTTTTAGTTTTCAACATTCACTTTTATAAGATTTTGAGTTCTAAATATCCCCCCTCCCTCCCTTTACCCCTCCCCAATATGGCATGCAATCTGATATAGACTATACATATACAATCATATTAAACATATTTCCATATTAGTCATGTTGAGAAAGAAAAAGTAGAACAAAAGGGGAAAATGTGAAAATGAAAAAGCAAACAAAAAGAGAGAAAACAGTATACTTTGATCTACATTCAAACCCCATAGTTCTTTCTCTGGATGTGGTTAGCATTTTCCATCATGAATCTTTTAGAATTGACTTAGATCAATGTATTGCTTAGAATAGCTAAGTCTATCAAAGTTAGTTATCACACAATGTTGCTGTTACTGTGTAAAATATTCTTCTAGTTCTGCTCAGTTCACTCAGCATCAGTTCATGTAAGTCTTCCTAGGTTTTTCTGAAATCTGCCTGCTCATCATTTCTTATGGAACAACAGTATTCCATTACATTCATCTGTGACTTGTTCAATCATTCCCCAATTGGCATCCCCTCAACTTCCAATTCTCTGCCACCATAAAAAGAGCTGCTATAAGTATTTTTTCTACATGTGGGTCCTTTTTCCATTTTTATGATTTCTTTGGGATACAGACCTAGAAGTAGTGTTGCTGGAACAAAGGGTATACACAGTTTTATAGCCCTTTGGGCATAGTTCCAAATTGCTCCCCAGAATGGTTGGATTAGTTTAAAACCCTACCAACAATGCATTAGTGTTCTAATTTTCCGATATCTTCTCCAACATTTACCATTTTTATGTTTTGTCATGTTAGCCAATCTGAAAGGTGTGATGTGGTACCTCAGAGATGTTTTAATTTTTATTATATATATATATATATATATATATATATATATATATATATAGTTTTGATTACTTCACCTGAAAACTTCATATCTTTTGATCATTTATCAATTGGAGAATGGCTCTTATTTTTATAAATTTAACTCAGTTCTCTATATTTTTGAGAAATTTTCCTCTTGATCAGAGAAAATTGCTTCAAATTTTTTTCACAGTTACTACTGCTAATTATATTACCCTCCATCCTATTTCCTCCCCTGTTTATTCTATTCTCTCTCTCCTTTCACCCTGTCCCTCCTCAAAAGTATTTTGCTTCTGACTACTGTCTCCCCCAATCTGCCCTCCCTTGTATCATCATCACTCCCCTTTCCTTTATCCCTTTCTCCTACTTTCCCATATGACAAGACAGATCAAGTGTATATGTTGTTCCCTCTTGCAGCCAATTCTGATGAGATCAAGGTTCATTCACCTCCCTTCACCTCTTCCCTCTGCCTCTCCACTGTAAAAACTTTTTCTTGACTCATTTTATCTGAGATAATTTACCACATTCTGCCTCTCCCTTTCCCTTTCTCCCAGTACATTCATCTCTTACCTCTTAATTTTATTTTTTAGATATCATCCCTTCATATTCAACTCACATCTGTGCTCTCTGTCTATATATACTCCTAACTTCCCTAGTAAGGAGAAAGTTCTTATGAGTGTTGCAAGAAGAAACCTCTGAGACAGGAGGGAACCTCTGAGTCAGGAGGAGAACTCCAAGGGTTGAGAGAGGAGACCTCTGGACTTTGGAGGTGAATTGAGATGATGGTGCTGGTGGCATGTGTGTTAGTATTGCTGCGGGCCTGTTGAGCTTTGTTTTCCCAGAGGAAGAAGCTGCAAAGTGGAGGAGTCTCCCTGAGCTGAGACATGGAGCAGGAGTAGAGAGCTGCCTGCTTATGAATCCAGGTGAGAGTCAGGGATGGTCAGCCCACAGAGGAAGAGCCATGGGACTTGGAAGTAATCTTAAGTGAAGATGAAACAGGACTTTACTTGGACACGTGGTACTGATTAAGAAGATTGTTCTTATTGTGACCTAGGGGTGGATGGTGTGGTATTTTGAAAGAGAATTTTACTTTGACACTTGGTGTTGATTAAGGATGTTCCTATGAATGTTATGCTTTACTCTATTGAACAATATTTAGTTTATTGCCGAACAGAGAGTTCATTATATTATGCAATTAGACCCTTGAAATTATTCACAACAGCAATTCTCAGGTGTGTTGCTGTGATTGGTGTTATTACAAGTTACATGTATCATCTTCCCATGTAGAAATGTAAACAATTTAATCTTATTAAGTACCTTATTTTTTCCCTTTCCTGCTTACCTTTTTATGCTTCTCTTGAGTCTTATATTTGCACGTCAAATTTTCTATTCAGCTCTTACCTTTTTTTATCAAGAATTCTTGTAACTCCTCTATTTCATGGAATATCTATTTTTCTCCCTGAAGGGATAATACTCAGTTCTGCTGGTTAGGTGATTCTTTGTTGTAATCCTAGCTCCTCTGCCCTCTGGAGTATCATATTCCAAGTCCTTCAATCCTTTAATGTAGAAGCTGCTGAATCTTGTGTTACACTGACTGTGGCTCCACAATACTTGAATTGTTTCTTTCTGGCTGCTTGCAATATTTTCTCCTTGACCTCAGAACTCTGGAATTTGGCTATAATGTTCCTGGAACCATTCAATTCAGGATCTTTTTCAGGAAGTGATTGGTGGATTCTCTCAATTTCTATTTTACTCTTTGATTCTAGAATATCAGGGCAGTTTTCCTTGATAATATCTTGAGAGATTAAAATCTAGCCTTTTTTTTAATCATGGCTTTCAGATAGTGCAATAATTTTTTAAATGATCTCTCCTGGATCTATTTTCCAAATTAGTTGTTTTTCCAATGAGACATTTCACACTGTATTCTATTTTTTTCATTCTTTTGGTTTTGTTTCTTGATTTCTCATAAAATTATTAGCTCCCATTTGCTCAATTCTAATTTTTAAGGAATTATTTTTCTTCAGTGAGCTTTTATACCTCCTTTTCCATTTGACTAATTCTATTTTTAAGGAGTTTTTCTTCAGTGAATTTTTGTGCCTCTTTTTCCATTTGATCAGTTCTTCTTTTTATGGCATTCTTCTCTTCATTGACTTTTTGTAACTCTTTCACCATTTGGCCTAATTTGTTTTTCAAGGTGTTATTTTCTTCAGCATTTTTTTTGGTCTCCTTGGGCAAACTATTGACTTTTTTCATGATTTTCTGGCATCACTCTCAATTCTTTTCCGGAGTTTTCCTCTACCTTTCTTACTTGATTTTCAAAATCCTTTTTGAGCTCTTCCATGGTCTGAGACCAATTCATATTTTTCTAGGAGGTTTTGGATGTAGAAACTTTGACTCTGTTGTCTTCTGAGTGATTTGATCTTCCTTGTTACCGTAGAAACTTTCTATGGTCGGAATTTTTTCTATTGTTTGCTCATTTCCCCACCCTATTACTTGACTTTTTAACTGTTTGCTAAAGTGAGTCTCTGTTTCCAGAGTGGAGAGAGAAATGTTCTAAGCTTCAGGGGTTTTGTGAAGCTGTTTTCAGAGACACTTTTAGGGATCTGTAAGTTTTCAGTTCTTCCAAGTGATATGGTCTAAGGACAGTGTCTTTACTGTTTTCCTGGGCTGTGCTCTGGTGAGAGACCACAAGCACTCCTTTCTTCCCTGGAATTTTGAGGAAGATCCCTACCACACTGTGGCCACAATCTCTGGTGTGGCAGTCCTCTTCCTTATCTTGGGACTGCTACCCAGAACTTCAACCTAGATCTGAGCATACTCATAGGTGAAGCAAGAGTCCTGTCCCCAGTTGTTTGACCCCCCCCTTATGGTCTACGAACTGAGAGCTCTGGAAGCAATTACTCATTCAGTCACTCCCAAGGCCTGCTCCAGGTTTGCTGGGGCTGGGTCCATGCTGGTACAGCCTGTGCTGGACTATGTTCCACTGTCACCCAGGTGCAACAGACTTTTCCTGCCAACATTCTAAGTTGTCTTTGGCTGGAAAAATTATTTCACCTCACCCTTTTGTGGGTTCTGCTGCTCCAGAAATTGCTTTATGGAATTATTTAAAGGTGTTCAGAGGACTTTTAGGGGAGAGCTCAAGTGAGTTGCTACCTTTTCTCTACCATCTTGACTCCACCCAAGTATTTTTTAAAAACTAGTTCACAGAGGTTACAAAGCCTTGTATTGGATGATTTTCAAGGTCTTTTCTAGCTCTGAATCTTAGAGTTCTATGAATATAACATCTTCCATCTTTTTGATCCTTTTTCTTTGGAGGATAATGAAGCTCATTGCTCTAGGGGCTTGAGAAAAGGATGACAAATCTTTCCCTGGTCCAAGGATATTGAGATTTTTGACAAATGCACCTCACTCCTTACCTCCTCAATTGGTATGGGTGTGGGAACACACACACACACACACACACACACACACACACACACACATACACACACACCTCCATTTAAGGAGGGTACCCTGGGCAGCTGTCTCTGCATTTTCTGCCCGACTACATTCCTGGACCTCAATAGAATTTCATCATTCTGCAAGATCATATCCTCCTCAGTGCCCCCTGGTCCAGAGACCCTTTCCTCCTAACTGATTGGACAGTTGAGAACACCTCCCAGATCCTCCATTGGGGAGGGTGTTCAAGGCACCATGTGTTACTCCGCACCCAGTTGTATTCCTCTAGATTTCATCTTCATGTATCTTTTCAACTTTTTATCTTGCTCCATTAGATTTTAAGCTACAAGAGAAGAGGCAATGTCTTTGCCTTTCTTTGTATTCCTACCCCATAAAAGGTACTTAATGTTTACTGACTAACTGACCTCTCTCACCATCTTGACCCACTTGACCCACTGTTGCAAGTAAGTGACTTATCTACATGGTCTGAAAAGGCCCAGTAAGTGGGTAGAGGGCTTTGTCCTATTCTGCAATGTTACTGCCACATATGAACTCCTCTGCATAAAGAACAGGTCAGTTGTGCTGCAAAAACACATTCATTTTAAGAAAAGGGAGAAAAAATGATGGATGTCATAAAATTGCCTTGAAAATATTACAGTGTGAATTTATTCTGACACTTGGAAAACAAGCTGCAGTCTTCTTGCCAGTGACGCCTTCAGATATTTATGGAATTTGTAAATAGAAAAACTCTATTTAAAGGGAACTTGGTGGTGTTATCTAATATCCAGGAGGCATAGAGGGTTCTCAGTCCCATCCCGAACAGAAGAGAAGTGGTTTCTGCTTCATAAGCAGTAAAAAAAACAAAACAAAATAAAACTTGAATTTTTTAAAGGGTGCTTTAAAAGTCTGCAAAGCCATGAAATAGTCCCCATTGTACAGAAGAGGCTCGAAGAGAGGTCAAGCTCAGTAAGTGTCGGTGGTAGGGTTTGATTCCAAATCTCCCAGCTTCCAAATCCATCACTTTAACCATATGCTATGATGGTATAATCAAGCACTGGACCTGGGGTCAGGAAGTCCTGGGTTCAAATCCTCCCTCAAATAGAAGATGCCTCAGTTTTATCAACAGTAAAGTAAGGAAAATAATAGCACTTACTTCCCAGGGTTGTTGTGAGGATCATGAGACAATACATGCAGAGTTGCCTATAAACCTCATTGTGCTATATAAATGCTAGTGAGCTATTAGGAAAATGAGGCAAAAATGGATACATTCAAATATGCAATTGTATCTATGATTTCATGGATTCAGGAGTTTCCTTCAATGATTTGGGCTGGGTCCCCCATCCATGTCTGACCATACTATGTGACCACCCCTCCATACTGTCCTAAAAGTTTATCACATGGGTTCTACCCAGTGTTCTGGAGAGTTTTCTCATATTCCTCCCAATATCTCAAGAGTGACAGTGGTACTTCTGGCTGGTCACTTGGTATACTTGGCTCTTTCCTTAAAACTGGACCATCATCTCTTTCTATCCATCCTTAACTCCTGTTTTTTCATTTGGAGTTCCTCATAGGTTACATATGGTAGCCCGCTCAGTCTCCCCATTCACCTCTCCATTGCCCTCTCTGTGATATTCACCTTTATTCTTTGGAGGCATTGGTGTTCCATGGTTTGCTACCACAAAGCAACATCAATAAAAATGTTAAATGACTAGGGGAAAAGCTTTAGGTAGAGAAAACTGATATAAATATCTTTTCCATTCATTTCTATCCATTAAGGAAAATAATCTTTATGGAAAGAAATCGTTTTCTAGACAATCAACAGCTCTGCAGTCCACCTTCCAATATGTTTTCCATTCATTTCTTCTTTCTGATCGATCCTATTCCCCAAATCCTCTCCTTCTGTTCAAGAGAGCACTCTTATTGATTAGAAATGGAAGCATGGCTCTGCCACCAAGACTGTCTTTTGAGCAAACCCTAGTTCTATCCTGCATCTCTGAACGTCATGGATGTTTCTGTTCTCATGTCCTGCCGCACATCTCAAACTCCATTAAACCAAAATGCATCCTCTAGTTTTTGCCCACTCACTTGGGGCACCATGACATAGTGGATAAGAATATTGACTTATATTCTGGAACAACAGAGTCCAGGAGTCCACTCCAACACTTCTTAGCTATGTGACCTTGGGCAAATTACTTAACCTCTCTGGGTCTCAAGTTTCGAAAACTGGGGTTAAAAGAATTTTTAGTGTCTTCCTCACCGAGTCTGTCGTGAGACCTGAGTGAGATGATGTATATAAAATGTTTGGAAATCTTTGAAGGCCACCAACTTTTTCTGTTATTATAAGTCTTAATTATTCTACCCCCAAACTATCCATCTTAAAACTTCTCAGTCCACCCCTTACTACACTCCACAAATGCAGTCATTTCTTAACTTGTAGACAATGTAAACACTGCATCTTGTCAATCTGGGGCATTTGTTCTACGTTTATGGATATATTTATGGTCATCAAGTCCTCTTCCCTGGAGCCCATGTCCCTCTGGGCTAGGTACTACACCTGTCTAGCTCTGTAATACATGCCAACAATCCTTTTTTAATCCATATTTCCCAATTGCAGAGATAATAAGGAAGAAACAAAAAAAGGTCATGTTTGGAATGAATTCATTCTATATAATCAGGGATGATCCAGGAACTTCCATGTTCAAATGCTAAAAATATAGATAATAAGAGAGTTTGGAGCCTGTGTAGGAGGAAAACAGTCTTATGGAAAGAAATAGTTTTCTAGACAATCAACAGCTCTACAGCCCACCTTCCATAATTCAAAAGCTAAGTCAGGCCCTGCACGTGGATCTTAACATTTTATTAAAAAAAAAAAGTTGTTGCCTGTGGCCTTTACAGGCAGAATGTTGCAGCCAGGGAGAGAAACCTCCAATTTAGGGTTTATGAAATTTCCTTCTGTGTGGTCACTTCCCCACCATGACAACCGCACAGATTCGGAATCAGAATCCACTGTGGAATCCAACCTCTCAGTGCTTCATTCTCTTCATCTCTAAATGAGAAAGGTGGATTAGAGGACCCCCAGAGCCTTTCAGCTCTAAACTTAGGACTGGAGGCTCCATAATCTTATTCAATGACCCTGTGGCTGATAAAACAGCAGCAATAATGATGTTGCATATTGGGAGCCCCTCTCCCCTCCTTTATATGCAATCCCTCTCCCCTACATAACCTTTTGGCTTTCATATCATACAAAGAGAATATTGAATCTGTTTCCATAACTTTCATATGTGTAAGATGGTTAATGTTCAAAAATGCTTTGATATATATTCCTGGCCCTGAGGTCCAATTCTGGTTCTGCCACTTCCAGGCTATGTGAATTTGGGCGAATCACTTTCCCTCGTTCTCAGTTCCTTCATCTGTAACATGAGCATGGTGGATCAGATGGTCTCTAATCCAGTCCAGTTCAATAAGCATCTATGATTTGTCTATTTTGTCCAAAGCACAGTGGTGGGGGCCTAGGATAGAAAGTCAAAATGAATCAAAATCTGCCCTCAAACAGGTTACATTCTGATTGGGGGACAGGGATTGGAGGATTGGTGATTTGGAGCGAGAAAGGTCTGCAGAGTCTTCTGGCTTTACTAACACTTAATTTTTCAGATAGGAAAACAGATGCACAGAGAATTTAAGTGACTCGCCCAAAGTTGTTCAATTAGGATCTAAGGCAGAATTTAGACCCAGATTTTCCTAACTCTAAGTAAATGCAGTGCCCTATCCACTATACCATACTATTTCTAGAAAGGGGGTTCCATTTGGTTTAAGGAACTCTCCAATCAGAAATTTCCTCTAGCAGTGAAAGTAAGCAGAGAATTGTCTTTGCAACTTATAAGCCTGGGACTAGAGTCTGAAAGACTCATCTTCTTGAGTTCAAATCTGGTCCCAGATACTTAGTAGCTATGTGACCCTGGGTAAGTCACTTAATCCTGTCTGCCTCCATTTCCTCATCTGTAAAATAAGCTGGATAAGGAAATGGCAGATCACTTCAGTACCTGCCAAAAAACAAACCAACTCAAATGGGGTCACAAAGATTTAGACATGACAGAAATGACTGCATTAAGTATCAAGCAGAAAGAAAAGTGCCATCTCCAGGGTTGCACAACCAATTTTTGTCAGGAATAGGGTTAGAATCCCAGATCTTCCAGGCTCTGGGGCCACCTTTCTCTGCCTCAGGCTATGCAGTAGCTACTGGTGAGACATAACATGTATGTATGTACGTATGGGGATAATTTGAGATTGAAGGAAAGGTCATTAATCACTAAGGGATTAAGGAAATGTTCCTTCCAAGAAAAATGTTCCTTTCAGGTAAAAAACAAACAAACTGGCAGTCTATATTTTTTCTCAGTTCTATAAAATTAGGACATTGAGAGTAGAAGCCTGGGAGAGGAAGGGGTTCATCAGGGAGGGACCTACTGGGGAGATCACTTTGGAACTTGAGCCGCTGATGAGGAAGGGTCATACCCTTCCTGTGCCTCAAGTTATTCTGTTTATTTTGTCCGTGTTTTGTGTCTGTCTACTAGAGAAGAAAATGGCAAACCACTCCAGTCTCTGCCAAGAAAGACCCAGATGGGGTCATGAGGAGTTGGCCATGACTGAAATGACTGAACAATAAGTCTATGTACATTTTGACTCAACATTTGAATGGTAGCTCCTAGAGAACAGGGATTGTTTTAGTCTTTGGATTCATAAGTATGTCTGGTGGCTAGCACAGTGCCTGGAAAAAAAACAAATCTATATACACACACATATACATGTACATATGTATATACACACATATATACATATGTATGTGTGTGTATATATATAGATAGATACATATATGTATACTTCATAAATACTTGTTGATTGAAGGATGGAGCTGTGTGAGTTGAAGCAAGAAGCTACAAACAGGCAGGAAAGAATGGAGATATGCAAAAGCTACACAAGGAAAGACTCCCTAAAAGAGCTATACAAAAAGGAAGTTAGAGGGAGATTGTTTATAGTTGCAGATTATTTTATGGAATCCCAAGACATGAGAGGTGGAAGGGACCACCAAGCCCAAAGAAATCCCCCTGAGATAAAAGTCTTTATTTGGAAGTGCTAAGTGCTGGGATACAAATCTAAGCAAGCCAGACAGGCCCTTCCCTCAAGGTGTTTCCATTCTACTAGAGGATAATACATAAAGGAGAACTGGAAAGAGGGAGAGGAATGTTTCCTTGATCATTGTTTGGAGCTAGGAAATATGAGAGCCCAGGGTGGTTTTGAGGAGGGTCCAAGGTTCTGTGACCAGGATTGCAGAGCTGGTGACAAGAAGCCTCCCCAGTCTGTCAGAAGACCCCCAAGGACAGGGAACCCACTGTCTCCATAGGCAGCCCATTTAACTTCTGGACTTTTCTGTGAGGAAGTTTGTCCTGAAATCAAGTTTACCACTTTCATCCATCATTTCTGAGTCTTTCTTCTGGAACCAAAACAAGCACAAATTGAGATCATTCTCCACTGGACAGTCCTTCAAATACCTGAAGACAGTTTTAATGTTCCCTTATTTCTTTTTACCAAGTTAAATGTATTCCCTCCCTTCAGATGATTCTCATATGGCCCACCACCATCCAGGCTTCCCTTCTCTGGGCACTCTCTCTTTCTTAAACTGTGGTGCCCAGAAATGAACACAATACTCCAGATAGGGACCGAAGAAGGCAAAGTTTGATGGGATCATCTGCCTATTCCTGGAAGCTTGCTGGAAGCAGAACCTGCATTTGCACCAGCTTCTGCGGCTGTGACATTACATTATAGACCTATGTGTAGCTTGCAGTCCACTAAAACCCCAAGACCTTTCAGAACAACTTCTATCTACTCAAGCCTCCACCATCTCAGGTTATCCAGTCTCGGTTGGACTGGGCAGTATCTATGGATACCAAAGGAGTGAAGAGGGGCATGGAGAAGGAGAACAGAGAGAGCTTGGAGACCACTGCCTACTTCCCAGCTTTGCCAGAGGTGGACCTGAAGAGACCCCATCCCCTGGTGTCACTTGGTCCTGGGTGAAGCTTCAGTCAGCCTTCACTCCCCTTGTGGGTGTCACCAGCTGCAGTAATGTTGCTCAACAGATTGTCACTGTCTGCCTTGGAGAGTTAAAGACAGCAGAAGCCAGCAGCTGAGGACATTTCTTAGTATCTTGCTTCAAAACAATATTTAATTGCATGGCAACAATTAAAATTTAACCCTTTTCTTTCCTAGAGAAAAACAACAAACCATTGTATTCATGGGACTGAGAACATTTCTTCCCATCTTGGTTAGCACTGTAATTCATTTGCGGTAGCTCAGAAAAATCAGCACAAACATAAAAATCCTTATGTACCAGGGGCAAACTCCTTCCCACCCCCACCCCTCCCACTATCAGGCCTGGAATGTGGCTTAATCTGTCCTCCTCCCAAGCTGATGCTAGATACAAGACTAGGCACGACTCTGAAGGTGACAGAAACAGGGACATGATGGAGGATAAAGGCATACAATCTGGCTCCTGCCAACAGTCAGGACCTACGGGCCCATGGCTGCCAATCTACCAACAGTCTGCCTAACTTACTATTTCACCACCAGGTCTCGGATTCTTTTATCTAGAAGAACAACTCAGCCTCTTACAAGGATATAAATATATACATACATATGATATATACTTGTACATATACATAGAGACACATGCATGTGTATACATACACACATTGTATATGTACACATGTATATATGGGTAAATATATGCTGGTCAATATGAATATACACATATACAAAATAAGTAGCACATATATTGCATGTTCATAATTTCCATATACAGAACCTGTGTATATACATTATACACACACATATCCACACACATTCATATATATTTGGCCAATTACAACAAACAGAATGCATTTATTAAGTGGTGAGTCCCCCAAAGATCTACGCCTGCATGAGATCTTTCTTCCAGGCACGAATGAATGAGGCGGGAGCAAGGATGGCATGCACTCCATTTATTCGTAGCTAGCTCAGAGTATATATAGGCATTCTACTTCCATGCATGCAAGAAGCTTGTATACAATGTGTGCTGAGTTTACGTGCTTGGCTGTTGCTGCTGTTGCTCAACATGATTGCTGAAGGTCGGTTATTGCTTAAGGGTGGTCCATCATGTAAGTCATGCAAGGACATGACGTCCACCATGACCCTGATAACCCAAGAGTTCCAGAAGTACACAGAAGAAGTCAGCAAGAATTCATGCATTTCCCCAAAAACAATTCCAAAGAAAGGGAGATTTCTATAACTAAAATGGCAAGCTTGAATGGAAATGAGCTAGAAAACATCTTAGAGACCACCTAAGCCAACCACTACCCCACAACTTATTCCCATTTTACAGAAAAGGAAAAAGAGGCAGAAAGAGATTAAGTGACTTAACCAAGGGTCCTATTCATGTAGTGAGTAACAGAGGTAAGATTTTAATCCAGGTCCCCTTACTTCAAACCTAGCACTTTTCATGTGCCATAAAGTCCACTTCTCAAATCCAAGCTTCCAGAAGACCCTGAATCACACGTTGCCTCTGGTGGACAGTACGGAACACTGTAGAACCGAACCTTTGAACCAGTAGAGCATGGTGCACCTCCCAGTTCCAGAGGAGAAGCAAGTGGGGCACCCAGATCCAGACCCTGCCAAACCTACTTGTCTATACCCCATTCTCTCCACTCACACATCCACCATGTTAGGACCTTACCTCTCACCCAAATAATTGTAATAGACTTCTAATCATCTCCCTACATCAAATCTCTCCCCATTCCAACTCAACCTTCATGGAACTGGAAATGCAATTTTCCTAAAGCTCAAGTCTTGCCATGTCACCACCTTTCCCCACACCAGGTCTACTCAATAAACTCTACTGGCTCCCTATTACCTCTAGGATCAACTATCAAGTCCTTTATCTGGTATTTAAGGCTCTTCCAACCTGACCTTTCCAATCTTCTTACATTTTACTTCTCCCTACACACATTCATTGACACTAGCCTCTCTGTCCTTCTTAAACACCACATACCCTCTCCAAACCTCTGTCTTTACTATCACTCATTCCTGGGATGGCCCCTCTCTCTCCCGCTCTGCCTCTTGACTCTGGCTTTCTTCATGACTCAGATCAAATATCATTTAACTCAGGAGGTCGCTTGAGCTTCTCCATCTCAAGAAGAAAGCTTCTATTCTTTAGGTATCTTCTAATTGACATACTGTCTCCCCTATCAATATATATTACTGTCTTTCTTTGTATTTCCAGTACTTAGCACAATGTCCAGCACTTAAAAAGCACTTAATAAATGTTTGCTGATTGACTGATCATTCATCCCTTCCACTGGGTCCTGTGGAATTCCTGTTTCATTAGTGAACCAATTTCCTATTTCTATCAAAGACACCATCATTCTTTCCATAACACCTACTTCACACCCAGTCTTGCCTTTCCCACCTCCCCTCTGGCTCTTCTTTCTACTCATCCAGTTGCCCCTTTACTTATGGCTTTCATCACCTCTCACTGAGATGATCACAACAGCCTCTTAACTGACTCTCCGACTTCAAGCTTCCCCAAAACCTGCTTTCCTTATGTACAGATTGGACCGGGTCATTCCTCCACTCAATAAACTTCAGTGGCTCCCTATTTATTCTCAGATAAATAAACTCCTCTCTTCAGTTTTTAAATCCTTCTCCACCTGGTCCCAATCTTTCTTTCTTGCCTCCATGGACACTACTCTCTATCTCAAACATAGTGATCCAGGCAAACTGACCTTTTCCCTGTTCCTCCAGGCTTTGCGCCTTTGCATGTCTCCCATATCTGACTGCCCTCCCTCCCTCCCTCCCTCTGTTTCTTAGAACTCCCCTCTTCTTTCAAGATGAAACTTGGGCATCACTTTTCACATGAAGCTCTTTCCATTCCCCTCAAATACTACTGCCCTCTCTCCCAAACCACCTTGTGTTCAACATATATACGCACATGTATATGTGTATATAGACATATGTGTACATGTATACACACATACATATGTGTGTATATACGCACATATTATATATGTACAGGCACAGATACAAATTGATATAAATATATCTGTATTTGTATTTATTCTGTACTTGTATACACACTTATGTGTGTGTGTGTATACACACACACACACACACACACACACACACATATATATATATATATCAGAGCAGCGATCATTTTATTCTTTTTTTCATATATCCCCTGTTCCTGGCACATAGTAGATGCTTAATGAATGCCTATTGATTGAAATGTAAAACTGACTGCATAGAAGCCCTGAGAAATGACAGAAATGATTTAGCATTAAAAGATAAGACCAGAACTCATATAGACCAGGAGAAGAGGAACCAGCCTCTTTACCAGGAGCATCAGAAAATCCTCCTTATCTGCAGGACAGTCACATTTAATTCTTATCCCATTTTGGCTAAATTAAAACTTTTCTACGTAAATATAAAAGACCATGTTCCCCATGGGTTCTTAATAAATGCACACTTCCTTTATTACATAAAGTGTCTGACAACCACAGACAGTTCAGCAAGAGAAAGCCTTGGGAAATCTTCAAAATAACTGAGGTAAGCGTAGCAGAGGGAGAAGGACAGTGTCTGGGTAGGAGAGGAGGAAATGTTTTAGAAGCCTTGGGGAAGATGGTTGAGGGAAACCAAATCAATGTCATTATTCTCCAATGGGTTTCATGAACTGACTGAAATAAATGTGCACGACAATAATCCATGCTGGCACCTGCTCCAGGAAGGAGGTAATGCCTTGAGATAGAACTTCAAGTCAGTGCACCTGCCTTTGGGCACTGAAGATAGAGGGAGGGAAAGAAGGATTTACTAAGCACCTACATGTGCCAGGCACTTTAAAAATATTATCTCACTTGATGATCACAACAGCCCTGGGAGGTAAGTACTAATACTGGTGTTGTTCCTGTTAAGTTGTTTCAGCTGTGCCCAACTCATCATGACCCACCGGGGTTTTCTTGGCAGAGATATTGGAGTGGTTTGCCATTTCCTTCTCCAGCTCATTTTACAAACGAGGAAACTGAGGCAAATAGGGTGAAATGACTTGCTCAGAGTCACACAGCTAGTAAGTGTCTGAGGCCAGATTTGAACTCAGGAAGATGAGGCACTCTGTGCACTGTGGCACCACCCAGCCGCCCAGGTAAAGTTATCCCCATTTTACAGATGAGGAGCTGGAGGCAAACAGAGGTTAAGTGACTTGCCAAGAGTCACACAACAAACAAGTATCTAAGATGGGATTTGAACTCAGGGCTTCCTGACTCCAGACCCAGTGCTCTATCCACTGTGCCACCTAGCTACCTATATGATACCTGGCACCTTTCTGTTTCATAGTTGATACTGGAAAAACAATGGCTCACTTCAAATGACCCTGCTCTGTGGCTTGGTTCTTGATACAGGACTGCAGAGGACTTGGACCTTACCTTGTGAGTGAATAAATACTGAAATGTTCTCTAACTGCAGTATGTGGCTTCCCAGCATATCCCAACATAGCCAAACCCAGGAGTAAACAAGCTCTTGAGAAATACAATAGAGTCACAATGTATTTTGGGTTTAAGAAGATCAGAGAGCTCCTCCCTCCCCAGCACACTTCCTCCTCTGATGGATTTACCTTATTTGACTCCCTATCATTGGCAGGCTGGGGAATATGGTGGTTAGAACAGGGGATTTATTTTTACTTTTGTGACGTTGGGAAAGCTGACACTCCTCTGGGCCTTGGTTTCTTCATTTGTAAAATGGGAGTGGGCATGTTGGAAGAGGTGAACCCTGAAGTTACATATTTCTAACTCCAACTTCCTAAGGAAACATCGGCAGGATCCTACTTGACTGATGAGAAAAATAAGATGCTGTTTTTCTCAATTTCTTTATCTTTACAAAAAAACAGCCAGCATGTCTAGACCTATATCAAATAATGGTAGTTCTATAAATACTAGATATTGCAGTACAGAAGACATAAGCAGAGGCAAAGAGGGAGTAAAATTATCTCTTTACCGATAAGAACCCCTGAGATACAACCAATCAGGAAGAGTAACTTCAGGAAAGTAGCAGGACCTAAAACAAACCCATCAAAATCATTAGTCTTTCTGTTTATTATTAACAAAACTGAGTACGAGGGGATAAGAAACATATTCCATTCAAAAATAAACTGTATAAAACAGCTGGGAGTTAGCCTACCAAGACATGCCAAACACATGTGACTATAATTACAAAACACTCTTTACAGAAAAAAAATAATGGAAAAGGTATTACTTGCTCATGGTTGGACTATGGCAATGTAATTAAAATGATATTCCCTAAATTAGTTTATAGATTAGGAGCCATACCAATCCAACCACCCAAGAGTTGTTTTAAAGAACAAAATAATGGCAAAATTCCTATGGAAGAAAAAGGGTCAAAAATCTCAATGAAAACAATGAAATTAGGAATGAAGGAGACTCGGCAATGACAAATCTCAAACTGTCCTATATGTATGTACTTATATATATATATATATATGTACATATATATATGTACATATATGTATTGGTTATAAAAATCAAAAAGCTTATCAATGGAATAGATTAGCTAAACAGAATGCTGAAGCAATTGAACACCACAGCACAGTGTTCAATAAATTCTAAGAGCTGCAGTCACTGGGGTACGGATTTATTTATTCAACAAAAATTCCTAAGAAAACTGGAAAGTACTTTGGAATAAATCAGATTTAGACCAACATCTTACAAAACAAACAAAATTACAAAATAAACTCCAAATGGACACAAGACCTAAATATAAAAGGTCATTATAAATAGAGAGGGGGAGAATACTTTCACAAAAATGGGTAGAACATTTAAAAATACATTTTATTGATATTGGTTTTGTATCACCTCCATTGCCCCTCCTTTTCTCCCTTCCAGAGACACCCCTTATAATAAAGAACAAAAATGGGAGGGAGCTGCAAAGACAGAGGAAGAGAAGCAGTCCAGAAGAACCAACAAACTTTCAAAGTCTGATGATATATAGGGAAGGGTCTTCTCACATTTCTTCTCTGGAGCCTTGCAAGATGTGTCCTTAAAATTTCACTACTTTCATTTTTTTAGGTTTTTAAAAATAAAATCTTTTGGTTTTATGTCCTCTATATTACCCAATGTGTCTTCTTTCCATGCCTCCTCTTAGAGAGCTCTACCTTATAAGAAATAATTTTTTCAAAGGTGTTGGAGGGAGGGCAAAACTTATGTATCAAAAAAGTTTTTTATATTTTTCATACCCATAGTCCCCCATCCCTGCAAAGAAGTAGGGGGAGGAGCCTTCTCTGATCCCTTCCATGGGGCCAGGATCCCATTTGTGGTTTTCTTGGTAAAGATGCTAGAGTGGTTTGCCATTTCTTTCTCCAGGTCTTTTTTGAGATAAGAAACTGAGGCAAACAGGGTGAAATGACTTGCCCAGAGTCACACAGCTAGTAAGTGTCTGAGGCCAGATTTGAACTCAATAAGACTCTTCTTCCTGACTCCAGGCTCTATATACTATGGCACCACCTAGCTGCCCTCATTCATGTATATAGTATCTTCCTTTTTGTCACTGAACTCCTTGGGATATACACCTAGCAGTAGAATCTCTATGTCAAAGGTATAGACAAAGGGTATGGCCATGTTAATCAGTTTTTTTGCATAATTCCATATTGCTTTCCAGAATAGCTGGACCAGTTGTTGGGGGGCAGAATTAGATAGAGGTAATCACAGATAAAATGAAGAATTCTGATCATATAAAATTGAAGAGCTTTTGCATAAGAAAAATCAACATAGTCAAAATTAGAAGGGAAATAGTATACTGAGGAAAAAAACACTTTGTAGCAAATGTTTTCTTATCAAGGCTCATAACTCCATAAGAATTAGATCCAAGTCTATAAGAAAAGACCTATCCCTGAATCTATACATGGTAAAAGGATGTAAAGAACTAACTTTCAAATGAAGCAAAGCATGCTATCAACAAACTTATGGGGGGCGGAGCCAAGATGGTGGAGTAGAAAGACATACATACTCTAGCTTTTCCCCCACAGTCCATAAAATACCTGTAAAGAAAGACTCTCAACAAATTCTAGAGCAGCAGAAGCCACAGAAAGATAAAGTGGAGGAGATTTCCAGTCCAGGGTGACCTGAAGGCTGATGGGAAAGGTCTGTCATACAGGATGCAGAGCGGAGCCCAGCCCAGCCTTGGCCACATGGCTCTGGGAGGAGCAGGACCAGAGAAGGCTTCAGGGACAAAATCTCCAGAAGCAGGAGTGATTCACAGATCCCTCAACCCACAGGCACCAAAGCTTTTTCAACCAGAGTGAGAAGGGAGTGGGGTCCACTCCTGTCCCCAGCCCAAGGTGGTGGCGAAGGCTGGGCAGCAGAGGCTTCTGGTAGCAGCAGGCAGATAGTAGCTGGCATCCATTGTTCCATTGTTGGAGCACTGAGCACAAAGCTCAGTGAATTGAGCAGCTGATCTGAATCTCAGCCCTGAGCATGGTCCTGGGGTGACGAGGAGCACTAGGACCCTCCTCTTGACAAAAGATTCGGAATTCAAGTAACTAACTGGGAAAATGACCAAAAAAGAGGAAAAAAAAATAAGACCATAGAAGGTTACTTTCTTGGTGAACAGGTATGTCTTTCCATCCTTTTAGATGAGGAGGAACAATGCATACTCTCCGAGGAAGTCAAGACTTCTGCATCCAGTACCTTCCAAATGAATATACAATGGGCTCAGGCCATGGAAGAGCGAGTCAGCAGCTTGTTAAAGGAGGCCCAAAAAAATGCTGAGGAAAATAACACCTTTAAAAATAGGCTAACTCAATTAGAAAAAGAGGTCCAAAAAGCCAATGATGAGGAGACTTTGAAAAGCAGAATTAGCCAAATGGAAAAGGAGGTTCAAAAGCTCACTGAAGAAAATAGTTCTTTAAAAATGAAAGTGGAGTTCAGGGAAGCTAATGACTTTATGATAAACCAAGAAGTTACAAAATAAAACCAAAGAAATGAAAAAAATAGAAGATAATGTGAAATATCTCATTGGAAAAACAACTGACCTAGAAAATAGATCCATGAGAGACAATTTAAAAATTATGGGACTACCTGAAAGCCATGATAAAAAAAAGAGCCTAGACATCATGAAATTATCAAGGAAAACTGCCCTGATATTCTAGAACCAGAGGGCAAAATAAATATTAAAAGAATCCACCAATCACCTCCTGAAAGAGACCTGTAAAGAGAAACTCTTAGGAATATTGTGGCCAAATTTCAGAGTTCCCAGGTCAAGGGGAAAATATTTCAAGCAGCTAGAAAGAAACAATTTGAGTACAACACAGGATCTGGCAGCTTCTACATAAAGGGATCAAAGGGCTTGGAATAGAATATTCCAGAAGTCAAAGGAACTGGAATTAAAACCAAGAATCACCTACCCAGCAAAACTGAGTATAATACTTCAGGGGGGAAAATGGTCATTCAATGAAATAGAGGACTTTCAAGCATTCTTGATGAAAAGACCAGAACTGAAGAGAAAATTTGACTTTCAAACACAAGAATCAAGAGAAGTATGAAAAGGTAAACAGGAAAGAGAAATCATAAAGGACTTTCTAAAGCTGAACTGCTTACATTCCTACATGGAAAGATAATATTTGTAAGTCTTGAGACTTTTCTCAGTATTTGGGTAGTTGGAGGGATTATACACACATACACATATATAGACAAAGACCACAGGCTGAGTTGAATCAGAAGGGATAATATCTATCAAAAATAAAATTAAGGGGTGAGAGAGGAATATATTGGTAGGAGAAATGAAATGGGGCAAATTATCACTCATAAAAGAGATAAGAGAAATCTTTTTCAATGGATGAGAAGAGGGAGGAGGTAAAAGGGGAAAAGTGAAGCTTACTCTCTTCACATATGGCTTAAGGAGAGAATAACATGCTCACTAAATTTGGTATGAAAATGTATCTTACATCACAGGAAAGTAGGGGAGAAGGGGACAAGTGAGGTGAGGGGGATGATAGAAGAGAAGGCAAATGGGAGAAGGAAGAGGGGGTAATTAGAAGTAAACACTGGGGAAGGAACAAGGTCAAATGAGAATAGAATAAATAGGGGACAGGGTAGTATGGAGGGCAATATAGTTAGTCTTACACCACATGACTATTATGGAAGTCTTGTGCAAAGGCCACATATGTAGCCTGTACTTAATTGCTTGCCTTCTCACTGGGGATGGGTGGGGAGGGAGGAAGGAAGAGAAGTTGGAATTCAAAATATTAGAAACAAATGTTGCAAATTGTTATTGCATATAACTGGGAAATAAGAAATACAAGTAATGGAGTATAGAAACCTATCTTGCCTTTCAAGAAAGGAGAGGAAATGGGGATAAGGGAAGGGTGGGGTGTGATAGAAGGGAGGGTACATTGAGGGAAGGGGGTAATCAAAATGCAAGGTATTATGGGGAGTGGGGAGGGGAGAGATGGGGAGAAAAATTCTAACTCAAAATTTTGTAGAAATGAATATCAAAATCTAAAAATAAATAAATAAAACTATAAAAAAACAAACTTATGAAAAATGTTCTAAATCACAAATAATAAGAGAAATGCAAATTAAAACAACTATGAAGTTTTGCTTCACACCCACCAAATGACAAAGACAATGAAGGAGGAAAATGGTCATTGGTGGAGGTCAAGATAGAAGGATAGGCACATGACTGCACTGTTGGTACAACTATGAATTAGTTCAACCCTTCTGGACAGCAATTTAGAAATATACTCCCAAAGTCACTAGACTGTTTATAAGTGCACCCTCTTTGACCCAGCAACACCCTTATGAGGCACATAGCCCCGAAGAACCATATAGCAAAAAACATCCAAAAATACTTATAGCAGCACTTTCTCTTAGAATAAAGTCAAATCAAAACACTAGAAACAAAGAGAATGGCCATCAATTGGGGAATAGCCAAATAAACTGTAGCACATAAGTGAACAGAAATACTATTGTACTATACAGAATAGCAAATATGACAGACTGAGTATGACAGTCAGAAGACCAGGATGAAATATCCCGGAATGAAGTGAACAGAGACACACAAACAATTCATACAATGACCACAACAACCTGGAAGGACTATAGACTTCTGACCAATTCAAGGACCAACCATTACTTTGGAGGAGTGACGATAAAGCATCAACCAATCAATAGACATTTATTAAGTGCCTACTATGTGACAGCCCCTTGGCAGAGAGAGAGGTGATGGAATAGGGTTAAAGCATGATGTTAGACATTCATTTTCAGTCATCATCAATGTGCTGATTTTTTTACTTGACTATATTGATTTGTTATAAGGAAGAGTTTCTATATAAGGGTAGGGAAAGTTAGAGGGTCGTGATGTATTTTTTAAAAACAGAAAGGAGCATCAATAAATAAGTTAAAATACAAAGTAGGAAACAAATTTCAGATAGACACACGGTGATTTTGTTGCTACAATTAAACTGGATATATACTTTAACATATACTTTAACAGAAGTTTGTGGTTTCACATACCATTTGTTCTGTTCTTTGTATACAGAAATGTTCCTATTTGTTAATAATCAGTCAACAAAAATTTATTAAATGCCTATATATGCTGTGCTAAGTAATGGGAACACATACACACACACACACACACACACACACACACATACACAAAATGGTAAAAATGCTCACTGCCCTGAAGGAGTTCACAATCTAAAGGAGATAACCTAAAAATAACTATGTGTCACAGTGCCTTGGCACACAGTAGGCACTTAATAAACGTTTATTGGAGTGGATTGTACAAACAAGCTAAGTTCATAATAAAAAAGAAATTAACAAAAAAGAAAACAGTATACAAAGGGACCAAGGTCACAAAATGTCAGTAGTAGATTCAGAAAGAAAGAAATTAGGTCCTCTGATTCTTGGAGCTCATATTTTATCTGCTGGATCAGATTGACCAAGAGATGAGCGAAATGAAAAACCGTCAAAACCATTGATTTACTATTGACAGCAGATAATAAGGCTGTAATTCCAGACTCCTTCAAACTTTTTCAGCTTGGGGTGCGAAGCAAGGTGCATATCTGAACCCAGCTATGACTGGCTAACCTGTAGAGGTTCACTTATTACTCCCTAAGATTAAATGTCATAAAGGACACACTAGGCACCCCATTAATTTCAGCCTACAGGAACACTGGCTAGAGGGAAGGGAACTGATAGGACCATCTCTGGGAGCCCTCATTGCTTGCAACATCTTGGGGATTTGGCTACATCAGCTCTATTCCTTGACTCTTTATACCAACCACAAGTCACCTTTTCTGAGAATGGAGTCAACTTCCTGCCCTTCTAAAGATGCATTTGCAAAGATATCTAAATTTAGCCTATTAATGAGTGATTGGGAACAAAGAAGCAAGCCCCATATGCACACTTTTTTTTTTGGTGTTGATGATGAAAGCTGATGCAGATTGGGGGGTTGGGGGCAGTACTAGTGAACTATTCCCAGTGAAATGTTTTCAATTGAATCTATAGCTAGGAGTCTTGTTTAAGAGGGGAAAGGGAGAGAGTTGACTGGTTCCTGTACCTACTGAGATGGAAGAAGAGGAAGGATGAATCTAAACTGTTTCGTTCAGATTACAATGCTCTGACCAGAATCACTGTAAAACCCTTCAGAAAGTAAAGCCAGTAGAAATGATGAAATAGCTGATTACAGATTATTTGAGTAGTAAGATAACTTAATTCAATGACTCCATTTTATAGACCAGCAAACTAGAATCCAAAGAGATGAAAAGCCCTAAAGTTGTACTTCAGGGAGGGGAAAAGAATAAGCATTTATACAGCACCTACTATATGCCAGGCACTATGTTAAGAGCTTTATAATTATCTCAGGTAATCCTTACAACTCTGAGAGGTAGGTGTTACTATGATCCTATTTTACAACTGAGGAAACTGAGGTGAACAGGTTAAGCAGTGCCCATGGTCAAACAACTAGTAAGTGTCTGAGGTTACATTTGAACTCAGAGCTTCTTGATTCCAGGCTTGGTGTTCTGTCCACGGCTGCCACCTAGCTGCCCAAGTCAGTACTCTCACTTATACCATTGCTTATAGAAGCTTAGATGCCTTGGTACATCTCTACTTGGTTTGGGATCCCCAGAGTATTATGCCTGTCTTTTAATAAATGGTTGTTGAATTCAAATGAATGAGGCATTTTGTTGATGTGATACAGTTTTAGTGATCATAAAGTCACATATTATGGGGAAATGTATAAAATGAACATCAGAACTGATTAAAATAATTGGGCAAGAAATATATTAACTGTTTGTAATAAGGAGCCCACTCCAGCACATGGGCAATAGTTTTGGAAGGACATAGTATTGCTTTCCCTGCATCTTCCAACTATTTTGGGAAACAACCAAGGGCAATTTAAACAGCCTGGACCTGATGCTCCAAGGTAAGGAAGAGGATGGTATCCCCTCCAACCTATACTTTTCCTTTCTTTCTCAGCCAAATTCCTTGAAATAAGCTGTCCACTCCTAATTCTCCTCTTACTTTCCTCCTCCTGCAATCTGACTTCTAACCTCACTCAGCTGAAAATGCTCTCTCCAAAGTGATCGATGATCTGCTGCATCTAACAGACTCCTCTCCAACCTCATCCTTCTTCATCTCTCTGTGAAATTTGACATCAGTGACCACCATTTTCTCCTGCACGTTCTCTCCTTGCTTGAGTTTTCATGATGCTGCTCTCCTGGGTTTGTCCTTGACCTCTGTGATAATTCCTTTACTGATTCATCATTCATGTCACGCCTACTACGTGTGAGTGTTTCCCAAGACTCTGGTCCTGGCTTTGTTCCTCTCAATACTCTCTTACCTGGTGATCACAAGCTCCCGCTGGTTTAATTACATCTCTAGGCAGATGATTCTAGATCTATGTAACCAGTCCTAGTGAATCTCCTGCGATCTAGTCCCACATCACAAAATGATGCCAAAGATAGAGTTGCCTGATCAAAATTTTGTAGGGATCCACATATCCCACAGAAATCTAGTAGGAGAGATTTGAGGTTGTGGGGGCTATTTACAAAGAGTTTAAAAATAGCCGGAAGTGGTGTTGCTTTTAAGCCAAACACTTTGAGACTTATCGTAGACCAGGTTGCACAGTGGATCCTTTGGGAAGGACAAATACATGTCATCTATTTGAAGACCCCTAAGTTACAAAAACACAAGGGGAGCAGCAGAAAGCAGATGGGCTATGAGCACCATCTTCTGGAAGAGAGGTGAACTTCAAGGAGTAGGGGACAGAATAGGTTCAGATTCAGAGAGCTAGCTACGCAAAAGATAGTGCTGTAGTAAGATGACCAAAGATGACCACTACCTTCTGGAAGTGGAGGAGAGCTATACCTCTCAGGCTTTCTCTCCCCTACCTCTCTGCATGTCCGGGATCCAGGACTCCTCCCCTCTTTCCAGCTAGGAGATCATATTAGGTTTGAACAGTGAGAACTCCAATGAGACCAGTAATTATTCAGCATTTCTTCTCTAAAGAGGCCCTTCTAGGCTGGGCCAAGACAGTAGAAGATTATAGCAGAAACTAGCACCAGTAATATCAAATACTAATACTTGCTACAAGTAGCAGGGGGTGATCAAAGTGAGATCTGTTAAGGGGAACACCATTGCAAGGAAGCAAGCCTTGACTACTCCCCATTAGAACTGTACCTAGACCAGTACTGTAACTCATGGAAGTTTGCATATTGTGTCTGTTGGGGAAGAAGGGAGGGAGGGAGTTCTATCTGCTTGAATAAACTTTGAACAAAATTCTATATTTTGAGCCTTGTGAGCCTCTCTGTTTATAAGGGGAGCTGTAACTGCCCTTGGGGAGTACCAGATGCTTGAATTCCCAGATCATATGTGTGGGGGCAATGAGCTTGAGATGTAAGAAGCTCACAAAGTATTCCTGAACCTTTCATGTCAAGAGGGAAATTCTGACACACGAGTCATCTCATATTTAAGATTGGATACTCCATTCTGGAACCAAATCTGAGCATTTGGTTTCTATTTTCATATGCTGTCTCTCCCTGACCCACTATAGGCCTGGATTATGATGAACATAGGGTTATAAATTTAGAGCTGGAAAAAAAACCTCATGTTATAGATAAGGAGCTGAGGCCCAGAAGGGTTAAGTAACTTGTCCTCTAGAATCTCACCAGTAGGAAGTGTTTGAGATGGGAATTGAATTTTCTTACAAAATGAGGATTTGGTGCTGAGGTTTCATTTTTTTGTGAAAAATGTTCCTCCCTGCATTTTCCAAACATTAGTTGGGGAGTTATTACTGTTTTTTGCTACCATTGTTCTGATATTTTTAAGCTGTACCTCGAGGCACAGCAAACCGCAGTTAAAGAATAAAGTGGGAAGGTTTGTTTTCTTGGGGGATGTCTGGGTGGGAAGTGTTGGAGAAGGTTTATTTTTTTTTGTGCTGTGTCCTCAACAGGGGAGAGGTAGGCAGAAATCAGAGGGAGGGATTTATTTTTAACCAGCAAGGATTGGAGAACTTGGAAGTGTCAGCCAGAGGAGTGGGGATGGTGTTGTTTTAAAACTGAGGTGAGGTAAAGCAATTGGAGCAGGGTATTTATTTTTAAAAAGGAAAGGTTGGAAGAAATGGAATGAATGACAGAAGATCCCATTTTTTTCTGCATTTGTTTGGAGAGAAGAGTTGGGGAAAGGGCATATGAGGGGAATGGTAAGAAGAAAAGGTCTCTGGCTAACTTTTTAAATAAGTAAAAACTAGGGACTTTTCCCTTAATGTGTGTATCTATATGTATATACATATGTTCATATATATACATATGTATATATGTTTATATATACAATATTATATAATAGTCTATATATACATATATATGATATACACATATATGTGTGTATATATGTATATATATATATATTTTGAGTGGAGGGTAAAATAGAAATAAGTGAAGAAATCAGGTAAGTATTCCTGTGGTATTCAGGGAATCCAAAGAACACAGTAAACAGGAAAAGGCAGTGATCGTAGAATTTTAGGAAAATTTGGAAATCAGCTGCTTAGGAAAGTCAGATTTTACTTGATTAATGAAGTCTTAGGCAGCCAAGGAGATTCGAAAAATAAAGCATTTCAGAGGACACTAATCAATGATGAATGGATTTAGGAAGTGCTATTTATGAAATAGGGATGTTCTTGGGCAAATGTTAAATGATGATCTCAATAATGAGCTAGTATAGACCAGAGCGTCTGTCACCCTCTATTACTGTCCATCTCATTTTGCACCGTAGCCAATAAAAGAACATGGCAACTGCTGTTCGTAAGCTATCCTCCTCCAGCTGAAGCAAACACCTTGATTCTCTTGGACCTTTCAGACATTCTTGTGTTTAAATTGGCTTGAACTTCAACTGTAACCCTTCCTAAAGATGGTGACAACTGTTTGACATTGTTAGATGGCATTATACCGGGAGCTTCCAAATTCCATTTTAGCATGTAATATCCAGTGTTGGCATTCTTGGGGTCTAAGTGGCATTTTTTTCATCTAAAGTTCACACCTGAAAGTGCCCTACAAGTGTTACTTGGTGGAAGACCTTACACATTACTCCTCTTGTTAGATTTCCAGAGAAAGTGAGAAGAGTCTGATTTCTGTGGCTTGAAGGTACAGCTTCAAAACAATCTGAAGGCTAGAAAGAAGAAAAAACCCTCATTCTCCATTTGTCATCCAACTATCTTGCAGCTCTATTTTAAAAACTTGTCATATTCTATTAGAATGTGTTTTGAAAAAGGCTAGGTTCTAGTTCCCACTGAGATCTGTGTAAACCTAAACAGATTATAACAAATCTTTGGGGGAATAGTGTACAAAGAACAACGTGTTAATATGAAGAAGGGAAATCACAGCCCTCTGATTGGAAAAAGACAGTCACCGGGTGTCACCATGCAGTTGTGGGGACTTTTAAATGTAGTGCCTTGGAAAATCTATGCTTCTGCCCCTGGATAGGAAGCTGCAAGAGTCAGAAGAGTCAGGAGAGTCAGAAAAGCCGTAGCCTTCATGAAAACAAAGGGAAGATGGGCCCTCCTCCCAAGAACTTGTTTAAAGGGAATCAAAGCACCCAGATTTCTCTTTCTAGAAACATGAACCAATACTTCTCATCAAGCAAAGGTGCTTGAAACTGAAGGCACAGTATGAGGTTTTGATTCCCAGAAGAAACCCTTTTGGGTGAGGAAAAAAACATGTTCCACTCAAACATGGGGTGGGATTAGAAGGACGCAATGTGAATTAGGGTCTTAATTGTACTTAGGTTGTCTTAATTAAATTGGAGTGGGGGCCCCTTTTAAATTCCTATCACTCTAATTCATCTTTTAAAATAGTCACTAATGATACTAGCTAATGTTGATACTTAGCAATTTAAATAAAGAGTTCTTTATTTATTTAAGAGAATAATTGAATAGAAAAGCATATCATCATAATGCTAATCTCCTTAGGAAATGACTATGTGAGCAAAAGACCATAACCTCAGTGCCACACTGCAGTCTCATGAATGCCAAGGTTGCCCACGAAAGCCTATAAAGGGATACTCCATGTCCCCCTTTTATCCTGGTGACTAAAAAAAGCAAATCTCACATAATCTTAAAAAGTGACGATATTGCTACTACATGAATAGACTGAAGCAATGTTCCAGAACTGGATGAGAAGTGATACTAAACAACACTAATGAGTTCAGTGGGGCATGCAAGACAGTCATTAACACCACTGGCACCCAAAACATATTGGAGCATGGGACAGGCAACCAACTTAGTAGGAGGTTGGACAGATTCCATTTAAACATAACCATCTCTCTGGAACAATCTCGGAGACATTGCCTTGTACTCCTTGCCATGTAACTCAGGATTAAACAAACTGAGATAACCAATGACCCTTTCCTTCCCTAGTGTAGACTGCAATCTTCCCACACCTTTTCATACTGAGTGATTCTTGTATATATCTTGCCCTAAATGTTCTGTAGGAAAGCCAACCAACCCATTGGGAGAACTTCTGGTTCTATTCTGACATCAAGTCCAGCCTCGACACTTAGTACCTATGCGATCTGGACAAATCACTTGTCTTTTGTGTCTTTTCATTAAAAATAGCACCGACCTTACAAGGCTGTTGTGGGGATCAGATCTGCCAGCTTAAGGCTTGTGAAATAGAAAAGTTTCCGAGGGGAGTTGCCATCGAATACCTCCTAGGCTCTCAGGCATGATTGCAAGATAATTATTTGATGATTAACTGCATTTCGATTTCCTGTTTTTATGGTCAATCCCTAATCAGGCATTATTAAAGCACCATTTACAACATTCCTGCTCTAAGAAAAGCCTAGAATGGAGTGGCACCAAGTGATAACGCACAAACTAATCTGTAGTTTATTTTAGGCAGTGGTGAAGGACGCTTCATAACCCTAAGGAGACCCATGGAAATTATTCATGTTTTCTGACTCTACTGATCCAAGACATTGAGAAATGGCTAAACAGCCACCTACCTCATTGCAAAGGTTTCTGCCCGCCAGGCTGCCGGAACTCCGTCTTCCTGGAAGGAGACCTTGCCTAGATCCACTGAGCTGAGTCTAAAGACTGGGTTATAAGGTCACAGAGCCTCCAACAGGCCCCTAACACCAAACCTCCCAGGGACTTAAAATCGGTGTTGAGCTAACTGGTTGATTCTTCTTTCTGACTCTGACAACTCATAAGAGCTAGCACTCCTATAGCGCTTTAAAGCCTGCAAAATGCTTCATAAATCTTCTCTCATCTGGTCCTCACAACAGCCCTGGGAGAACAATGTTACTATTATTTCCAATTTAAAGATGAGCAAACTGGGGCAGACCTTGGGTCATACAACTAACTAAGTGAACTCTTTAACTCGAGTCTTCCTGACTCCATGTCCAGCACTCGACCCAACGGCCTCAAGGATCTTGTGAGCCCTTGATCCAGTGCGGCAGGTTTCATCTCAACCTTGCTTTCTCATCCAGGTATCTCTGCCCCTCTTTCTCTAGAAGTCCTACAGAAGGGTCCATCTCACACACTAGGCTCTTTCTCCAGGTCTCTTGACATTGTGTGGATACGAAAAGAGCACAAAGACATAGCAGGATCATAGATTCACAGCTGGAAGAATCTTTAAAGGCTATAGGATACAAACCCTTCATTTTACTGATGAAGGAACTGAGGCTGAGGCAGATCAAATGACTTGCTCAGGGTGACATATCCTGTAAGTGTCTGAGGCAGGATTCGAATCCTTCTAAGCACAGCACTTCATCCACTCTGCCAATGCACACACGTCCACAAATGTATATGCATGTCATCCACCTATTGCCTTCCCAAGTAAGTACCTTGAAGGCAGGAACTCTACTAGGACCCACCTTACACATGGGTGCTTAATAAATGCCTATCAGTTGATTTTCCCCTTGTACAATTCTTCACTGGTAATATAATATAGCTTCTCCATCATCCTTCGGATGATGCCCAACTTTGATTCTTTGGAGACTGGGGTTACTTTATGTCCCAAAGCCATAAAAAGTCCCCAGAAAAAAATGGGGATAAGGAAAGGAATGGACCTGTGATTTCACTGGCACAGGAGAACTCCCTAATGAGAAAACTCCATTCAGGTGGTGACTAGAGCTTAGTCTCTTAAAGGATTTGCCAGGGTACACAAAGGGTTAAGTGGGTTGCTAGAGTCTAATTCTTTATCCACTATCCCATTGGTGATGTTTGTCGTTCATTTTCAAAGGCATAATGGGGTGGTGTCTGACTCTTGAATGAATTAGATTTAAGTGAGGCAGAACTGGTCAAAGTCACCAGCCTCACTCTCTCTTCCAAAGACCCTGAGGGCCAGTGGCAGGACTGGTAATGGTCCAGGATGCAATAGATGATCGTGGCATCTTTGATGTCTGACCAATCTTGAATCCCTCCACAGGGCTTGCTTCATCTGCCTTTGTGGTCATTGGAACAAACTGTTCTCATCCACCCACTCTGCTGTGGGAAGTCTTCAAATGCTTGGGGTAGATGTTCCCCCTAACTCACTAGCAGGTTTAAGGTTTGTCAGTTACTCTCAACCTGGTTTAGTCTATCTTCTGAGACAGGTGTGCAGGCTACAACTTCCTGGAGTCACAGGTAAGAGTTGGGGACAGTTGGACACCAAAGGCGGATGGGCAGCCCTCATACCACAGGTGCCAGGCCTCCTTGAACACCTCATACACCCCAGTGCTACCTTACGCTACCCTACTGAAGAATATTACTATTAAAACATCACTCAGAAAGAATCTCAAGGTAATTAGAAGCACTGTATAATCTTTACTTTACAAAAAGGTAAGAATTGGGCTTCCCTTTTTCTAGCCTTGAGGGTCATCTACTGTTCTTTAAAGGCTCAAGAGTTGTAAGTATTTAATGTGAACATCCCTAGGCTCTAACGATTTGGGATGAAAAAAGCCAGCTTTTTAAAGTATCTTCAAATCTACCACTCTATCCTATCTGATTTTCCACCCTCCTTCCACCTCCATCCCCATCTTTAAAGGGGATCATTCTTTTTATGTTTGAATAAAGGAATATGATAAAGAAGTAAATAGGAAGAAAAGCACCTGTCCTTTCCTTGCCCTCCCTCTGTACTGTCGCCCAGTTTTTCTCCTGACATCTTGGGACACTAATTTAGCCCTCAAAACATTCACTGGACTCAGGTCTTGAGGAGCCTTTCCCAGGAGTCTTGGTGATCCAAAGTGGGCTTGATGTGGAGCCCCAGAAAAAGAAAGAGTGGACATGTAGGTCACATTTTAAGGTCTTCATAGTACTTTGTATGAATTAGGACATTTACTCCTTGAAACAACCATTTATTAAGCACCTACAGCGTACCAGTCACTGGGCTGAGTGTATTATAAATAGTATTTCATTTAGTCTTCACAACAGCCCTGGGAGGCAGGTATTGTGCTCATTTAGCAGAAAAGGAAACTGAAGCTCAAAGCTAGGCATAGATAAGGACATGAAGAGGCAGTTTTCAGAAGAAAAAATCCAAGCTATCACAAGTCAGATAAAAAAAATGTTCTAAATCACTAAATTAATACAACTATGAGGCTCCTCTTCATTTCTATGAGATTGACTAAACTGATAAAAAAAGAAAATGACAGATACTGGAGTGGCCATGTGGAAACAGGTACACAATCAACCTGGAAAACCATTTGGGACTATGGCCAAAGAGCCATTAAACTAGGCATACACTTTAACCCAGAAATACTGCTAAGAAATCTATACCGCAGAGAGATTAAAGAGGAAAAGTGTATGCATATATATGTGTGTGTATGTGTGTATATGTATATATATATGCATATGTACAAAAATATTTATAGGAGTTATTTTTGTAGTGGCAAAGAACTGGAGACTAAGGGAAAGTCCATTAATTAAGGAGTAGCTGAACAAGTTAGGGTATATGAACATGATGGAAAGCTATTGTGCTGTGTGTGTGTGTTCATCCTTCACTGCTGAAGAAGACCATGTCATCAGAGAAATAATGACATGACTTGCACTTGACTTTGTTTTGAGTTACTGAGGGCTGTGCAGGTCACTGCATATACATGTACATGTGTACATATATATGTACATGTCATATACATGTACACACATACACATATATGCATATACTTTTCCTCTTTAATCTCTCTGCTGTATAGATTTCTTAGCAGTATTCCTGGATTAAAGGGTATGCCCAGTTTAATGGCTCTTTGGCCATAGTCCCAAATGGTTTTCCAGGTTGGTTGTGTACCTGTTTCCACGTGGTCACTCCAGTATCTGTCATTTTCCTTTTTTATCAGTTTAGTCAATCTAATAGAAATGAAGGATGCCTGGAGATGACGCAGGGTGAGGCAACTGGGGTTAAGTAACTTGCCCAAGGTCACACAGCTAGTGAGTGTCAAATGTCTGAGGTGAGATTTGAACTCAGGTCCTCCTGACTCCTGCCCTGGGGCTCTATCCACTGTACCATCTAACTGCCCCTGGAATCCATGTTACTGAATTATGAAATCTAAGAGCTAGGGGAGCTCTATTGTCCCCGTAGGGGATGGATGAAGATGGGATGGTTTTAGAAAAACCTGAGAAGCACTGTATGAACAGATGCAGCATAAAGTGAGCAGAACCAAGAAAATATTTATACAACTGTAATATTTTAAAGGTAAACAAATTTGAGAGTCTTAGTAACTCCGATTAACACAATGACCACCCACAGCTCCAAGGATTCGTGATAAAAGGATTCTACCCCCAGAGAGAGAATTGATGTACTTAGGGTACAGATTAAAGGATATTTCTCTCCCTCTCTCTCTCTCTCTCTCTCTTTCTCTCTCTTTCTCTCTCTCTCCCCCCCTTCCTTCCTTCTTTTTTGAACTTGGCTAATGTGGGGATTTATTTTTCAGAGGAAGGGAGAGATTTGGGAACTGAAATAAAATAAAATTGAATTTTTAAAAGATAATAGCTTGATTACAAACTATTTGAAATGCCGCATTTTCTTATTGGCTAATTTCTGCATTTTTCCTGTGTTTACCATCTAGCACCACATAAACACATCAGGAGCACCCTTTTCTCTGAAGGCTTGGGAGGAGTGAAGAGATATTACTGGTCTCTGACAAGCAGGACTAGAAATCAAAAGGTGTGAGTTTTAGAGTTTTGGCGGCTTCTTCTCACATTTAGGTTTGAAAGTCAGTTTTCAGGAACATGGGATAATGAAAGCAAACTCTCTCAAAGGCAACAGTGGAGCCACTCATGCAGGAGTCCTGCTGCTCTTTTGACAGATGCCCTCTGGCTGGATTTCTCTGCTGGAAAGAGGAAACAGCTCAACCAAGTATGACAATACTAAAGTCATCTTCTTCTTTCCTGCCATTCTTCTGTTTCCAAAGTCCACAAGGCAGAGAGGCACCTGTTTGATTACAGGAGCTGCTGGAACCACCCTGACAATTCTGTCAGCTATAGCCACTTGACATATGGGCATCCTTGGAGACAGTTCTGAAGCTGGGGCCAGGAGGTCAGAGACACCCAGGAATACCCACTACGTGTCAGCAGGGCAAGTCCATCGTAAAAATGAAAATTCCTAAACACAACTTCCCATAGCCCACTTGCAAATATTATAATCTAGACTATCTAGTGGCAATTCTTTTCTGGTAACCCAGTCCTGTACTGCTACTGATTGAGTAACTAATAAGGGAAGAATCCACTGAATGATCTTTGAGGAATTCTATGGAAAAATGTCTATCTCCAAAGCTATGCTCTAAACCCAAATTTATTTCTAAGTCATCTCCAGAAACAGTAATAATTACAGTGATAGTAGTAGTAGTAGCAGCAGTAGTGGTGGTGGTGGTGGTGGTAGTAGTAGTAGCAGTAGTACTAGTAGTGGTGGTGGTGGTAGTAGTAGTAGCAGTTGCAGTAGTAGTAGTGGTAGTAGTGGTAGTAGTAGTAGTAGCGGTGGTGGTGGTGGTGGTGGTGGTAGTAGTAGTAGTAGCAGTTGCAGTAGTAGTAGTGGTAGTAGTAGTAGTAGCGGTGGTGGTGGTGGTGGTAGTAGTAGTAGTAGTAGCAATTGCAGCAGCATTCATACAGTGTTTACTATATGCCAGGCACTGTGCTAAGTGCTTCACAAATATCATCTCATTTGATGAAGTCAGTGCTATTATGCCCATTTTTACAGTTGAGAAAACAAACAGAAGTTAAGTAACTTGCCCAGGGTCATACAGCTGTAAGTGTTTCATGCTGGATTTGAACTCAGGTCTTCTGGCCCACACTCTATTCACTATGCCACCTAGTTGCCTGGGTATCATAGTGTGACCCTGAGGAAGTCACTTACCCTTACTTAGCCTCTGTTTTCTCATCTGTAAAACAGGAATAATAAAAATAAATCACACCTCACAGGCTTGTTGTGAAGAACAGATGATATTGTGTGAACCTTATAACTGCATAAAATGTTATTATTTTTGTTGTGATTTACTTCTCATTTTACTTCAATGAAGTTCATATGGAAATGACTCTGGGAAAGGTCCCTATAATAATTGAGTAATTGAAGGCAACATATAGAGGGCAGCTAGAGGTTGACATAGTGCACAGAGCATGGGCCCGGAGATAGGAAGATTCATATCCTGAGTTCAAATCTGGCCTCTGACATTTCTTAGCTGTGTGACCCTTGCCTCAGTTTCCTCATCTGTAAACTGAGCTGGAGAAGAAAATGGCAGACCACTCCAGTATCTTTGCCAAGAAAATCCCAAATGGATTAAAAAATGTCAGACACGACTGAAAAAAATGACCAAACAACATCAGTTAATGTATCTTGATTCAGAAGTGATACCATGCTTTGTATCCATAAACACTCCCTTTTTGACCTAAAAGGCATACTCAGCTCTATTTAGGAATGACAATAGTGGATTTAAGGCGAGGCCAAACCAGAGTGGCTTCAAGGACCTATCCGAAAGATAACATATTTTACAAAAAATTATTCTTGATGTTGTGTCGGTGATGTGTTCTAAAAAGGGAGCAGTCTTCATGAAACTTTCAGATGTTCTAGCATTTTCACTGCCTTTGGATCCATTTCATATATTTTGACCACACGAATAAGCCATGAGTGCAGGACTGAGACAAAGGATTTGTGATAATAAAGTAGGCGTCAATATTGTGAAACTTTTGAGTTTTTCTTGTTTTGTTTTTTGTTTTTTTGATTGATTGCCTCATCACCAAGCTAACGACTGTCCTTGTAAACCCTTAGCCTCTCTGGCATCCTTTTCTATTCTTCAGCCCATATTCTGTATGTTGTGATTCGTCCATTCTCGGAGAACCAATGATATCAGGAGGGCAATGTTTTGAATACATGTTTTTTTGGTACCAGTTATGAATGCTTTATGTAGGGCACACTGCCCCATATTGTACAGGAGTCACTGATGTGCTCAGATTTTAGTAAAAATATAAGTTACTTTTTATTAAAAAAGATGGGATCTGGTTAGCATCAGAGAAGGCTGGTAATTGATGAAATGTTTAACTCTGAGTCTCATTTGTAGAGTTGCTGAGTTTTGCAAAGGTTTCCCTTTCCTTGACATAACTATACTGTCGTTCATCATATTAACATTAGGCAGGCAGACTGAACTTCTTTCCACCATGTAGATGACCAGAAATTTCCCACATCATCTTTCTTTGGTGCTTCTCTCTTCTCTAATCGTTTTTCAAGCCTTGATGGTACAGTTTCTGACTGATGGTGAATGGTTTATTATACTCTTTATGCTGCTATGACTTTGTGGATCACCTAAGTCTGTGAGCTTTCACTTTGTCAAGAA
>CM053770.1:31510204-31528257 GCA_028658325.1 Potorous gilbertii | reverse complement strand
CAGAAAAGCAGGGGAGAGGGGGTTAAGAGAGGGGGGATAATAGAAGGGTAGATTGGGAGAAGGGGTAACAGGAAACAAACACTTTGGTAGAGGGACAAGTCAAAGAAGAGAACAGAATAAATGGGAGAGCAGGACAGAATAGAGGGAAATACAGTTAGTCTTTTACAACATGACTGTCATGGAAATGTTTTGCATGACTACACATGTATAACTCACATCAAATTAATTGCCTTCTGAATGAGGGTGGGTGGGGAGGAGGAAGGGAGAGAATGTGGAACTCAAAGCTTTAAAAATGAATGTTAAAAATTGGTTTTACATGCAACTAGGAAATAAGATATATAGGCAATGGGGTATAGAAATCTATCTTGGTCTACAGGAAAATAGAAGGGAAGGGGATAAGAGATGGGAGGAGATAGAAGAGAGGGCAGATTGGAGGAAAGGGTAATCAGAATACATGCTGTCCTGGGGTGGTGGGAGGGGGGAGATGGGGAGAAAATTTGACATTCAAAATTCTGTGGAAGTGAATGTTTAAAACTGAAAATAAATAAATAGATAAACAAATAAATAAATGAGTAAATAAATAAAAGAAAAAACCTTAAAGTGCATTAAAAAAAAAAGAAGCAATAATGCTTTCAATGTATGATGGAGTTTGTAGGAAAGAATGAAAAGAGTTGGCTTCTACATTCTTCTTGCCTTTCTTGTCACTTGAGATCTCCCTGACCCTAGAGTATAAAGAGTGGGCTGTCTCTCACAAACCTGTGACTAAAGAATGGAGAAGACAGATTAGGGGAGACAAAAACAAAACACCTCTTGAGCTGTGGGGTCCCAGAGAGGGAGATGTGTGCGACAAATCCTTGAGAAGTCAAGAACCTAATAAAGCAGCGAAAAAATGAACAACAAAAGAACACAAGACCTTGACAGGCGATCTTCCTTAGATCGGCCACTGTTCCTGCACAAGCTGCCTTTGTAGTGTGTCCAAAAGTCCACAGTCACCTTGGAGAGATATCACAATCCTGACATTTCCCATGTGAGACTCTCCCTCTCTCCTACCTCCACAGCAGCAGAACAGCTGTTATCTGACATTAGAGGGGAATCCTAGTGAAGCTATTTGGAAAGAGAACTTAGAAACAAGACTTTATCCTTGAAGGCCTGTGTTCCATTTATTGAGATTGACACTCTTAAAGAAATTTCAGTTTTGTTTTCAGACTTAATATCATTCACTAAGTGACTGACCTTCACGGTTATGGTCTTTTCAGCTTGAATGAAAGCAATCTATTTTTTTATAATATGAGAGTCAGAGAGATTGCATTTCTAAGAAATCCTGTAAAATCTCTTATTATGTGCAGCCGGTAGGCCTCACTGGATTATGACAGCCTAACAAATTTCAATACCTTTTCACCCTGGGAGAGTAGTGAGACATTGAATAACTCTAAGCTTTCTGTGGGAGGGAAGAGAGAAGTTGTGGAGAGCTTATTAACAATATAATATCAAATAGGGAAACCTGAGCATGACTTCATAGACCTCCAAATGGTAAGGCTGACCTAAGAATAAAAGTGTCCTCTCTGAGCTAGGCAGCTAGCTATGTGTGGAGAAAACATTTAATCACTGGATGTTAATTTCCTTATTTTTAATAATAATGAAAAAAAAAAAGGTGGGGAATGTGATCACTAAGGTTCCTCCCAGTTCTGACATTCAATTGAATAAATGAGTGTTAGGCACCTGCACTGCATGTACAAGGTAACGAGGGATCCCACAGAGGGAAATATCATTCATTAAAGGAAAATACATACATTTGACTGGAGGACGCGATACGTACACAAAGGAATGTGACAGTTGTTGTTTCCACACACAGTCTTGTAGTCATTGTGTGTGCTGCTTTGTCAGTTCTGCTTGCTTCACTCTGAACAATTTCATATAAATCTCTCCACACTTCCCTGTATTCATCACTCACATCTTTTCTTATATTACAGTGATATTCTATTTATGTTCATATAGGACAATTAGCCATTCCCCAAGATATAAGCATCTATTTCTAATTCTTTTCTATCACAAAAAAATAATACTCTAATATTTTGAGGACATATGGGAACTTTCTTCTTATCAATGACTGTCTCCAGGCCAAAGCACGTGGGTGTTTTAGTCATTTCATTTGCATTAATTCCAAATTGCTTTCCAAAATGGTTGTACCAATTCACAGCTCCACCAACAATGCATCAGCGTGCTTACCTTGCTGAAATTCATCCAACATTGATTATTCTCATCTTTTCAGGAAGTGAGGTGAAACTTCAGGATTGTTTTGTTGAGTATTTTTCTAATTATTAGTGATATAGCATATTCTTTCATGTGGTTGTTAATAGTTCACAATTCTTCTGAAAATGTCTCTTTATATTCTTTGATCACTTATTAGGGAATGAATTTGGCTTTAGACATATCTTTAGATACGGCTGTAAATATAGATGTAAATACAGACGTATCTCCTACTTGTTTATATGTCTTGAATAAAAAATTCTTATCCAAAATTGAATGCAAAGATATTTTCTAATTTGTTTCCCTCTAGCACATTAATTTTGTTTGTACAGAAGCTTTTCGGTTTAGTTTCATCCAAGCGATCTATTTTATCTTCTGTAATTGCTTCTATCCCTTGTTTGGTTATGAATACATCAGAGATGGAATTTCAAATGTGAGGAATAGCTAGAAGTATTTATCACTGTACAACAACATAATGCAATATGCAATTCTTCAACCGAATGAAGAGATGTCTATCAAATACTGTAAATAGAATCTGAAAAATTGAGGTCAACTCACCTAGGGAGCTGCATGCCAGGACATTTTCCAAACACCTGACCAATGCCTCAATGTCACTGTCCTGTGAGCATAAGATGGAACAGAAGTTGTCATCAGTACCAAAAGACGCATTTAACCTGTGACCTACCTACACAACAGAGTAAAAGTGAAAACCGTGACCTTCTTCACCAGGCATGTTTTCTACCAGTACTCCTTCAGCAACATGAAGTTTGCCATGACATTCAATATAAGAATCATATTTCTTTTTGACCTTGAGGCACCATAAGCCCATAACTCCTATGTGCAGGGTGCTCCTGGGAATTACCCTTGAAATTAAAGACCAATCTGGGTCCTGTATTACCTTTCCACCAAGAAGGCCTGAAACAGTGAAAGTATTTCCTACCATTTGGGAAGAAGCAGCTTCCTAATTATGGCATCTTTTCAGGGCTTGTGGCTGTCACCGTGGGAAATTAATATTTGATGATTCACCTGTTTCATTTCAAAGGCAATAGCATATTTCATAATGGCAATCACTGATGGGTTTTTTTGCATGTACTTCAGCTTAATGTGCTCCTCTGAAGCATCACATAAATATGACGGTTTCTTCTTTTAATGGTTGGTGTGATTGGGGTAGCCATCATTCATGCATGATGGAAAGTGAAATTGAATCTCACCTCATGCCCAGCATGTGGAGGGAAGGAGAGACTGAGACGAATGAATGTAAGAGAGAAGCCCAGAGGAAACTCCAAGAACAACATTCATGGAAGGCTCACTGGGGGTACAGGGACACAAGGCTTCCCAGTTATTTCTACACATGGTTAGACTTCTAAATTTGCTTTGGCCCATTGTCTTCTGTGGGGGAACAGAACTTTGAAAAGTATGCAGGAAGAAGGAACCAAGAGGGAAGAGAGACAAAGCAGGAGGAAGGATAGCTTGGCATAACAGCTTGGTGGCATGCTAGAGTGCTGGGCTGCGTTCATGTTGTGTGACTCTGGGCAAATCACTTAACCTTCTGCAAAATGGAAATTGTTAACAGTTGTTGTCACTGCTTTACCAGAGTTGTGAAGCTCAAGTGAAATATTGCATCAAAGCTTCTGGCAAACTTTCGAGCTCTTAATGTCACATTATTTTATCGGTTTTCTCTGAATTGTGTCTGTCAGTTATCAGTGTTATTCTGTAAGTTGTAAATGTCATCATTGACGACTGGTATTGTGGCTGGTGTTTTCTAATTCTTTTTATCAGTTATTATTGTTTTAATTCTTTAAGTTCCAAGTGTCAGTTACTGTTACTGTTTAGGTATTCTCTGAGGCCTTGATGTCAGTAGTCATTAGTATGGTTGCTATGGGAGTTCTACACATTAGTTATTCCTATTATAATGGTGAGATGCCACAAAATGCTGGCTATGACATTAGATCTAGATAGAGCACTGTTGTTTATTCTTGGAAGGATGGAGCCACTGACACACAGGAGAAAGCATGGCAAGGACAGACCTTAAACCAAAGCCTCCCTCGGTCAGCTCCCTGGGTCATCTTGTATTGCCACCTCTCCTTGGGGAGGCATCAAAGTAGGATTTGTCCTTCAGAGATGGCAGCTCCGGAAATCACACCCTCCCTTCCCCTTCTCTGCTTTAGTTCCTCCTGCTCTCATGTTCACTCTACAGCATCTGTAACTTACGCGCTTGTTTTGTACTAATGTTATGAGAGACTCTTGGAATACAAACTCTACCCAGAAGGGGTAACAAAGGTAAGAGTTCACAACCCTCCACCAATACTGCATTTTAAACCTCTGTCAAACTTAGGTCCTTGTTTTCCCTGCCCTCCAAATCTCTAGTCTAATCCGTTAGTGCCTTTCCATAGGCTAACCCTGTTCCCTGGAAAGCTCACCCATCCTCCCTCCCCAGTCAGGTAATTAGAATCCTTAGCTTCCTTCAAGGGAGTGCCTGCTCCTACCAGAAGCCTTCCCTAATCCCCTACATTGATAGTAATTTTACTTATCTGTTAGCTGTTTAAATATCCCTTGAAGAAAAGGACTTCCCTCATTATGTCTATCTACAGCACCATGGACAGTATCTTGCACTTACTGTACTAGGCAAGTGATTTCTACCCTCTCAACTATTTCTCTTCCATCTTCCCAGGATCCTAGAGAAGAAGGAACTTGGTCAATCGAGCTCCACAAGTCTCAATTAAAAATTATCTCTCCTCAGAATCACCTGAGGCACCAACTCAATTCTAGTCATCAGAATCCTCCCACAATGATTCCTCTACTAATCTCAATTTAGTTCATTGCTTGTTTTCCTATAACCTGAGTGTCAACTATCTCAACCCACACAGGTGGGGACCTCCTCCTTTCTGAACTCAATTGGCACCCAAAATTCCATGTATCGAATGCTGTATTTATGCTTTGCACTATCCTGCCCACCCTGTCCTACTCAGGTTCATTAGGGATCCTCAAGCATTCCCATCATCACGTAGACCTCTTCTCTGGGAGCTGCATCCCCAGACTCATTAAAGAGCAATAGCACACCGGTTATTGAATTTCAATTCCAGGTTTGACATGCTCCCAAATCTACCATTGTTTTTTCCAGTACTTCTTCTATAATATTACTATGTACAAAATCTATACATCTAACTTCTTCAGACTCAGACTTTCCCCTTGGACTTCACTCTAAGAAGTCACTCTAGTATCTACCCACCTTTTTTCCCATAACTGCTGGGAAAAGGGGAGGGTAGAAGGCAGGCTGGAGTTTGCGGCATAGTTTGGTAGGAACAGTTTTGGGAGTTAAAAGACCTGGGATCAAATCCTGTCTCTCACGCTTACTAGCTGCATGACCTTGGCCCACTTGTTTAACCTCCCTTTCCCTGAGTTTTCTCATCTGTCAAATGAGGAAGTCATATTAGGTGGCCTATGAGGCTATATCCATTTCTAAATGTGTGAATTCAATTAACAAATAAAGACTTTTCAGTTACAGATTTACAACCTACAATTTTAGGACAGCTAAGTGGCACAGTGGGTAGAGTTCTGGACCTGGAAAGTCATCTCCCCAAGTTCAAATTGGATCTCAGACACTAACTAGCTGTGCGATCCTGAGCAAGTCACTTCACCCTGTTTGCCTTAGTTTCCTCGTCTATAAAATGAGCCAGGGAAGGAAACAAAAAACTACTCCAGTATCTTTGCCAAGAAAACCCCAAATGGGATCGTGAAGTATTGGATGTGACTGAAAGTTGACTGAAAAACAACAAAAATTTTAGAGCTGAATTAGATTCCTTTTGAAAATTCCTTTACATTTCAGACATGGCTAAAGTGGAAAATTGTTCTGTCAGACTATGCAGACATGTAGTAAGAGATTTGTTTGGGAGAGGGTCGTGGATATGTTGCTCCTTTTTAAAAATCTGCTCAATGGAGCAGAGGGACCAAGGGAGAGATAGATAACAATTATTTATTACTTGAAAAAATTGCTTTAAAATACAGTATCAACTTACATACAGACAAGAAAATCCAATCAAGCCATAATGACTTCCTGGGAACTGGTTCTTCTAGCAAAGGGCATGTGAAAAATGTTGTACTTAGTTCTTGGCATATTGAGTGATGTAGACCAGAATCAACCCACAATGACTTTGGAATGAGAAAAAATATTTTTGGAATAACTTGTGAGTGTCATTTATAGTGAGGAAGACCTAAATCAAATACTGTGTTAATTTGGCTATTAAAATGCTTGTTTTTCTCTCCTATTTAATTGTTCATCTATGCAGAAAAGACTGCAAGATGCCTCTTGTCTATTCATGATGGAGGTTAAATAGGGAAATGGGAATATTCCATGTTCATACTGTGATCACTGACTGGACTGACCTAATCTGATGGAAGTGGGAGTGTGGGATGTGAGATTCTCAATCTTGTTTCATGTGCCACTTATGACAAGGATATAGGCATGGAGCTCCAAGAAGGCCTGTTGAACTGCACCCCAATTTTATGCCACATAGATCAAGGAAAAAAAGAGACATTCAGCTAATTACTACCTCTTTTTTCAATTTCTTCAAAATTCTATGGGGCAGATTAAGATGAAACAACCCTGAATTGTTTTTTTCATTCTCATCTTCAGGGTATTAACCTACAGCCCTGAAGCATTCTGATTCAGTTCAACAATGAATATATTGAATTCTTTCTGTATGCAATGCTGAGTGTACAAGGATGAAAAGTGACACAATCTCAGAATTTATAATCCAACAGGGGAGAAAGGGTGGGCACACAAATAATTAGGATGCAGCATGAGCACCAGAGAAGTCCAGGCAAGGTGTTATGAAGAACTGTAAATAGGGAATAATTACTTACAGTTTGGCTGGGTAAGGGGGAGGAAGAGTCAGAATGACAGTAGGTGGCACCTGAGTTGGACCTTAAGGGAAGGGAGAGGCTTTAACAATCAGGGAGAGTGGCCAAAGGTGTCCTTTGGAAAACAACATGATATGACGATGAGAAATTGCAGATCAAGAAGAGAAGGCAGTCTAGTTTAGCTGAAAAGTGGAGGACAAGAACAGTTGTATCTATGAGAAATGGCAAGAAGGGTAGGTTGGAGACCAGACTGTAGAGGACCTTGAATGAATTATTCATCAGGGAAGGGAAATTTACTGAAGGTTTTAGAATATAAGACTGACATCATCAGAGGTGATGATCAAGGATGTTACTCAGGCAGCAGCGTGAGGGAGGGACTGGTGGGTGAACAGACAGATCACAGAGGCAGGTAGACTAGTTGATTTATTATGGTTATTACTATAAACAAGAAGACATATAGATCTGAGCTAGGATGGATGCAATAAGAATGGAAGGAGAGGATGGAGAAGGAATTAAGTAAATCTTAACAAATGATTGGATATAGGTGGTGGGGAGGAAAGGAAGGAAAGAGGGAAAAGGGAATCAAAGATGACTGTGGCTTGGAGTCAGGGTGACTAGGAATGAATGTGATGAGCTCAGTTTTGACAGCGATGAACTTGACATCCAAATAGAGATATATCTACCAGGAAATATTGGACTAGAACTCTGGGAAGGAATCTGGGAAAGAAATAAATTTTGGAGTCATTTGCCTAGAGGAAATAACTGGATGCACAAAAGTAGAAGAAATGACCAAGACAAAGTGTTGTGTAAAAAAAAAAATAAAGGAAAGAATATTGGTGGAATCTACATTTAAGGTAGGGGTGGGTTGAAATGAGGAGTTCACAAAGGAAACAGAGAAGGCACATTCAAAGAAGTGAAAGGAAAACAAGCAAAGTATAGTGTCAAAGGAGGAGAAAATAACAAGGAAGAAGTAGTCAACAGTGTCATATGCCAAAGAGAGTTTGGAGAGAGGAGAACAGAAAAAAGGCCCCAAGATTTGAAAAGATCAGTGGAGGTAGAAATTTAAGGAGAGTTTTCTCTTGTAGTCTTACACTTGTAAGTGGTAAAGATGATATGAAATGATGCTAATGAGCCTTATTTAACACTCATAAAATTCATGTTGGGTTTAAGTCCCAGCTCTTGTTGGGTGACTTTGGATAGGAACCCTCAAGTCTCTGGACCTCAGCATTTTTGTTTATGAAACGATAATTCTCTTATAGTATTATAGATCCATTGGTTCAGAACTGGAAGGCCTTCAGAAGTTATCTAGTACAGTTCCTTCACTTTATAAATAAGGATATTAAGACCCAGAAAAGAGAAGGGATTTCCCCAAGATCACAGTAAATGACAGAATTTTAATTTGAACTCAGATCCTTCAATCACAAATACAGTCTGTTTTCTCCTTGCTCTAACATTCCAGGATCATAAAAGCAAGGAACTGAGGAAAGAGTGATGGCAAGGATGTGAAAGCAGTAAGTATAGGCTACCAAGAAACCTGACCATTAAGGAGACATGATAATTTAGTTTCAGATGTCAGAGAGATCAGGAGGGTAAATGCATACACACACACACGCACACACGTATACACACACACATACACACATGCACACGTACACACGCACGCGTGCGCACACACACACACACACTGAGTAAGGATGCCTTTGTCCTTTTCTTGAAATGAATTTCTGAATTTACTTTTCTTCTAACTGGGACTATGACATCTTCTGATATTTCTTCCCCTGCACTGCATTAGCCTAATAATGCACAGAATTTTAATTAGTTGTGGTAAGAAATGTACATAAGAATTAATGAGATAAAGGTTATTTGGGCCTTGAGTCTTAGACACTAAGGCTTTTCCTGCAGACCTGAGAAAGTGACAGCTTCTCCAATTTGCTGAATAATATAGTTTAAAGTACTTGAATTCTGTTCTACCTCACTGTCATGATATGCACCAAAAATTAGATCAAAAGTCCACTTTTTTTTTCAGATTCAGGCTAGATTAAAGTCATATTAAAAGTACCAAAGCATAGCTTAGAGTTAGAAGGGACCTGAACAAACTACCTAATCTAACCCTCTCCTTCTACAAAGGGGGAAACTGAGGCCCAGAGGAATAAAGCGGCTTGCCCAAAGTCACACAGCTTTAAGAGGTAATGGGGAGAACGTTAATGGGAATGACCCATCTTCTCTAATAATTGTTTTAGGGGCAAAATATTTTATTCCTTTTGAATAATGATAGGAGACCAAACATTCCAGGATTTCCTCTTTACTCACATCATCATGGAATGTTGGAGCAAGGAACAAACACTGCATTTGTGATTGAAGGATCTGAGTTCAATTAAGATTCTGTCATTTACTGTGACCTTGGGGAAATCCCTTCTTTTTACTGAGTTATTTATTTGTAAAATAAAGGCGCTGTACTAGATAACTTCTAAAGGCCTTCCGGTTCTGAATCTATGAGTCTATAATTCTATAAGAAAGAATCATCATTTCATAAATGAAAATGTTGAGGTCTAGAGAAATGAGGGTTCTTACCCAAAGTCATCCAAGAAGAGCTGGGACTTAAACCCCACATAAATTTAATGGGGATTAAAGAAGGCTCATTGGCATCGTTCATATCATCTTTACCACTTACAAAAGAAACGAGATCTGCAAATTTAGAGACATCTCCATTCCAAATGCTCGGACTATTTGTGCCCAACCTGTGGTAGAACCTTCCGAGCTTGTGTGGTCTGACTGGCCGCAGTTGGACACACTATCCCTTGACCCCAACACAGCAATGTTATCTCATCCTCTTTGAGAATAAAGACAATTATCCACTTACATTTTAAAAATCAGTACTAAAATGACATTGCAACAATAAACATGTAACAATTTTGCTGGATAAACCCTTAAAAAATCAGCCAACTTTAATGCTTTAGGGCAAAATTATATTATGCTCATGGAATACTAACACCTAAGAAATTAAAATGTAAGATGAATATATTAACTACACACTGATCTGTTAAAACAATGAGAATGTAGACTAGTGTTACATTTATTCAGCTGAGTTCAGTTACATTTATTCAGCCGAGTAACAGCATCCTCAGCTCAATCAAAAACCCCATTAAAATGGAAACCACTCATCATTCCCTGAGTAATACTTTTTTATTTCTAAATTCTTAAAACTTCACTGGTAACATTTTAATATCAACATTACAGGGGAATTCTGAATGCACTGCACATCCCACTGTTTTCCTAGTCAACTTAGTGCCAATGTAATTAGCGAATTCATGCTCCCTGGAAAAATACAATCTTTAAACCACGAGGGACTTAGAAGCCTAGAAAAGTCACTGTTTAATTTTTTATAGGTTTATAGGGTTATAGCTATAGAGCTGGAAGCTTAAACATTATACTCTTAGATCACAGATTTAGAGCTAAAAAAAAAAAGACTGAGCCAAGGCCAAGGTCACCTTGAAAGAACTGAGTCTCAGACTCTTAGAAGAGACTTTGGAAATCGAGTCCTGAGTTCTCTTAGCCTTGTTTGTGTCACGGATGCCTCTAGGCAGTCTGATGGTACCTATGGATTACTACTTGGAATGATAGTTATAATGAATAAAACACGTAGGATCACAAAGGAAAATTATGATGTTAAAATACATTAATTATGCTGAAGTACAGTTTGTAAACAGAAAGATTACCATCACGTGGGGCTTAGTGATGAGTCTAATAACTACAGTAATTTCAAGTGTAAATGATATTTCAAGAGATCTGCAACAATTGTAATGTGATATGAAAATATCTGTAATTTTTATTGGTAATAAAGTCACAAGCACTGCTAATATAGGTGTGGTTTTTTCCTACATTCATAATGGATTTTTCATTGCTGTCATTCTGCCATTTCAGTCATATCTGATTCTTCATGACCCCCTTTGGGCATTTCTTGGTGGAGATACTGGAGTGGTTTGCCATTTCCTTCTCCTTTTACAGAGGAAGAAACTGAGGGAAACAGAGTGAAGTGACCTGCCAAGGGTCACACAGCTAGTAAATATCTGAGGCTGAATTTGAATTTACAAAGAGGAATCTTCCTGAATCCAGGTCTGGTGCTCTAACCACCATACTACCCATTCCTAATGGAAGGAAATACTAACTTTCAGTTAGAATTTAATGAAAATAGAGATGTAACATTTTTTCCCATCCCGTTCATGGGCCTCCTGAAATCTGTTGAGCTAAGAATCTCTGCTCTAGTATAAAATGTCCTTATTTTACAGATGAGGACACTAAGTACCAGAGAACCTAAGAAATTTGCTTAGACCACAGAGGTGCTAAGTTGCAGAACCAAGATTTGGATCCAAGCCCTTTGCTGACAAAACACATACTGACTGACTATTCAGGCAGAAGCTGACACACTAATGAGCTTAATGGACCAGATTTTCAAAAGGCCTTTCTTTATTATGCACTTGGTTCAGAGTTGAGATGTCAAACACAAGGTTCTCCCTACTACTGCCCAGACCAGATTAAAATGTAATTGAGAAATATTTAACAAAATAAAACTATGATAGAAAACAGATAATATTATGTAGTTTTCTTGGTCTATATTGGAGAAGCAAATGGCAAACCACTCTAGTATCTTTGCCCAGAAAACCCCAAATGGGGTCAAGAAGAGTCAGACAAGACAGAAAGCAATTCAACAACAGGAAGTCAGCACGTAGCCTTCAGAGAGCCTTGTGTATGGTTAGAGGCAAGTTTGATATAACTGATTTAGAGAATTCAAAGATGAAAAGGGAGTACAAAAGTATATTCCTCTACTCAAATTCTGGTTCATTTCTAGAAGAAGCTCACAATATACAAGACAGGGAACCCTATATCCCATGTTTAAATTCAGTATCTTGTTTAGAAAATCAAAAAGCAGAAGAGTTGGGGAAATGTATCTTTGGCCAAACTTAGAAGAACAGAATTCATTTTTTACAACAATTAATGATCCAAGGACACGACAAAATGCTGTCTTTGATCTTGAATTGTATTCAAACACAAATGCAAAAAATTTAAAACTGATATGACAATGGGGTCCAATAAGGTGTTTGTTCTTAAAAAAAAAAGTTTGAAACTCCAACTATTACACTTAAGCTAAGTTTACCTCTATTTTATCATTTTTTTTGCTTTGAATTTGTTGCTTTGAATTTTTTTATTTTAAAAGTAATTACTATTAACAAAAACAAAGTTATCAGCTACATAGGGGGTAAAACATTACATAAAGTCTTTAGCATTTCATAGCATAGAACCAAACAAATTAACACCAAATATTTTTAAACACTTTTATCCTGTGTCCTTTCCAGAATAAAATTTCCACTTAAATTTGCTGTTCAAATATTTTTTTTTTAATGATATAAGGGTACCTGTGGCTTAATTAAATCTCCCGAAGCTGTTTGTAGCTTTATGAAGTTGTTGTTAGGGGCAACATACATCTAAGCAATTCACTGACTGAATTTTCTGTGAATTGAGCTAGAAATGAGTTCTCCTTATCTGAGAGGTGGGTGGCACTGATTCATTTAAAGTGTTAACTGTAAAAACAAACAAAAACAGAAAGGGAGAGGAGCTCAGCCTTGAGGTCTTGACATCTCCCAGATGTAAGGATATTTGATATCTTCTCTTATGTGTAGAAAGAAAAGCAGAATCAAAGGAAAGGGAGTGAGGAGGGAGACAAATAAACTGCTTATCTCTCCTACTTCCCTGGAAGCTTTTTCCTTTTGTTAGGAAAGGAAGAGTTTGAAAGAAATGCCTTTTGGATGGAAAGGATAGAAGGCCTTTGCAGATGATCAAGTGTGCAGATGGAGGGCTGAGGGTAAACCTGTGGGTCAGGTTTTTCACATCATATTAAATAGGAAAAAGTTTTTCTTTTTGAGGCTAAATTCAGGGGCAAAAGAGAAAAAAGCTGAAATATTTTAAGGTTTGAAGGTGATCCCACGTGTAATTTACATAATCTTTAATGAGATCTTCCTCAGACTGGACAACAGAAAGGGTCTCAATCTCTTTTTTGTCATGAGCCCCTTGGGCAGTCAGTCTGGTGAAGCCCATGCTCCCCTTCTCAAAGTAATGTTTTTAAATGCATAGCATAAGACATAGTATTAAAAAGGAAACTGGCTGTAATAATTAAAAAATTAGTATTTGTATAGGGTTTTAAGATTTGCAAAGCGTTTTCAAAGTATTATCTCATTTTTTACCCTTGTTAACAACTCTGAGAGGAGGTAGGTGCTATTTTTACCCCCATTTAAAAAATAAGCAAACTCAGACAAATAGAAGTTAAGTGATTTGCCATGGTCACCTAGATGCTGTGTCTGAAGGAGGATTTGAACTTCTAACTCCAGGTCCAGGGCTCTATCTCCTATACCACCCAACTGCCTCAATTATATTGAAATACAGTTATCAAAATTCTAAAAAAAAAAAAACCTCCAAAAAACCTGCCAACCCTAGGTTAAGAATCCCTGCTGTAAGCACTTTTTGTGATGGAAATTGAGGACATATCCATCAACTGGGGAATGGCTGAACAAGTTGTGATATATGATTGTGATGGAATACCATTGTGTTACAAGAAACGATGAGTAGGCGGACTTCAGAAAAACCTGTAAATACTTATATGAACTGATGCTAAGTGAAATGAGCAGTCAGGAGAACATTGTACACAGTGACAGCAACCTTGTGTGATAATCAACTATGACGGACTTAGCTCTGCTTAGCAATACAATGGTCTAAGACAATTCCAAAAGACTCATGATGGAAAACGCTATCCACATCCAGAGAAAGAACTATGGAGTCTGAATGCAGATCAAAGCATGCTATTTTCACTTGTTTTTTTGTTTTCCTTCTCATAGTTTTTCTCCTTTGTTCTGATTCTTTTTTCACAACATGATTAATGTGAAAATGTTTAACATGATTGTACATGTATGACCTGTATCAGATCACTTGCTGCCTTGGAGATGGTAGAGGGAAACTGGGAAAAAATACTATCATGAAGTTAAAAAAAAAAAAAGAATCCCTTCTGTAAAACATCCACCCCTTAATGGGAGATTTTAAAAAATTTCCAATAAATCTGGAAGTTTTCTCCTGTTCAAGAGAATGATGTTCTCTGATAAATATACTGACATAATGAAAAGCAGAATTACTGTAGAATGACAGAAATTTCCATTCTGGAATGCCGCAGCATGATCTTACATCATGCCTCATGGCCCAAAAGATTTAGAAATTTATCCAAGAGACAGAGATAAACAAGCTTCAGAGGAACTACTCTGACTTAAACCTGTTGAAATGTTCTGGGCTACTTAGAAAACAGGACATCCAAGGTATATTATAATATCCAGTGTGATCAGCTGTGGCTTCATAATGAAGAATTAAAGAATATATGTCAATGCCAAATTGTGTCAAACAAGTGGTAGCTGCCAAAGGAGAAAATATCACATATTCAAAGTTTTTTGGAAATGTGAAAAATTGTATGGTTTATTGTAGAAGTCAGTAAATGTAATTATTTGCCCTAGTTAAAATGCCCAGCACTAGACAATCACTTGCCTGCAAGAAACCCACCTAGTATGCCCTACTCAATGCCTACCAGTTCTCCTTAGCATGGGCACCACTGTTTATTTTCAAGAGTGTATTTCCATAGGGCGTAGTCATCTACACTTCTGTAACAGCAAACAGGGCTGGACAGCTGCTGTGTGTGTGCCAGTGCACCAAAGATCTAGTGAAAAAAGGTCTATCTTTGTTAAACACCCACCTCCTTCATCCCTGCAAGAGTCAGACTGCCCAGTGACTCACCCACCCTCAAGTATATGATTCAACGTGACTGCCCTGAATGACCACACTCCAAACACTGTTCTGCTCCTGAATCCCTTTTATCTCAACAAATGTTTGTGAAAGTTCTCCAATCCACAGAAACTGAAAGTGAAGCTTAAGGTGACCTTATCCCACAGTTTTTTTGTTCAGAAACACCTCTGCTGTTTCAATCCTGTGACTTGATTTCATGAGATGCCAAGGTCCTTGATTATTTGCATTCATAATTCATGAAAAACACATAAGTTGCTTTTTAGCACAGAACTATCTAACAACAGTGAATAGACTGGGGCTGCCCCTTTTTCCTCTCAAGGTATATGGATAATCAGTCAGTAAAGAAAGAGAGGCTCTATGTATATTGCAGAGAAAAGAAACCAGAGATGCATTTTTGCAAAACTGGGTTGTAGCCAAGCGCCACCAACCTTTTCCAATACCACACATCCCTGTCTTTGAATTATGAGTCACTGAGACTGTCAATCTGTCCAGACTTCGCTGTCATCTTGTTTGCTCACTGGTATTAAAAGCTAACTGCAGCTGTCTTTCATTAATGACCAGGTAGCAGCATTCTTTAGGGTGGATTGAGGGGGAGGGGAGGCCCTGGATTGTACTGTGCTGGGTTTGCTTTTTAAATTGATGTTTTAGGAACAGAATCTTTGGCATTCTGGATGGTAGTTTGAAAGCTTAAAGGATGAGAAGAAAAACCAGAGTGAGGCTGATGAAGCCCCATCCTAATAGAATTGTGAGAACATGCTGCAACAGATTTTTTTTTTAGGAGCTAAAATGGTATGGGTTATTTGTATTTGCTATGATCCATTCAGCTCCAGAAGTCTGCAGGGCCTGCTCAAGTCCTCATCAATCTTCTTTCCTCCAACGTTTCACTTATTCCTGATTAACTGGTTGCTGTTTTATACAATCTCAGGCCAGCAGCTGAATTGAAGAACGAGCAAAGTAACTGAAATAAGAGGGTTATTTCTCCTAAGAATATGGGAGAAAAAGCTTCATTTTCCAAAACTTCATTTCCAAAATTCCAAAAGGAATCCCTTAGCATACAACATCTGAGCTTTTTTGTGCCCTTTCATTTTTGTCTTTGGGTCTCTAGTGCTTGAGGGCACATAGTAGGTGCTTCAAAAATGTTGGGTGAATTGAATTACGCTAATTTCTCTTCCTTATTAAAAAACCAAACTGAACATCTATTCTTGGTGGGGGGTGCAGAGAGAGAGAGAGATCTGTACTTGTACTTTCATTGGTTTGAGGGATTTGGGCTGGGAACCATTCGAACCAGCACTTGTCCTCTAACTTACTGGTCTAGAGCACAGCTAGGAAGTATCAGAGGTGAGACCTGAGCCCAGGTCTTCCGTTTTCAAGCACACGCCTTTTTCTCTACTGGACCACACTGGTTTTCCCTAAAACCTAATCCTGCAGCTAATCCCCACAGTCAACTGTATCCTAGCCCACATATATAAAATTGGGAAAGGCGGAGTCATACTAATAGTAATTAGAAAATATTTATATTATATTTATGTAGCCCCTAAGGTTGGCAAAGCACTTGACACAGATGGTCTCATTTGACCCACCCCAAAACCACTCCAGGGCTATTTTAATGACCATTTTACAGATAAGATAACTAAGATCTGCCCATAGCCATACCTAGCTAATGTCTTCCAGACTTCAAGTCCAACATGCCTACACCACCTAGCTGCCTAACAATGATGCTATCTGAGAGATGATCCAAGCATTTTTTCCAGTCCCTTTCCCACTGCCACTCTGGGCTGGTCTGCCAAAGCAGACACAAAAGGGTATCCATCCTCTTTTTTTCTGCTCAATGAGAAAAATAAAGTTTCATGATACAATAGTACCTCCTTCCAACCAAAAAGATCATTGGGACTGACTGAGAAGTCTTCTTTGCGACCCACTACAAACCTCCAGGGGCAACGACATTAAGCCATCACCATCTCCTCACATGAGGGGGAACTAGAAAAATATAGCAAGTTACTAGAGTAGTGCCTAACATGAGAGAAGAAAACAACACAGAAATTTCTGACCGGGATGGTAAGAAAGCAAGGGAGAGGTGGACTATGGGTAGCAGGAAGGCACTCTGAGCTTGGCAGGGAGGGGAGAGCACTGGACTGACCATGTTGGCTGACTTAGTGTTAGTTATTTGGGAACTGTGGGGATATCCTTTACATTTCTTCCCCATAAGCTAGCCCTCTTCCAGGAGCATGAACCAGCCTCATCTCTTTTCAGTTAATAATAGGGACTTACACTTGCAGGGCATTTTTATAGTTTACACAGGTTTTCCAGACATCATTTCATTTTCAACCCCTACCATCCCAGCGTCCATGGAAGCACTGCCTACTCTGGCTCTCCTTTCATAGATAATGCATTCAAAGGCATCAGGAGGATGGATGGTTAATTATTGTTGTGAGACGGCAGTAGTCCAATTATTAGCAGACACTGCAGCAAAAGACACAAAATGACCTTTCAGAATTTAATGCAAAAATGGTTCATAGTTTCTTAGGCTATGGAGATCACAGACTCCACCTGTCTATTTTTGCATCATTATTTCAAGTACAGTATCACCTCTTGGTCCCTCTAACCTAGTTTGCAATGATTCAACAGAGAAAGATCGCAAGGTTTGTAGAAGATGAAATACAGAAGTAAAGGGTCCTGCTATCAGGGAATGCACATAATAAATGTAGGACTTTGGATAAGAGTGCTTTACCAAGAATTTTATTCTTCATTTGCATCTCAATTACAAGAGCATCTTGGGAACTGAGGTGAACTTCATCAACTCTTTTTTTTTTTAATTTTTATTTTATTTATTTATAAATGTTTTACAATCACTTCCTTAAAATTAAGATTTTATACCCCCACACCTTCCCCCCCTCCCCTCCTCCCTCCCCATGACAGCATACAGTTCTGTATAGGTTTGACATATACTTTCCTATTGAGCATATTTTCACTATAGTGATGTTATGTAGTCACACTGAGATAAGTGGAAGAAATCATATAACAAATCAAAACATAATACACTAAAACCCACAGACACACAAACATGATCTGCTACATTCTGCGAATGACTTCCATATTTCTTTCTCTGAGTGTGGAAG
>CM053770.1:31427642-31509704 GCA_028658325.1 Potorous gilbertii | reverse complement strand
CATCATCATCACCATCATCATCACCATCACCACCATCATCATCATCATCATCACCACCACCACCATCATTGTCATCGTCATCATCACCATCATCATCACCATCATCATCATCATTATCGTCATCATCACCATCATCATCATCGTCATCGTCATCATCACCACCACCACCATCATCATCATTGTCATCATCACCCCCATTTTACAGTTAAGGAAACTGAGGTAGCTAGAGGTCTACAGCTAGCAGGGTCACCCAGTTAGCAAGTTCAGATTTGAACTCAGATATTCCCAAATTCAGGCCCAAAATTCTATCTACTCTGCCATGTCTTTGCCTCTTAAAGCACTATATGTTGTTGTTCAGTTGTTTCAGTCATGTTGGACTGTTCATGACACTATTTCCATTTCCTTCTCCAGCTCATTTTACAGATGAGGAAAATGAGATAAACAGTTAAGTGACTTGTAGTGTCTGGGGCTGGATTTCAACTCAAGAAGATGAGTCTTCCTGACTCCAGACCCGGCTTTCTACACATTATGCCACCACCTAGCTGCCCTAGCATTGCATAAAGGTCAGCTATTATTAGGAGTAATGTAGTAACATAGAGTGTTGGTCCTGGAATCTGGAAACCTGGTTAAAATACTACCTCTAGGACTAACTAGCTGTGTGAACATGCACAAATCATAAGTCTCTGAATCTCAGTTTACTTATCTAACAAATGGTAATATGAAAACTGTAGGACACATCTCAAGAGATGGCATAGTATATACTGCATGGAAGGCTAGGTGTAAGGTAAAAAAGGTTTGGGCTTCATCTCTGACAGGGGTGCCATTGGCTATATGGCCCTGGGGATGTCTCTCAATCTTTGAGTGCCCCTAGGTAAGTATCTACAACTCTACATGGCAGAAGTTCTCCAAGGTAAGAGTTCCCTATACTGATGAAACCACAGGTTTGGATCTCTCTGCCATTTGGGAAAGCATTTTGGAAATTTTTGAAGCATTTTGATGTAAAGGTCTATCATCGTCATCATCAGTAGCAGCAACAGCATCACTATCCCAGGTCCAGACCAAACTGATGATATTGATGGTGGGTGCAAGGAAGAAATGAAGTATATGGGTGAGGAATGACCCATTTTCTGCATTCTGCTATCCCAGGGTGGGTGATTCCCAAGCTCTTGTCTTAGTACTCTGACTACCTAGATTGGCAGCAGAAGATTCCTTGTTGGCAGAGAGTGTGTTCTGTCTGCCTCGTGACTGCCTCCAGCTGGTGCCTCTGTAGAGTGTGGCTGCTAATGAGAGACAAATGTTTCCAGGACATAGGGGGTGGAAGAGGGCAGTGATAGCCCCAGGGTTGACAAGGAGAGGAAATCCCATTTGGCTCACCAGGTGATCTTCCTATTAAGAAATAAACAAATTGATGAACATGCTCTGGTTTACACTAAGTGATGTTAATTAGGAAATGTAGCCAGGGAACAAAAGGAGAGATGAGATCATGGACTCATGTTGCTTTAATAGCAATTTAAATTCTTTGGCAATGTAAGAGGCTTATTTACAAACTCAATCCTTGGCAGTGTACTTGAGGGACAGGAATAGAGAGCTACACTATTCTATGGAATCATTTCGTTTTAGGGCTTAGAGCTGAAAAGTGATCTCAAAAGATCATCCGGTTTGTCTCCAAGAATTATCTCCAAGTTCTGACATGCAGAAGAAGGTTTAATTTTGTTCTCCTTGGGGTCAGATGGCAAACCCAGGAAGGCCATGTAGAAGTTATATTCAGGCAGTTTTCCAATCTATATACAAAAAGAGTATTTGAATACATTTGTTCAAATGCAGATGCCCCTTCTGGTAAACTTACATGAGAACTTGTCCTAATTATTAAAAAAAAAAAAGTAATGTACAGTACTTAATTTAGTCCTACATAGAGAAAGTGTCATGAATATGCATTTTAACTAAGGAGATGTTTCTTTTCACAGTCTCATGTGTGACTTCTGTAGGTTAAGCTAATCAGTGTGATTAATTTTAGCCCTGGTATAGAAGGTTTATTTTGGAAAAGGTCACAGTATTAACTTATAGTTTATAGTTTGATATAGATGTGGTAGCTAAAGATGTGTAAGAATTTAGCAAATAGAGGTTTCAATAGAAAAAGACTGTATTTGTTGCTCCCACTTAAGTACATTTTCTTCTGGGAGTTGCTCTGATGATGTTTTGGCACAGTTGAAGGGATCCCTGGGCATTGAGTGCACATATTTCTTGTCGTGGTTTGTCCCTCCTTCTCAAAGAGGACCAACAGCATTGTGTACCATGGGGGGGAGTGAGTCCAGAAATCTGAGAACGAAACAATTTCTAATATTTCCAATCACTATGTGTTGAGAAGAAAAGTAGCATTAAAAAGATTTATAGGTCTGATTGGTCCAATGGAAGCAGATAAAAGGACCTGGGTTCAAATACTGCTGTGATCGTTTATTAGCTGTGAGACTTTGGGCAAATCTGTGAAACTGAATGCAACTCATTTCGTGCTATTCTCATCCATAAAATCAGGGAGTGTAACAGTAAGCACCCCAACATACACAGGGGGCCTGCTATCACAGTTTCTTAGATCTGCATTCATAAAAGAAAAGGCAACTTTTGAGGGGTTATTAATCACTTTAATCAAGCACATGTATCATTCCATTAACCAAGCACATATATCATTCAGTTAGTTCAGGGAAGTCAGCACTCTGAATTTCAAAGAAAATACAGAGAAATCAAAAGATCAACAGACATGGCTTCCTCTGCCCGACTGTAATACAGCAGACAGGTACATCTGTCTGACCATAACTATCAGAGAGGGAAGCACAACATCTGGGTTCTCTTAGCAGCTTCCAGAGTCCTCCTCTGGCATTCAAACTTTCTTGCAAAAACTAAGCCCCTAAAGTAAAACCTCAGCTCAGAGTATTTATACCTTGTTTTAGAGCCAGGTCATTACAACCCTTTGACCCAGTGCCTCAATAGTAAAAACAAAAGGTACCTGGAACCCTTCTACAAAACAACTCCCCTAACCAAGCTTCCCACAATGGGCAGGTTTATCAATGGGTGGGAAAGATCTTTAGTCACATAAAAAATAATTAACAATATAAATACATGCACAGTTTCTAGTTAAAGAAACTCTTGTTTCTGTACTTTACTCCTTGTAAACACACTTGATTGATAAAGGCAAGATTCAATCAGAGGTGCCTGATTATGCTAAATAAAACAGCAAAAGGTTCTGTTTTGATTACATCACAGGGAGGTATTAGTCACATAAATTCCACTTCTGAGGTTCGTTACTGTTTTAAATCTGTGATGCAAGATCATTCCTTGATATGACCATAAGTGGAGTCCCAGAACCATTCATTTGTTTTACATAAAAATGCATTTTAACAAACTCTAATCCTACCAGTTGGGCCTGAATTGTGGCTTTTTTTCATGGCTTTATCAATACCTCATAGGAGTAATATTAAAGAGGTACAGTCTTGGAATATCTCATGAAAACAGACCTTAGGGAGCTTACCTAGAGTCCTGGAGGAAGAAGAGAAACTGATACCTGGAGAAGTTTTAGTTGGGCATCTATACTGCTTCACTCAAGGCCTGAGAAGAAACATCAAAAAGCCAAAATAGGAGTTTCCCAATTATCACTGCCCCTCCTGCCACCCCTCAAGACCTGAGTTCAAATGTGACCTCAGACACTTACTAGCTGTGTGACCCTGGGCTAGTCATTTAACCTCCATATGATTCAGTTTTCTCGAGTGTAAAATGTAGATTAACAGCACCTACCTCCTAAATTTGTTGTAAGGATCAAGTGAGAAAATATTTATAAAGAGCTTAGCACAATATCTGGCAACATAATAGGTGCTCAATACAGGAATGTTTCTTTCTTTCAAATTCATGGACTTTCTGAAATGCATCCATATAAAGAGTCCATGGACCCCAGATTAAAAACCCCTGAACTCCATAGATGGACTCTAAGGTCCCTTCCAGAGCTAGACATATGGTACTATGAAATCTCTTTCTCTCTCAGGGGAGTTTCTAGTGAAAAATCCTCCTCCTCATCCTCTTCCTCCTCCTCCAAAGTACTGTCTGTCTGCAGTATTCACTCCTCTCTGAGCTCTGGAGTCACCCCAGAACTCTAACATTTTCAGTGAGGCAGGACAGGGAAGCACAATGCTCCCACCAGCACCAGGAAGCCACATTTTGCTTCCTTTCTGTTACTGCTCCAGGGATCATTTTCTCAGAACCACCTACGTTTTGTCAGCTCACGTGACCTCGGTTCTAGACGATGGAAGCAACTGCAGGAAAAGACTTCCCTATGTATACCCCAAGTGAGTCTTTTGAAGATGTCTTCAGTACACAGCAGCTCTACCTGGGAATGTGAGAGCTCCCCTCCCACTCCCTTTAATGCAAACTAAGAGAGTTTTATAATTTTCTAAAGATAATCCAAATCCAGACTGCTCTCCTTCTGTTCAAATGGAGGCCTGGCCCTTTGTTCAACTCTACTGTCTGTCCCAGATGTACTCAGGAATGAAAAAGACCTAAATCTAGACCCTCACAATTTCAAACCAGCAACTCACTTTCATTTGATTCTAAAAAGTCAAGTTCTCTTAAACTGAGACTATTATCCAATGAACCAAATCAGAAGAAAGGATGAACTTTCCATTGACATATTCCTGTCATGAGTCTTATCTCAGTGATAAATATTGATCAAATTTATCCAGTTCCCTTTGTTTATTCCCCATACTTTATGTATAACAAATGTTTATTAAAATAATGAATGAATTTCCATTGATATTTGAGTTCAAGGACTGCTCCTCTCTACTGACAGTCTTCTTCCACCATACCAAGCTTCATAGACCCTGGCTTGGCTGACAGATGGTGGCAGCTCCTTCTACCTCATCCTCTTGTTCAGGTTAGCAGACTAAGGACAAATATGTTTTCACTGACCCTAAGCACTATGCTCCATCTCTGAGAAAGAGATCCTTAGGTCTACATTTTAAACTCTGCTTCAGAAATCTATATCCCATCTTCTTTTAACTCTTCATTTGCTAAGTCTGAAACCCCCAACTTTCATCAGCATTAGTGATAAAGGTACAACCAACCCTCCTAAAGTCTCCAGTTTCTTTCCCCAAATTTCATCATTGCCCATGCTGGGGAGGCCTCTCTCTCCTCCCTGATGCATCACTGACTCCGTCCTTTTAAGATACAGCATAAATATTATCTTCTACATGAAACCTTTTTTAATTCCTCAACTACTAGTACCTTCCATCTCAAACTACTTTGTATTTAATTTATATTCTCCTTATCTTTATTCTATCTTCAATCTTTGAGAGACACATCCTAGCTGTCTCTCTACCAAATAGGGACCCATTATTTGTCTGCCCACTAACTAGCAATAGCATCTGGCACACAGTAGGGTACTTAATAAGTGCTTACTGAATGACTGTTAGTTGTCAGTCGATAAATATTTATTAAGCACCTACTGTGTGTCAGGCACTATGTCAAGCACTGGGGATACAAGGAAAAGTAAGACAGTCCCTGACTGCCAAAAGCTCACATTGTGATTGGGGAAGACAACACACAGATGGGGAGGGAGGGTCCCCAGTGCAGGGGCATGATGATGTCTGATGGAGTATAGGAAACAATAGAGAGATGGCCAGCTGGGGTACGCCACTCACCCCTGTTTACATCTGTGTCCTCATCTGTAGGACGGAGATAATCACAGCACTTACCTGTCAGGGTTGTCGTGAGGAGCCAATGAAATGATAACCGTAAAGCATGCTGCTTGGCATACCCCGAGCACTAAATAAATGTTACCTGCTTTTACCATAACTACTGTTCTTTTTGCAGACCCTCCCCCCAGCCATCTGCAGTTTGAAAAATCGTGAGATTACTAAGGAAGCAAGAGTATCAAATGACAACATACAGTACTGAACTGCACTATACCATTTATAATATACATTACTGTAGAGTGAAATAATTATTAAAACTGAAAAACCAAACAAACGAAAAAAAACCCCAAAGTAACAGTTTCAGTGACCTCAAGTTAAGAGCCTATTTTCAGAGAATTGCACAGGCAATATTTGCTTTTTCCTGTAGTAGATAAGAAAATACATCTCCACAGATGAAACCTTCAGTAAACAATTAATCAATTGTTTACAAGGGCTTAGCTTCTCTTCCAATTACACTAATGAGGAAAATGTGTAGGTTTCCTCATTATCAGTAACCTTCTGTCTTTGTTCTATATATATTAAGGTCACACATTGATTCTCCATCAGAGCTGGGAATGGAACGTAGGTCTCTGGATATTCAATTCCCTGGTTCTTCAACCTTAAAGAACCAAGAACAGGGAGGGGGAAAAATCTAACTATAAGATTTGGTTCTTTACTGGAGGAAATCATTAATGTCAAAGATGATCTAACTCCTAATAAAGTTTGGAATTGAATCTAACTCAGGCTGCTTCCCAATGGATTAGAGGACTGGTTTAGGGAATCACTTGGCCTGTTCCTTTTATTCAAAGCCCAGGAACAGAAAGGTGTTTCCACATCCTGTAACATTCTCAGGTTAGCTGATGATCAGGGTCTGCTGTACCAGGCATCAGCATAAATTTATTTCATGTGTTAATTGAGTGCCCAGCATTGAGGGAACCTCTGGAACAATGTTGAACACAAAGCCAGGTAGGATGATGATAGACTCCATCAGGTACAGGACATGGCGACTCAGCAAGTAACAGAAAACCATTTCCCTTTTGCCTCAGGAGAGCCAATTACTGAAAAGGTCATTTGGTGACATTGGGAGCAGCAAGGTTAGTACTGCATCATTCATTAAGGGAAACTGAACAAGTAAGAAAAACTGAGGGAGGGGAAAAAACCTGTTTTGAAAGTCAAGGGTTATATTTTCCACTTTTTGAACAACCACATAAGTGTTTTAGTCAATCCTGAATTTGATTCCTTTTCAGGTTTCCCTGCTCTCAGAGGCTGGATTACTATGCTGCAGCGACATGCTTCTCTCCAGTCAAATAGTTCAGTGGAAAGTAGACAGCACTATAGAAATGCTAGCCATTATGACAACAACGATTAAGATGAAGACGATGATAACGGTGGTGGTGGTGCAGGTGGGTTGGTCTAGATGACCTCTATCTAGCATCATTCCCAACGCCATCAGTCTTTGATTTACAACACTGAGCACCAAAATTTTTTTCATAAATAACAGAGGCAAGTCACCCACCTTGATGACAGTCAGGAATTATGTAGCATCAACTCAATAGGATCATATCATTTCATGCTTTAGGTTTTTCAATTTCCAGTAAGGTTAAATCTACTATAAGTTTCTATGAAGGAAAAGAAAACACCTGGGAAACTCTCTTCTCCTTAAGAGTCAATTTCCCCAGCAACATCAATATGCTTAATAGTGTGCCCAGAACATAAAACCATTGTGAGGAAAGTAAGTAAATTAAGCAAAAGGTCCAACACCCTCTTTACTCTACCATGCTTCCTTTCTAAGAGTCAATCATATAGACGATGTCATCTCAAAGTTGAATAGGTTGCCTTACGAGGGAACAGCCCCCCTTGACAAAGGTCTTATGGCAAAGGCCAGATGACTAAATTAATTTACTTTGATGGATATTAAGAACCTACTAGATATATTTCCAGTTAGGAGATATGAAGACAAAAAATGGGACAGCCCCTCTTCTCAATGAGGGTCTTATTCTTCTGCTGGACTGCTTTTTAGGGCATGTTATGGAGGGGACTCTTACTTAGTTAAGGAATAGAAGTAACCCACCACTGAGTTCCCTTTCAACAATGAGATTTTGTGACTATTTGAAGCCCAGAGTAATCAGAAGCTTCCCTGTTCTTTTAAAACTTTAAAATGTCAGTTTCTATACAAACCCGGTTGTTGAGGTGAACAGAAAATTGTTTTGAGTCAATATGACATATGGTACTTTCTAATTAAGAATCTCTCCTAGTAGCTTTGGAAAATATGCCTTGGGGGAAAAGAGGCTGACAGAGGATTGAACTTGGTTTAAAGATTACCAGAGTTTTATTTTTCTAAGCCCCTACAGATTACTCCAACAAACAAACCCTTCAGTTTTGTCATTTTAAAAATGGAGATACAATATCTATTATTTTCTTTCCAATCTCCCTAGAAGGTATAAAATCTTGAGAATTAATGAAATGATATATGGAGAATCCTTTGAGCATTTCCAAAACAGGGTTCAAAAGAACAGAAAATTTATCATTTGCTATTACGGTTTGTGGAGTAGCTAGGTGGTGCGATGGACAGAATGCCAGGCTTGGAGTTAGGAAAGACTCTGGCTTCCTGAGTTCAAATCTGGCTTCAGACACTTACTAGCTGTGTGACCCTAGACAAGTCATTTAACCCTGTTTGCTTTGGTATACTAATCGGACAAATGAGCTGGAGAAGGAGATAGCAAACTGCTCCTATCTTTGCCAAGAAAACCTCAAATGGAGCCAGCCAGTAAGAGTCAAAACATGACTGAAAAAGGACTGAACATTATGGTTTGTAACCTGGGCTAAATCCAGCTATTAAGTGCAGAAATTGATTTGTCTTCTTTCTTGATCTGTCCTTGTCTAAGTGGTGCTATTTATTTCCTGCTCTGCAAGAAGAGCTTTATTTTATAGCATTTTATAATGCCCTCCCCTCCCACTCCCTGAGTGAGAGAGAGAGAGAGAGAGAGAGGAGAGAGAGAGTGAGAGAGAAACATAAGAAATACAGAGTGATTTCCAGAAAAAAAAAAGTTTTCTGGAGAGAAGGAAAGAATGATGAAGGTTTGTGGATTTTTAAAGTATAGAGAGAGGGATGTGTGGATCTGTGAATTCACTGGTATAAGGAATTCTCAAGTGAGGAAACGTCCATTAGCAACCTCAAGCAGCTCCACAACCTTCCTAGAATTTAGTGAATTACCTAAAGCAGTGGGAGTCTTTGGTCGGGGTCACAGAGCCAGCATATGACTGATCCAAGGCTTCCTGGCTTCAAGGTCAACTTTCTAGCCATATGTCCACTTAACCAAAATGAAACAAAAACTCTGCACAAAATGCAGAGAAAACAGTGTAAAACCCTCTTATTCTTGTTTTTCAGTTATTTAGCATTATAAGGGAATACCAGTCAAAGTGTAATTATAGACAAGGACATTATCTTACCTCACTAACTGGAAAGAAAGCAACCATTCTAAAGCAGAGAGGACAAGAGGCACATGAGAGAAATGGTACATTTGCTACCTCAAGGGCTCCGTATAAGCAAGAAACTGCAAAAAACCTCTAGAAATTTCCACCCATCCAGTAAATCTTTCCAATTTGACAGGTGCAAGAATGAAAAGGATTATAAACTGAAGATTGTCTGCTCTTTGGCTGTTTATTAATTTAGAGTTGTGTTTATCCCATTAGAATATTGTGCACCACTGACAGATAAACCCAATTTTCTACATAGGTTATTCAAATAAAAGAAGAATGCAAGCCTTCCAAGGGACCACTTTTTTTTTTTTAAAGCTATAGGAACACAGGCGATAAGAATATGGCTATAGAAGCTGACACACAGCAACGGGTCTAATTTGCAACTGCTGATGTAAAACAATCACTCTAAAAAGACGTTTGGCAACCTCATGTCACAGAGGCAGGAATGCATTTTGAAAAGTCTGACATTTTTATTTCACCAACAGCAGAAGGTGAAAATCAACTGGTCTTTGATGCATCAATTGCATTTGTTGCAAATACAGCTCCCTGGAGGCTTCTCCCTCCCACCAACTCCCCAAAGAGGAACACAGAGACATTTATCAAATAATTTACATCTCATTTAAGCTCCCAGGATGATGTAGGAACCGCTGTGCCTAGCAGACTCGGGAGTGAAATAGATGGCATTTTGTGACTGGGTTACAAAGTGAAAAGGAGAGACAGAAAGTTAGAGAGAGAGAGAGACAGATGAAAATGAAAGAAGCAGGATGGAGAAGGGGAAAAGAGAGAAGAAAAGAGAAGGAAGGAAGACAGGGAAGAAGGAAGGAAGGAAGGTAAGGAGGGAGGAAAGGAGAGGACAGGAGAGGAGAGAAGAAAGGAAAGAAAGGATAGAAGAAAGGAAGGACAGAAGGAAGGAAGGATGAGAGGAAGGGAAGGAGGGAGGAGAGGAGAGAATAGGAGAGGAGAAGAGAAAGGAAAGGAAGGATAGAAGGAGGAAGGATAGAAGGAAGGAAGGACAGAAGAAAGGAAGGAAGGACAGAAGAAAGGAAGGAAGGGAAGGAGGGAGAAGAGGAGAGGACAGGAGAGGAGAGGAGAAAGGAAGGACAGAAGAAAGGAAGGACAGAAGGAAGGAAGGATGGAAGGAAGGAGGGAGGGAGGACAAGAGAGGAGAAGAGAAAGGAAAGGAAGGCTAGAAGGAAGGAAGAACAGAAGGAAGGATGGAAGGAAAGAAGGAAGGAAGGGAAGGAGGGAGGAGAGGACAGGACAGGAGAGGAGAAAGGAAAGGAAGGATAGAAGAAAGAAAGGATGGAAGGAAGGAAGGAAAGAAGGGAAGGAAGGAGGAGAGGAGAGGAGAAAGGAAAGGAAGGATAGAAGGAAGGAAAGGAGAGAAGAATAGACAGAATGGAAGGAAGTCAGGGAGGGAGGAATTTTACAAACTTTAAAACAAAATATTAATGTAAGGTATTTTGTTTAACTTGTGTATTATTAATGCAGCTATTTCAATGAGATAGGTCTCTTCTCCCCCCAAAATAAACCCCTCCTAACTCATATACACCTAAAGTATACATATATTTTATACATATACAACTAAAGTATAGTTGATTACAGTATAAAACCACTCAGCTCAGCAAGCATACAGGCCCTTATGCCTCCCTCAATGGCCCTGGTGCCTCCTGTCCCCAGCCTTGTTAGCACTTCCATTCTCTTATAATTCTGACTGAGGTTTTTTCCTTACAGATTCTCCACATGTTACTATCTCCCACTGTTTCATTATCCTTTGCTGGTTTATTAAAAATCTGCTTAACAAGGCAGCACGAGGAGGGAAATAATGCCAGATGTCCTGGGATGTCCAAAGCCAGATGTTTCAGTCCCTATGGGTAAAGAGCTGGGGACGCTGAGTGGGAGATGACACCCACGCGCTAGGGTGAGGAGATTCCTGGCTGGTCATTTAGATGAGAAAACAAATAGCCAGTGGGAGCACCTCCTACCTCTTTGCATGTCTTTGTCATGTGACAACTTCCTTTCAAGCCAAGGCAGGAGCTCAGAGCAACAAGTTGGCCCTAGGGAGGGCGTCTGGGCTGCTGTTTTCTGGAAGTATTCTATCCTTGATGAACTTGCTCATTTGTTTCCCTGCCTCCAGCTGACAGACAGATATTCCTAAAATGAGAGTCAGACCAGTTCACTCCTCTGCTCCTCTGGGGCCTGCTGTGGCTACAGGATGCCCCTCATTGAACAACGTCCTTCCCAACATGGCTCCAGCACCTATTTCCTGAAGGAATTCTAGGTAGTCTCCCCCTTCTACTCTACATTCCATCCAAATGGGCCTATTTGTTGTTTCATGGGCAGAATCATCCATCTAACACCTCTGTGCCAATGTAGAAGCTATCCCCAGCACCTGGAATGTTCTCCTTCCTTACTTCTGTGCCCTGGAATCCCCACTGGCCTTTCAAGATTCTGTTCAGAGGGTACTGAGTGCAAAGAATGCTGGATCTGGAAGTAGAAAGTGTGGGTCCAAGTTATGCTTCTGACATCTGGGCTAACTGAGGCAAGTCACTGACCCTTTCTGGTCCTCAATTACTTATCTGTCAGATGAAGGGGTTGGGCCTCTCAGGGACCCTCTATGACCCCCCTCCTTACACAAGGGCTTTCCTCATCCTGCCAGCAGTTAGTGTTCGTTCTTTCTCCCTCCCCAGAAATTACCAAGTTTATCTCTGTACAAGGCCCACCCCCATTCTCCAACTTCTTCCTAGCACAGTGCACGGCCGATAGCATATGCCTAATAATGGCTCTCTGAATTTAAGCGAACTGAGTGTCACAGAGCAGAGCAAAATGAGAGAATGGATATAAAGCACTTGCAAACTTGAAAGCACGACATAAATATCAGACATAACAAAAATGATTGTTTTTCTTATCACTGCTGTTGTTTTTAGGCTACAGTTCCTCAGCCTTCAGTCTGGGGATGAATTCAGTCCTGGAGCCTTCATTTCTTGCTGAGCTCAGGTTGTATTTACACGGTGTGCTGGTAAATGTTTAGCAACCAGGGTCTCTGGAAAAATAAAATGTATGCACAAACACTTTTAAGTTTGCCATTTCTTTCTTTGGCTCCTGTCACAGGTGAAGAAATTCAGGCAAACAGCGTTAAGTGACTTGCCAGGGTCACACGACTAATAAGTATTTATTTAGATTTGAACTCAGGGCTTCTCTCTGCACTTCACTACCTAACTAAGCAGTCACAGTAGCAGCAATAGCAGCCAACCTCAGCAACATCAACAATAGTGTGCTGATAAATGTTTAACAATTGGCTTCTCTGGGAAAAAAAGATGCAAGCACCAATACTTTAAGTTTAATCTGCATTAGTGAGTCCAAAGTGTCTTCTATAAGCCCAATGAAGGCAGGCACTGTTTCCTGTGTGCCTTTGAGTCCCTAGCTCCTGGAAAAGTTTTACTTTTACTCTGTAAACAAACAAAAACTCAAATATTTTTCGATCACTTTTATTTCCAGATTCATTCCTTTTCCCCTATCCTCTCCCCCTTCCCAGTGACATATGTCTTGCAAAGGAATAAAAGTCAGAGGGGAGAGAAAAGCTAAGCAACCAAGTCAAGTCAACAAGCACTTATTAAAGCGCCTACTATGTTGAGGCACTGTGCGAATTGTCTGGGTTTACAAAGAAAGGCAAAAAAAAAGTCCTTGCTCTCAAGAGGCTCAAAATCTCCTGGAGGAAACAACAGGCAAACATTTATGTGCAAACAAGATATTCAGCCGACAAATTACAGAGAATCTCCGAGGGAAGGTACTAACATCAGGGAAGACTGTAAAGGGAGAGATTGTAGCTAAGACTTGAAAGAAGCCATGAAAGCCAGGAGGGAACAGAATCTAACAGTATATGCAGTGTTCAACACCTACAGTCCCCCACTTCTGCAAAAAAAAAAAGGTAGTGCATTTCTTTTGGAGGGAGCCAATCTTGACCACACAATATTTCTCCCATCCTTTCTATTCCTGCTGCTACCAGCCTTGTTCAGACTCTTATTATCTCATGTTGGTACTACTTTGAAAGTACATTTTTTCATCTCTAGTCTTTCAATTCTTCCCTCCCAATAAATATCTATCCAGTGTACCACTGCCATATTGATGTTCCAAAAGTAAGAGGCAGATAATATCAGCCCCTTGCACAAAAATTTCCAGTGCCTTATTTTCTACAGAAGTCCAAATTCCTCAACCAAGCATTCAATTGCATCTAAGATCTGGCCCCAGCGGACCATACCTTTCCAATCCAGTCATCTATGACCTCCCTACATAGATTCTCTGTCCTATTCCTCGCCCATCCTTTCCTCCACCATCTGGTTTCTTCCAATTAGAATGCTCTCTGTTTACTCCATAAGCTATAGGGAGCCATTTAAGTTTTAGAAAAGGAGAGTGATATGACTAAAGTGGTGGTTTAGGATAGTTCAACCTGGCAGAAACATGTAAGATAAATGGAGGAAGGGAGAGACACAGGCAAGGAGACCAGTTATCAGGCTGCCTCCCTAGCATCCCTGTAGAAGGAATGGAATGGAATTTTGCAAGACAGCTCACTGGCCTGGTGCTAGCATCTCAGACAAATCTAATTACGCTAAATGGAAAGTGATATATTGTGATGCTCAAAGAAAACTGAGACTTTGATGATAACTTTTCAGAGGAAATCCACAATATCACATCTAACCTCTTGTGTCTTAAAATGTTTCTGTTTCCTTATAATTGCTAAGTTCATAATTTTAAAAAATTCATTTAAAAACAACTGTCCTCGGCTGATGGGAATAAAATCCTTTGCATATGAAGCCCCCTTGTGCTAGTGATGTGTGTTCAGAGGACTCTAGGTCCCAGCCCTGCTAAATGAAGGTGCTACTTCCTTCCAAGGGTTATGGTTGAGAGTTGGAACCTGCTTACAGCACAGATGCCCTAGCTTCATCAGTCTGGTAGAAAGGCAGCAGAGTTTTCCTTCAAGTAATATTTAGGAGACTAAGAGTCTCAATCCTAACTCTATGATAAAGTCACTTAGCCTGAAAGGGTTTCAGTTTTCTTTATTGGTAAAATGGGGAGATAATCCAGTGCTCCACCTTCTCAAAGACTGGGCCATAAAGGTACCACACAAATAAAATGGATTATCTTGTGTTTGGTTTACTTCAAGGAGAATCCAAGTTCTCCCTTTATGTGGACAGCTTTTTCCTTGTTATCAATGTCAGATCTGTGACCTGGCAGCTTTGCATTCTCCCTTGTGCATCCCACGAACAAGAGGAGAAAATCATAGCGGGTGACATTTCTGATAACATGGCTAAGGATCTTATATGCATTACTGCATTTGATTCTCATAATAATTATATGAGATAGATACCATTATGACCATTTATAGATGAGAAAACTAAGAAGACAGAGACATCCAGCGACTGACCCATGGTCACACAGCTGGCATAAGAGGGGTTTCAAATCTAGATCTTCCTGGCTCCAGCGTCCAATACATAACAAACAGCAATCTGAATAAATAAAAAAACACCAGGAATGGCTTGTCTCCCTCCTCTGTGCCCGCAGGGTTCACTTTTGCCAGATTAAAATCCTTTTGAGTATGAAGAGGAGAAAAGAATTCAAAAGTCTAAATGTGATAAAACACCTGATTTTATTATAATTACAAAAAAGCAGAATCTATTATAACTAAATTTATTATTTTCTATTTCCATTATCACATTAATAGGTATGCCTGCCAAGCTCTGTATTTTAAACTAGAAAGTCTTCCTAAATGCCAAACAAGAAAACCAGTGAATATTTTCTAAAGTTATAGGAACATAAGCTTGATAATTTTCTCAGTCGGGAATACGGATTTTGGCTGATTTTTTCTCCTGCCATAGCTTATGACCATTAGTTAATATAACAAAGGAAATAAAAGTCATTCTCACATGTGAGAGATGGCTGGCAGCCAATCAGACTGCAGTCTGTGGTCTTGAAAAAGAATTCTGTAATCTGTTAAGTTAATTCAAATGGGTAAAAAAACAAAAATCCTATTTGTTAGCAGCCTAATCTACCCAGTACAGGTAACCACAGTCATAACTAGAGAGATCTATGTCCAAGGCAAACAAACGGGAGCCTTCTATCATTGCAGCAGGGGCTAGGAATGACAGACCTCCCTGTAGAGGGAAACAGAGACCCTGGGCCACTGTCCCAAGTCTGCTGGGGAGGTTCCTGGGATGGGGACCAAGTTAGGGCTGGGGGTCAGGGGAGGAGTGGCTTCCACTCAAGGTTGTCTGGTAGCCTGCTGCCTGGCTGCCACTGAGAAAATAAATACTCGTGCTCCCCAGGTGCCAAACTCCGTTGTTTCTAGAAAGTGGAAACACTGCAAGTGCTTTCATCTTTCTCTGGATTTGGCTTCCTCTAAAACTGTTGCCCTGAAGCAATACCTCAGTCATGCTGCCTAGCTTTTATAACTCCAAAGCTAACTGGAAGGCAAGACTAAATCTCATAAAATGATGCAAATGAAGAGGTAGGTAATAGGACCTCTGAGCTCCCTTCCAGTGCTAGAACTACGATCCCTTAAAAGATACAGATATATCCATACATATATGTAATATGTATATGCATGTGGTCTTCCAAATGTAATTTTAGACTTTAATAGCTTTAAATTATATACATATGCATGTGTATGCACACATATATACTATGTGTACAGAGTGAAAAGGAGAGACAGAAGAAGGAGAGGTTTTTTTAAAAGACGGGATCTCCTATCTCATTCAGCCTGAATGAGCAGTAGAGGGTTACTCACAGAGCCCTGATCCTTTCCTGATCACTGTACAGCAAAATATAATAACTTTGGGTGACCCTTCTTAGGCAGCCTGAGGGCCTCACAATCCAGGGTTCATCCTAGTGGTACCAGACTTAGTGCATCAGATTTTTTTGAGCTCCAGCGAGTCTGCAGTCCCAGCTTTCCAGGTAGCAGGAATCACAGGTATGTGCCTCTACTCCTACTTTATAAATTTTATAACTTGTTGTATTATAAAAGTTATAACCCCTGACATTCACACATGCTCTGTGTCAAGGAAATTCTGAGCTGTATCAGATTTTAAGTGAAAGACAACCTTTAAGTAGGTGCCCTAATTAAAAAGTGTATGTGGACTTGAGAAAATATAACCATCTGCTTCATTCTACATCTCAGTGAAATTTCTTTTGATGTTATAAAAGGTAGAGTGAAAGCTTGCTATTTTCAACATGCTAGGTGAGGCTTGTCTAAATTAGTGGGGGGAAAATCTATTATAGAATTTTAAAAGAAACACTTATCTAATTCAAATACATAAAGTCAATCACATACTTCCTTAAATACTTCAAAGAACTATTTATTCATTATAAATATTAAATTCTCATTCCAATTATTAAGGCACTGTTTCTATATAAATGTGGTACCTAAGTGGTGAAGTAGATAGAGTACCAGGCCTGGAGCCAGGAAAACCTAAGTTCAAATCCAGCCTCAGACACTTACTAGCTGTGTGACCCTGGACAAGTCACTTAACCCTGTTTGCCTCAGTTTCTCCATCTATAAAATGAGCTGGAGAAGGAGATAGCAAACCACTCCAAATATTCCCCAAAATGGGGTCACGAAGAGTCAGACATGACTGAAACGACTCAACAATAACTCTGTATAAATTTAGCAGGTCACCTTTGACAAATAACTAAGTCAATCAACAAACGTTTGTTGAGTCTGCATCATATGTGTAATGAGACACTAGTCAATGAAGACTTTTGTTTTAAAAGTCAATTCTGGGATTACATGGAATTTCAAAAGCCTACATTTAGGGATTCATAATGGAGGGCCCTGCTTTCCAAATCAAAGTGTGCATAGTTATTCTAAGATTGCTACCCATTACTATGTTACTACTATACGCGTTTCCATTGGGCTTGTTGGTAGGAACTGTGTACATGTGTACAAAAGGCTCCTATGACTTGCCCTTGTTCTCATAACTGCTTGGCTATATTCATGTGAGAAATGGTAATCTTTGAGGGGGAGCCAGGGAGAGAGTACCAGTGGCCTACTATCCCCACTGAGGTCCACATGAAGCGATAAACCCATGGCCCTGCTGCTGCTTCTATTCCCATATTCTTTCCTGCTTTAGGGGAAGGAGTGCTGGTGATGGATGGAATGGTGATGGCATTGACAGTCTTGTGAATGCTGGGAGAACACCAATGATTTGGATGCTAGAGTTCATGTCTGAAAGATCAGGAAGCTGAATTGGGTGGAGAGCAAAGCTGCAAGTGACCTGTTTGCCCCTATCCAGCAGTGGATCTGAAGCAAGAGGCTCGTTTCTACAAGCAAAGGGGTGACTTTGACCATATTTAGACGTGAACTTGGCCAGGTAAATGTTTTGTAACAACCACTTTAAGTCTGAGTTCACTCCCTCCCAGGCCAGTGAGCTCCCATTTGGTGGGGCAGACAAGTGTTTTGTACTTCTATTTTTTGTCATACATTTTCAACAAAATATAAGTTTTGTAAAAAGTGATTGATGTTAATTGGTTAATTATGGTATTGATAACAGTGAGGAGATCATAACTGGCATTGATTAGATGACACTGAAGGGATAATGGGCAATCAATGTTGGGGGAACACAATGGAATGAAGAAACTAAGCCAACAGCATCAGAGAAACACATCTTCAAACCCTCACAGGACCACTAACACACCGAGCACAGGAGAGATACAGCCCACCCCTGGGGGAGCAGACTTGTCCGTGCAAGTAGAAGCTGGGATAAGGACCCCCAAAGCCGAGAGGGGGGCTTCACATGGAAGGCACTACTCTAAGTAAACAATGCAAGAGGGACAAAGAAACCTAAGTCATGGACTTCAATCTTTCAGTGAAAGCATTATACAAAGCAATAGGCTTGAATTATGTCTTGAAGCCTTCGTGTATGAGTATTAACCACTGACGGATAGATAACATAGTTAACATCTGTTAACCACTGAAAGATAGATAAAATCTGAATAACTGGAGAAGAGGGGAGGGAAATGAGCACAGTGTGTTTGGGGTGGAGCAATTTAAACAGTCTGGCCGAAATTGAGTGGTTGTGTTGGTGGAGAGCTTGAAAAGATATGGAAGAAAAATTGCAAAGAAAAACCACTAAGATTTAAGAACTCTGACCAACCAGGAATCCAGAGGACTGATAATGAATCTTGGGACCCATTTCCTGAAAGACTCAAGGCGAAGAATCAGACAAAATTCTGGACACAGCAAATGTTTTACTTGCTTTACAAATGTCTGTTTTACTTGATTATGCATATTTGTTACAATAATTTATTTTTTTTCCATTGAGGGTGGAAGAGAAAGGAGAAGGAGGTTAGAAAAAGGGTTGCTCCTCACCCCCAGAAAAGAAAGAGAGCCAGTGAAGCATTTTTAAACACAGAAGAGAACAGAAGGAAAGCCAGAAGGAATCACAGGCAGGCCAAGACAGCTCTGAAAATCACATGTTGACTTTATTATATATTTAAAAGGAAAAACATAACACAATATAAATTCATAATTGCATTACCATCCTTGTTTCTGTTCTGCTTGTGTATATGGAAATGTTCGTTTTATTTGGTATTTGTTAAATTCAAACATTTTTATTTTAAAGTGTGAGGGTATGGATTTGATCAACAGCCCTACCTACCCAAAGTAACTACCTTATAGTTAGATGAGACCACCTCTATTTCAATCAATCAAGGATATTAAACTAGATATGAAAAATCAATAATCAATTTGAAAGGAGTGAAAACCATAAAATGAAATGAAACTGGATAGAAACTTGACTGGGATTCCATTCTACCTTGTGATTTTGTGCTAAACCTCAAGTCACTTGGGAATATGAACATTCCAGGGCCTCACTAACTCAGTGGTGGAAGCCATACCTGCCAGTCCTCTGAGACTAAATTGCCTCTGACTCTTTTCTCACCTCCCTTGACCAATGGATTACCTTGTGAACTTCAAAGGGTCAGAGGATTTGGACTTTTCATCAACACCCTAGCATCCCTGGAGCAACAGTGGCTAGAAGCAGTTGTCTGTATCTAGGGTAGACAAAGGCAGTAGGACTCTACAAAGAACTTTGCAGAATGTTGGGACACACTTTGTCTGTGGGGCACCTCCAACAAAGTAGGAAAGGACTTTTGGCAACCAAGAGCTGTGAGTTATAGCTTTGTTTTCTTAAGTTTGAGCCCATGTTCCTCTGAGCCCATGTTCCCTTGGAATCTAATGTATGAGAAGCATATTCCTAGTTTTGAAGGATGTTTTTGTACCGACTGCTTGTACTATACCTCCTTAATAAATACCTATTTCTGAAAGCTAGTGAAGTCTGGCTATATATTTTGGCAACTGACAACCAATGGGTGAAATATACTGTTGGGGACTTGTGAACTAAAGTGTTAGAAAAGCCCTCCCAACCTCCCAGTGTTACCTCAAGAATCCTAAGGGAAGCCTCTGGGGATCCATGTGGTCAATGTAAAAAAGAGTTTGGAATAGCAGCCCCAAAGTCTACAGAACAAAAGATATGCTGGGTCCTTGAATGTCTTTCTTCCTTGATGCCACAGCAAATGTCCCCATGGCCCTTCTACTTTACAATGATGATAATGTAGCCTGGAATATGGTACTAGGGGTATAAAGTGCTTGGCAAAATCCAAGGAATTGGATCTTTTTTATGTACAGATCAAATGATCATACTCCTCTTCATACAGCAATTGGGAATTTGTATGATACTACAACTCTGAAGAAGGTAAAATCTCCATTTTAAAGACCAGAAAGTTGATGTTCAGAGTAAATTGTTTACCATAATATTCCTGAGTGACAGATCTCACACTTAAAGCCAAAGGCAGTAAGTACCCTATCCACCACACAACTGTGTCTTAGGGACTGGGGAAAGCAGAAAAGAAAAGGGCTTCCTTTGATAGAAAAAGCAAAGAGAAAGATCACAACTAAATTTTTATTTCGTTTTTAACCCAGCTGTTCAGGAATGGAACCAAAGATTCTTGTGGTTATCTTCGGTTGTGCCTCAGTATCATAGGACCCTAGATAAACAGTGGTAAGGAAGCTCAGAGGTCATTTATCTAAACCTTTATTATATAGATGAAGAAACTGACTGTCTCAGAAGAAGCAGAGACAAGATTTGAATCCAAAATTCTCTAACTCCAAAATGCAGTACTATTCCTGTTGCCTTGCCCTGTGGCTTTATAGTACGACTGTCTCCAATGAGACACACACAGACACACACTGTTCTAGGTGACCCCTAGTTCACAATACTTATCTTCTTCTGGTGACTAGCTACTCTAGTGCCTGGAAAAACAGATTATTTTCTACAAAGATGTCCCAGTGTCGTTTCTATAAGCCTGCTTTGTTTTCTGGTTCCACCAATACCACACAGAGAAACTAGGACTGAAATGAGTGACTTTTGAACTGGAGACGTTCTCATAATAGATGAAGTTACAGCAAAAAGAATTAAAATAATTTATAATGCTAAGGGTACCCAATTCATCCTAAACCCTCATTTCTCCCAGCAAAAACTTGGGTGTAATAACGGAAAATGAGTTAAAAGAAAAAAGTCTGATTGATGAGACTGAGTCAAGTTCCAATTTTATTTTATGCATGTATCTGGGGGCAGGGGAGGGAGGGGACAGAGTGGTACTGAGGGAGGAAACTTCATTAAGGATGGAAAATTGATCTTTATAGACACAGATTCAGAGATTCTGTAAATCTGCCTTAAAAATCAAAGTCCTCTCCCAATCCAAGCCTTACAATAATGGGCCTCATTTCAGATAATATAGCTTTTCTGTGTTAGGATAGACTTATTAGACATATTTGAGCAATAAGAATTTGAAAGAAAAGATCTGAAATGGTACAATTAGAAGACAGGCATAAGTTGGACTAGATCAGTAGTTCTCAGACTTTTAGTTCTCAGGATCCCTTTATACTCTTAAAAAGGCGGAGGACCCTAAAGAGCTATTGTTCATGTGTGTTAAAGCTATTGATATTTACAGTATTAGAAATGAAAACATCTTAGTATTAGTCTGAAAATAACTGTGATCTTGTGGACCACTTGAAAACACCTTTTGGGGACTGCCAGCCTTCTCCAAACCAGACTTTGAGAACTTCTAGACTACATGGCATCTGCAGTCCACAATCAGCTTTGAGATTCTGTGAATTTAAATAGTGAGAAAGAAAAGACTGCTTTCTGTGAGTATTTATGAATGCTATATAGTTTAATTTCTCAGATGCTCAGAATTTCCGTCTTTCCCTCTAACATAAAACAAGATTATAAGATCACAGATTTACTTTGGGGGTCATTGAATCCAATCTCCTCATTCTGCAGATAAGGAAACTGAGTCTCAAAGAGGTGGAAAGACTTGTTCCAGGTCACACAGCTGGTAAGTGTCTGGGATAGGTCTTCTTGACTGATTCAACCATTGTACCACAGTTTGAGAGACACTTTCAATGCTTATTGCTTCCAATTCATTTCACTTGAATAGCTTCTCTTTAAAAATTCAAGAGTTGCCTATAAATATCCTTATAATTTTGTGGGAACCATGAAACATATTTTAAGTTTAGTAACATAACCCACACTTCTTATCAGGATCACAAGACATAAACTCAAGCTGGACAGGTAAACTATCAATATATTGGGGTTTCCACTTGCTTCTTCATCAGAATGTTGGTTATTAAGGCTCTTGCTTTCTTGTTTCTTCAAATTTCCTGATGGTGCCCACTTATATAAAGCCAGCTTTGGTATAAAAACACAGTTATAGTTTTGAAAACTAAAAATGCTTGTAATTTTGTTACAAATTCAAGTACAAAAACTGTTCAAATTTCACCTCTGATGCCTACTTACTGCTTCTCCAGATCTCAGTTTCTTCATCAGTAAAATGGGGAGTGGCGAGAGTGGCTTTGAGGGTCTCATGAGTCCCAACTCAATGAAAAGATTTGGATCATCTGATAAACAATCTTCTGCGGCAGAGACAAGTCATCGCCATCCATCACTCTGAACGTGCACTCATTAAGTCTTCAATAAAAAGCCCATTTCCTAGTTAGAGTATGGATTCCAACCACTCCCTGGTGGTTCTGCAGCAGGTAAATGAATGTATTATGCATGCGTGGAGCAGACAGCCAAGCAGATGGGTTTGCGCTGCCACTTCACTATTGTTTTCTTTGCAGAATTCCTTCACTTTCCTCATTAAATAAAAGAATCTGGCAAAACAGTCTCAGAAATGTGGCTCTTGGGGATGTAACACAACAATGGCACCCACATATAAGTCACAGGAATTCAAATATATCAGGAGGCCAAGAAGCATGGAGAGGGAGAGAAAACAACTGCAGATCTGTCCTTGCATTCAGTGAGCAGAGGCCCCAGAGGGATTGTGTGATGGAAGATTTGTCTTCTCCACCAACTTCAGTTTCCTCAAGCCTCATGGAAGCAGACATCTCCTCCAGGTTGAGAGTGAGTCTAAAGCAGGGATTCTTAAAACTTTTGGTGCCATAGACCCCTTGAGCAGTCTGATGCAGCCTAGGGATGCCTCCTCAGAATGATGTTTTTTAAATGTGGGGGGAAATACATAAGATTACCAAGGAAGTATATTGAAATACAGTTACTAATTTCTAAAAATCAAGTTCACAGATTCCAGGTGAATCCCTCCGTGTGATTATTAGTATGTATAGTAAAAAGGGATTGCTTTTACCTTTCTTTCTCACGGGTGACGTATGGATGTCCATTATCACCACTATTATTCATTGTTTTACTAGAAATGCTAACAACAGGACCAAGACAAGAAAATATGAATAAAACAGGCAACAAGGAAACAAAACTATCACTTTTTGCAGATGGCATAATAGTATACTTAGAAAATCCTAGAGAATCAACTAAAAGACTAGTTGAAACAATGTTTGGAAAAGTTATGAGATATAAAATAAATCCAAATAAATCATCAGCATTTCTATATATTACCAAAGAATCCATCAGGAAGAAATAAAAAAGAGAAAACTCATTTAAATAACTGCTGACAGTATCAAATATTTGGGCGTTAATTTTCTTTGATAATTTCTTGAAAGATATTATCCAGGCTTTGTTGTTGATCATGGCTTTCAGGTAGTCCAAGAATTTTTATATTATCTCTCCTGGATCTACTTTCTAGATCAGTTGTTTTTCCAGAGAAATGTTTTTCTTTCTTTTAACTTTCTAAAAATTTTATTGCACCTCGATGTGTCTCTCAGAGAGTCATTAGGTACCACTTGTTCAATTCTAATTTTTAAGGAATTATTTTCTTCAGTGAGCATTTGTACTCCTTTTCCATCTAGCCAATTCTATTTTTTAGGGAGTCATCTTCCTCAGTAAGTTTTTATATGTCTTTTCTTATGCTACTGAGTCTTTTTTCATGATTCTCCTGCATTATTTTCACTTCTTTTCCCAATTTTTTTCTACTTCTCTAATTTACTTTTTAAAATCCTTTTTAAGCTCTTCCAGGAATTCTTTTGGGGCCTGAGACCAATTTACATGTAACCATTTTGACACTATGGTCCTCTCTTGTAAGTTTATAGCATGATCCTCCCTTTCACCATAGTAATTTTCTAAAATCAGGCTCTTTTTTGGAGAGTTTTTTTTTTTGCTCATTTTTCTGCCTTTTTTTTTTTTTTGATGACGGTATTTTTATGTGAAGTTGGGCTCTGGTCCTAAATTGTCCCAGGCTTTGTGTGCTAGGTCTTGGGGTCTTATTGCTAGCTTTCACTGGGCTTGAGGGTTTAGCTGCTTGCTTTTTCTGGAAGGTAGACTTCCCTTCTGACTTGTACTAAGGGTGGGGGAGGGTCTCTGTTGGCCTCCCCTGGGTATGGGGGTTAGCTGCTGGGTTGCAATGGAAACAGTACCCCTCTTCTAGTAGGCACCACAGGCAGGATCCTGAGGTTGGCCAGCCCTAGGGTGGTACTTCATTACTGGTCAGCAATGGGGTCAAGACCTTGCTAGTGGTTTATGCTGGAGGGTGGGATCACTAGGGTGGGGCCTTGATGCACCACACAGACTGCTCACTTATCTTGGGGGCTGCTGGTTTGCAGGACGAGGGGAGCTCCCCTGGTGGATTGTCCCAGGCTTGGAGCCTTGCTGCACATTGCCTGCTGTGAGGCTGGCTGCTGCTGCTCTTGGTCCTCGCTCTCCTCCCACACCAGTAAAGACAGATCTTTCCAGGGGCTAATAAGCTGCTTTTCTGCTCCTAGATCCATTCTGAGGAGGTTCTCTAGTTATTGGGAGGGGAATGTGGGAGAGCTTCAGAGGATTCCTTCCTCACTTTGCCATCTTGGCACGAGAAGTCTCTGAATGCAGATTCAAGCATAATTTTTTCACTATATTTTTCTTACTTTTTTTGGGCTGATATGAAAACATGTTTTGCACGATTTCACATGTATAACTGACATCATATTTCTAATCTCCACAATGGGTGAGAAAAGGGTGGGAGAAAATTTACAAATCAAATTCTTTTAAAAATGCTAAAAATAAATAAATAACGTTTAAAGGAAAATAAATTTTTAAAAATGAGGGTGGGGATTACTTATGGATTTAATTTATCCATGATATCTCTTCTTCCCTTTAGAACATTTAGTTGAAAGTTTTATGTAGATACAAATCACTCACAGATTCTGTTGTTGAAATACCAGAGAGGAAGAAGCCAGGAGGAACCTGGCAAAAGGGAGTTCCTACTAATTTTTCCCTTTTCCTGGCCCAGGTTCTTGACACCAATCTTGGGTTTGTTCCCCCATCCCAACCCCTTCCTGTCTGACACAAGGGACATGAATTGGCAGCAAACACTACTATGGCCAAAAATGTAAAGGACAGGCAAGCCCGGAAGAACAGCAGAAAGGACCTATGTAGGCAAGACATCCTCCCTGTCCTCTCAGACTGTGGGATGAATAGTGGGAACAAATAGCTATGGACCCTGGATGTGGAGGAAGCAGGAAGGGGAGAGAGCCAAGAGGTAATGGCCATGTTCCATCCCACTTCCATTACCCTACACCTAAATTCATCATGAGCCACTAACTAAATGTACTAAGATTCATTCAGATGGACAGTCTAGCTTGGACGCTGTCAGAAGATTCTAAGCTAGGTGTTCTCAACCTGGTTCTCCAAACTCTTTTTTGAGTATTTTGATAGCTGCATTCCAATAACCCTATTCATCTTATTTTTATGAATCTAAAAACATGACTCTGAAACAGTACTCACAGGCTTTACCAGACTGCCAAAGGGTCCATGACACAAAAAGGTAAGAACCTCTGCACCAAACTTGAGTTTCTGTATTTTGAAAATGACCTTAGCTTTGGCCCATTCCTTCACGCATTCTGTGTTCCAGTTGAACAAGCCTACTTGTCAGTCTCTGAACACAACATTCCATTTCCGGCTTTAGTATATAGGCTGTCCTTCCCATCCTTGGAATATACCCCCTCCTCCTGACCTCTACAAGTATTAGAATCCATCCATAGCTTCCTCTGAAACTCAGCATAGGCACCAACTCCCAGAGGGAGCCTTTATTAGGTGCTAATAATCCTTCCTCTCTCTTCAAATTATGTTATATATACTTATGGTGGAAAAACCACTGGACTTGGGAGTCAGAGGACCAGGAATGAGACCCTGCCTTTTTCCATTTACTACATTTGAAACCTGGGGTGGTAAATCATTTAATCTCTTGGGTCCCTACTTTTCTTATTGGCAAAAGAAAAGAGTTGGATTGTTCCCTTCTGTCTCTAAATATATGATCTATGGTGTATCCAACACCTGTAAGGACAAGGAGACTTTTTTGTCATGTTTTTATATACCCTCTCCTTCCCCCACCCCCACCAAGTATTACAAGGTCTTACAGTAGAGTAACATTTAATAAATGCTTATTGAATTGAGCTGAACTAAACTGAGTATTGCTGTGAAGGACAGAAATAAAAACACTTAACCTAGCATTCTCAAAGATGAATTTTCCTTCCCAAAGCGGCCTTGGAAACACTACTTTCTGCTTGTACTCAGCCTGGAACTCAAAGTTAACAACATGATTGGTTGTCTTTATTCCTGACTGGCCTGTCTTAACCTACTCCTCCTGATTTCACTCAGTAAATTAATAACTGAGAATGGAACTCGTTGATTAGTTCTTCCTAAAAGAGAGTTGGCACATCCTTTAACGAAGTCAACACTGTCATTTGTTTCCCATTTCAAGTAAAACTCTTCTGTTGATGCTTTACTAAGAAAGGTTGTATCAGTTTCAGACAGCTCCCAGAAAGTCAAGATCTCCAGAAGCTGAACATGTGTTACTCTGAGTGCTTAGCTGTCTACTGAGCAAAAGTCAGCAGGTAATGTCCCTGAAGAGCTGTTGAAATGACTAACATGAAGGGACAGTTCATTAAGGCTGATTGGCTGGGAGTCAATAGACTATTCCAGAGGAATGGCGGACATCTAAAGAGTTGGCTTAAGGAGCCATGCTTTGAACTTGCTTTAGTTCTCTAAGTTCCAGATTTCTCAGCAGCTCTCCCACTCCCAACATAGAGGGAATAAATCTCCATAACTCAACCATTTGCTGCAGGGCTAGAGAGAAATGGTGATACACTGATTTCAGAGGTCTGTTTAAAATTAATGTACAAATTGCCAGCAGCATCTATAAAGGGATTTAAATATGTATGATTTCTTTAAAGTTCTAAAGGCTCTGTCTTATTTGATTATAACAGTTACTTTGATCTCTAATGGGATGCAATGAAACAACTGTTGCGTACTGTGTCCCAAATTTAAATGTATGAGTCTCATCCTATGATTTTTTTCCCCCAGTAACTATCTCACAGCCTGGAGGGGAAACCCAAAAGTAGAATAAAGTGAGGCTGAAAAGCATTTCCCAACCCAGGAAGGGTAGGATAATTATAAAGACAAAAAGTCCTTTACACATACAGAGACATGCCAAAGAAAAATGCCCTTGGGCAGACTAGCAGGTTGAAAAAAAACCTTCCCAAAAACCTAGGGATCTGCAACTAACTGCTATGGACTTCCCTAGCTTCCAGAAGCCTCATCTCAGTTCATCATTCTAATTATCAAACCAAATGGTTGGGTTTTCTTCTCCAGACATTAATAATGGATGAGCTGAATACTCATAATTAAATTAAGATATTTACAAAAGTGGCACTTGTTACACCAACTTTATAGTTCTTAAAAAGAAAAATTACTTCCTATTCCATTTCCACCAGATTCTGTTATCCTGATCAATCGCATGGATTCCTTAATTCCATTGTAATTCTAATTTCTTAGTTTCATTCAGTTAAATACGCGGCTTTTTTTCTGCTCCAGAAAAGTCATAGAGACAAAGAGTTCACAGATTCCCCTTGAGTTAATAAATATTCCCTCTGACAATTTATTTCTCTCAAAATCAGAAATTACTATATTGGAATCTGGACACAATGCCAACAGGGCAAACAACTTGTCGTTTATAATCATATGTTAAAAAGCCATTGAAATACAGTCACAAATAAAGATCCAAGTGACCATCGGACATCATCTGATTCAATTCCTTGATTTTTGAATTATACGTAATTCTAACTCATGAAGGATTTTGATTTAACTGAGAAAGGATTTATTAAGTTTCTACTCTGTGCCAGGCACAATGCTAGGTACTAGGGATATAAAGGAAAAACAAACATTCTGTGCAATCAGGGACTTCATGTTCAACTGGGGGAAACAACCTATGCAAAGAAAAGTAAACTGTGTGTGTGTGTGTATGTTTGTGTATATATGTATTTATATATATAAGTTTGTGTGTACAAATATGTGTGTATATATACATATATATAAAAGACACATATATAGTCATTTATAGGGGAAGAGAACTGGCAACTGAGAGAATCAGAAGGGCCTCTCTTAAGAGAAGATAGTATTTGAGCTGAGTTTTAAGGGAAGTTAAAGATTCCATGGGCCAGAGTTGAGGAGCATTAGAAGGTAATTCAGGCCTAAGGGACAGCCCGTGCCAAGATGTAGCAGTGGGAAACCAATGTCCTGCGTGGAGAAGAGTAAGTAAGACATTTTGGTTAGAATGTATCATGATTGAGACAGGGTAATGGTGATCAGCTTAGAAAGACAGAGGAAGGTTTTCAATGACAGAGATATTTGCATTTTGTCCTAATGTTGGTGAGGCTCCACCAAAAGTAACATGGCGACCCTGTACATTAGGACTATCAAGTTGACACCTGGGTGAAGGTCAAACTGGAGAAGGGAAAGACTGGATGCCGGAGGTCAAGGCCACAGTCTCAGTGAGAGGTGGTAAGTACCTAGCCTAGGATAATTGTGGCTTTAGTTAGGTCAATAGATGGGAGAAATCTTGAGGAAGTGGTTGGCCCTTCCACAACTAATACCTATAAGTGTAGACTTGTTCTTTGACATCTCATTGACCCTGGAGGAGAGAGTGGGACTTTGCACAACTCTGCCCTACACACAGACAATTCATGCTCAAGTCAAGATATCACCGTTGTTCTGTCATGTCATTGGTCCTATTCAAGAACAAAGAATTGGCAACAATAATAACATTACAAAGAATTCTACCCTCCAACAGTACAAGTCAACTATATCAACCTCCCATACAACTCTGCTATCTTTTCAATGTTGGCTTCTAACTGGGAGAGGATCACGAGCCAGTGTTACTGACCCAAGATTTAATTTTGGAAAAGAAATATAAATAATAATGTTAAACATGGAGCAACCCCTGGAAAATACCTAGGGAAGTTCTAAGATAGGAATCCACTTCATGCATGCTTCTGTATATCAATAACGTACCTTATGAGATTGCTTTCCTGATATGTCATGTTTGAAAGCCACAAATGGCAACCCAAAAGTCTTCATGCTCTAGTCTCCTTGTAGCTGAAGAAGAGACCATCACCTTTAATAAAAAACTAGCAGGCTAAGCTTACTAAGCCAAAGCAAAGAAAGTGGGGAGGGGGCTTCCCGTGTGAATTTGAGCTGAGCTAGACTGCCGATCCAAACTTAGAATTTAGAGAAAGAAGGGACCTTAGAGGTCAACTCCTTCATTTATAGATGAGACAATTGAGTCCCACAGAAATGAAGAGATATATGCAACAAGACATGGAGAATGAGAAGCTGAGTTTCCATTTGAACCCAAATCCTCTGGCTTCTCTCAATCTTTGTTTCTGTATATAGAAAGACTGTTGACCTTGTGGTCATGGGACCTGTGGGACTTTGGGAAAATCATGTAACCATTCTGGACCTCAGTTTTCCCACCCATAAAACAGGTAGGAGCTATATGACCAGTAAGGTCCCTTCCAGTTTTAGGTCCTCCACCTGGATTAGCTGTTCACCCAAGGACAAGTTCATAAATCATTTTACTTTGCTTTCATTTGACAAACAGATCTATGATCTTATGATCCCAATTGGACCATTCATCCCCTGAGAAGGTGATAGAATGAGTTACCTGCCCTCCACTGACCATTTAGGACAGTGGTCTTGAACTTTCATTTAGCAATAAGCAGACATCCATAACTTTAATTCTCCCAAATATCTTCAGATTAAAAATGAGGAACAGGTATTAGACATGTGATGTCTCTGGTGATGAAGGATGAAGATTCCAGACATGGTAGAGGAAGTCCAAATGTAGAGTGCAGCCTTGAATGAAAGCACCCCCTACCAATGCAGATCAGTCCCTTCTCTGCAGTTTATATTCTCAGAATTACTTAGAGCACTAAAGGCTTAAGGTCCAGGTTAAAACAAGATTTGAATCTGGCTTTGAGGTTGACTCTCTAACTATCAGTGAGGGGCATATGGTAGCTTATCTGTGAAAAAGAACAATTTGTTCTAGATTTGTTTCCTTTTTCCCTATTAATTTTCTTTTTACTTATTTTTAATTATCAATTTAATTTAGAGAGACTTCCTAATACCTTTAAAAAGCACAGATGTTATAGAAACCATTTTCAAAGGTTGTGAGCTGCTGCCACTCCGCTGCAATGATATTATGTGGCACACTGCACCACGATATGCATTTCCCAAATCCTATCTACCTTTATGGTGATACCTCAATCTAAGGGGATTGACCGAACAAACGATGGCAATGTGATAGAACACTATTGTGCCATAAGAAATGATGAAAGGGAGGGTTTCTCAGAAGTCTGAGAAGACTTGTGTGAACAGAACAGAAGCAGGAGAAAAATTTAGACAATCACAATAACTCCATGAAAATGAACAATTTCAAAAAACTTAAGAGCTCTGATCAACACAATGCTCAGTCATGATTCCAGAGGGTCAGTGATAAGGAAGGATAACTACCTCCTGACTGAGAGGCGACGGATTAAATATACAGAGTATGAGGGAGGAAAATACGCTTTTAGACGAGAATTTGTTTTGCAAGACTTTGTTACAAGGAATGTTCTTCTTTTCTAGTAAGAGTGGGTCAAGAATTTGGAAGGAAAAAAGATAAATCATGCTCATTAAAAATAAATAAAAAGAAAGCTAATATTAAAAAAAAGAAACAAGTCTGACTGAAATCTTTGTGCTTTTTACCATAGATAAACCATCCTCTCCTCTCCCATTGATAATAAGCTGAATTCACATATTCATCACAAAGTTTCTCTGGGAAGAAAAGGTCATGTTCGGGGAAAACACTTTTATAACGAAGTATTCATGGTTTTCGAAAAATAGCATGGATTAACTGATAGGGTACTGGCCTTCGAGTCAAACATAAGCCTTGGCAAGCCCTTTCTTGTGCCTTAGTTTCCACATCTGTAAAACGAGGGAGTTGGATGTGATGATCTCAAAGGTCCCTTTCACCTCTAAAAAATATGATCTTATGATGCAAATAAAATGCTGAGTTCTTACCATGATCCTCTAGTTCATACGTAGACAGTCTGTCTGAAGCTGCCTCCTGACTTGGCTCCTGTCCTGCAGAGCTCTGGGAGGTGACTGGCTCAGAATGAATCAGGGGCAGCTCTGCTGGTGTCTCCTCTTCATTTGGCTTAGGTTCAATCAAATGTCCTGAAGCCTGTTCATCAGATTCCTTGGGGGAACATGGTGGTATTTAATTAGCAACTAATTTAAAAGAAAACATCAAGATTATAAGGCCAATTTTTTTTCTGGTCTTAGAAACTGCTTAGAAAGAAACAGATGGCCCTGCACTCTCACCTTCTTTCCCATTGATAAAAGTATTAAAAGTATGAAATATTAAATTCCCAGGAGGCAAGATCATGTCAAGTAAAGGAAATTAGAGTAGGGAGGGCTGGGGCAGCTGTCTTACTAACTGTATGCCCTTCTGGCAATCTCAGTTGCTACAGGTCTGTTTCCTTATGTTCAAAAGGAGGCAGTTGGATTAGATGAGGCTAAGATGTCTTCCAGCTCTAAAAATTTGAAGTTCTTGAGCTGCTATTTCCCAAGGCGAAAGCAATGTTACCCTAGAGCTAATGGGAAATCTGAATATTTGGGGAGAACTCAGATGGTGCAATTCTCTAGAAAGAAGCCTGGACTTCAAGGTATCAATTAGCATTTCAAATGATTAAGACTGCTCTTGCAGTGAGTCCTGGGGCTAGAGATGAATTGACCCATTTTCTTTTGGCAAATAGTTAAAAACCCACACACAAATAAAAGCTGTCATGCAGAGATACTCCAAGAGTTTCTCCTTACTAAGAGCAGAAGGGAAAGTTCAAACTAATCTTCTTAAATTAATAAATAAAATGCACCAGCGCCCTGGCCAGGGCTGGCATTTGGGAGATGGCAAAGGTGTGCGTGCTGTGTGCCGTTGATTGTTTTGAGATGCAAGGAGATCAGCAGGGCCCAAATTTCAAAGGTTCAAAGCTGCTCCGAGAACAGTTTTAAGAACAAAGGGAGATGCTGTGAAACCCGTGAAACGGGGGTTTTCACATTTCAGAAAGCACTTCTGTTCCCTGGAAAAGGTGTCTGAAAGTCTTTGGTCTCAGAAACCGCTCCGAGGGTTACCACGGGCTCTCCCTGGAGCGTTCACTCCCCCGCTGCAAGAAGAAAGAAGGGCTAAATTTAATTTTTCTATCTCGGATATTTCATCACAAATGTATCCTCGACATGTGCAGTATCAACATATTAAATCTGGTATGTTCCATCCCTCACATGGAGACAGGATGACGGTTCATATGCATTTTTACAGGGAAAAGCTGGATGTGTCTTGTCTCCATCCTGCACAGACCTGGTTATTTCTACATTTGTCTCTCCATTTAAAAGTGAGCTCCTAGAAAGCAGTCTCTCTTTACATTCCCCGTAGTTAGCCCAGTGTCTAGCATACAGTAAATGCTTAAATTAATACTTCCTGACTCCCTCTCTGGATGTTATACAAGTCAGGGCATTTGCTCTTCGACGTAATGAGATAACAGGGCCTTTGGGGCTTCGCTCACTTCTGCAATATGTCCACTGACTGCTCCTCTGAGAGTATGGGAGACAAACAGGTATTTGTCATGATTTGGTTGGCTCAAGTCATGACAGGTCAGAACCATCCCTTTGTTCCTGCGCTATAAAGGGGGAGAGCTCAGGGACAGAAGCAGCCCTTTGCTTTGGTATGGAAACAAGTCCAGTCCCCAATCTTTCCCTACTGGTGGGACTGTCTGGCCTCTAAGGTGATATCCGTGATAACAACAATAGCTAGCATTTATACAGTGCTTTTAGGTTCACAAAGTGCTATTACATAGACCATGTCATAGATGAGGAAACTGAGACCGAGAGAGGTTAATGACTTGCCAGGGTCACACAGCCAGCAAGTGTCTGACACAGGACTTGAACTCAGGTGTCTGGCGGTCTCGAGGGATTTATCCTCTTTCAACTCTGAGAATATGTGATTCTTACTTAGGATCACAGATCTACAGCTCCTCGATGGCCTTTCCTTTTTACAAGTGAGAAAGCTGGGTAGAAGAGGGAGGAGAAATATTTTTGGAAGAGAAAGTGATGTGAAAACAAAAAACAGGCATAGAATGTAAGAATTAAAAGAAGAAAACCATGCTCCCTCACAAAGGAGGTGAGACCAAGGCAGTGGGGTGAAAAGCAGAGCTGAGAGCCCTGGGCCCTGACTGTGCACCACCTCCTCCCTAATTACCTCCATGGCTCCCACCCCTCCTACCAAGAGCTTTTCTCAGAGCCCTGTGTTCAGTTCAGTTTTCAGGATTTCAAAGCCCAGACTAAGCTGAGCAGAGCCTGTCCGCCAGAGTTAAAGCGTTGGCAGGGAGACGTCAGAAACATCCCCCGAGCACCTCTAGGGCCTCTCTGGGAGCCTGCCTCCAAGAACCTTCACCAACAGCCATCTCCTGATTAAGCAGGCCTGAGAGCCTTCCCTTCCAAGCTCTGTCTCCCTCAGGGCAGCAGAGGCCGCTGCTTTTGGAAAAATCAAATAGCAAAATAACTGGTTTTTTAAACTACTGTCTGGTCAGGGCAGGGAGGGGGATTAAATGGAGAGAGAAGCCCCAAAGGGACACTAAAGAAATAAAGTGACATCCTCTCCTCCGCCTTCTTCCTTATCTTCCTTTCTTTCATTCTCTCTCCTCTGATTGAACCATTTTTCCTTTTTATTGCACAGTTTCTTCTTACTTCTCTCAAATAGTGCCTTTTCAAGGGAGTTAAAAACCTTCTGGTCAGAGCACAAAGCCTCTGGCTTGCCATTTTCCCTCACCTTTGTTCTCTGGATATCATTAAATGGACCTCAGGGATTCTACCCTATTTAACCTGCTGCCTCCAGGTCCACTCTCTTCCCTGTCCCCACTGACTTCATTTGCTATTGTTGTGTTTCCTAAATAGACCATGAGAATGTCTGCTGCCCTCGGTCTCTTCAAGGCCTCATCTTTCCGTGTGTGACAGATTTCTTTTGGGTGTGACAGATTCCTTTGGCAGTCTGGTAATACCAACGATGTTTTTAAAAGCATAAATAAAACACACAGAATTACAAAGAAACCAGAAGGTAGCACAGATGAAGACGCAACTTGGAGGGGGGGTTAGGTTTTCCCATACAATCTGAATCTCCCTGAAATCTTTCCATGGACTCCTTGGGGGTCTGTGACCCCAAGTGCAGAATCTATACATACATTACTTCTTAAAGCTCTAGCTCCTGCTTGTTATTGACTGGCACAGTCTGTGTATCTGTGAGCAATGACTTGATCTATCCAACCTTGCATACAGGTAGTTGCAATAGCAATCTGCCTCCCCAGAATTCAGCTCCCCACAACTTGAAGCCACCAGGAAGGAAACATAAAACATTACTTGTTTCTCAGAGGCCAGTAAAGCATATATGTTTTATTCACTACTTTAGAGCCTCATTCAAAGCCCATTGGATGTTACTGTAGACAGAATTCTAGGGAATTTGGCGATCTCTTTTCTGAAGACATCATAGATTAATTAAAGGCAAGGAAAGGGATTGCTTTCAGCAACCAAAAACAAAGATAGGCAAACTATAAAGTAGTCACAATTCACAAAGTGCAGCAGGCTACCGCCACTGCATGTGAGGGTAAACTGAATTATAACATCAATGAACACTAAAGTCATCACAACATTATATAGCACAGAGGGATAATTGGTGTCCACAGTGATGAAGTATATAGAGGTAGACAGGTAGGTAGGTAGATGGATAGATAGGAAGATGTTAGAAATGAAAGAAAGATAGGCGAAAGGAAGGAGGGAAGGAAAGAAGAGGGAAAAAAGGAAGGAAGGAAGGAAGGAAGGAAAGGAGGGAGGGAGGGAGGGAAGGAAGGAAGGAAAAGAGAAAGGAAAAGAGGTAAATGGATGATACAGATACACAGATGATACAGATACACAGAAAGATAGATACATAGATAAAATATATACACAGAAAGATATATAGAGATAAAGACGTATACACATACATACATGTGCATATACGTATATGACAGTGATAGCTATTGATACCATAGAAATCTTCTCTCCTAACTAATGATTATACCCAAAAACAAAAAGAACACAGAAAACATTTATCTCCTAATAAGATAAATAAAGCACTTAGAAAGCAAAATAAATGATCAGATATGCCACTGTTTAAGATTATAGTATTAACTGCATTTTTAGATGCCACAGAGTTCCTTTGAGAATAAGGTATTAAGTAGCTTATTAGATCCCTTAAAGTAAATATTTCTGTGTCTTTGCTTTTCAATTTCCAATCTGAGGAAATTTGTGTTTGCATCTTTGTCCTATTCTGGTCATTGCGGAATAAATTGCTCCTCTATAAATTGTTCAACCCTTTCACCCAGAGCTGGGGGATAGAAAGCTAAAGACCAGCCTGTCTAATAAAGATTCATGAGCCACTCCTCTGACTGGAAAGGAATCCCATCAATCCTTGTGCTTAGGATTCTCTGACTTACTCAAGATGGGAACCTGGAGTTTAGACTCTCTGGAAAGAAGAATCCAGCTTCCTTTGTCTTCATTGGTATGAAACCCAAGAATCCCCTAATATCTAGAGGCCATCCAGAACGCACTGGTTGCCCATTTAGAGCTGGGATTCAATTAAATATTCTTGTGTCTCCACACCTCTGAATCCACCCAAAATGGGAGTTAGGCAGAGAAAATATACGTCTTGTACATGAACTCACAGCTGATTCCATTGAGTATGGAGAAAGCAGAAAGTTCCACTCTCTACAACTTGGAATGAAAGAGAAAGAAATTTTAAGAACAAGAAGGGACTCTGGTGATCACCTGAGGCACGTCCTGACTTTTCAGAATATATTAGTCTTAAGATCCCTGGTCAGCCAAAGCAAGAGGAAAAGCCCTCCTGTGACCTCTGTGAATCTCCCCCAGATCTCCAGTTCTCAGAAGTATGGCAGGCAATGAGCAACCCTCTGCCCCCACCCCACATTGTTGTCTTTGGACTATAACACCAGCCCCAATCATGACAGAGGATCCCTTCACTGCTCCATACCTGGCAGAATCAGAACATATGTGAGAGTCTGAGGCTGACCCTAGAGACTCAGGGTGGGTCAATATGCCCCCCAAGGGCAGGGGAGAGCCTGGCAGACCAGGAGGATTTAAGACTTTAGAACAGGTCCTTCCTAGACAGACAATGGGATTCTGAAACATCCAAAGTGCCTCCATGCAACGCGATTACATGGAAGCACTACTTTTATCTGAAGGTCATTTTTTTTACTGTAAAATGATTCCTCACTTTACAGAAGAGGAAACTGAGGCTGAAAAGTTAAACCCAGGGTCACAGAGCTAGACAACATCAGAGGCAAGTTTTGAATCTAGGTCTAAACTGCTCCATGTTCAGTGCTCTATCCAGATTGTGATAAAGCTGTGCTTGGGAGGGTACAAGCTTTGGTAGTTGCACCAAGCCAGAAAGGCTTCAAATACAGACGGTGTGATGAGCCACAGGGTCAGATGTCCAAATCTAGCTAATATAGGAAACACAGGAAAGAGTTTTGTTTCCACAGGGTAAAAACTCATCCCAGCTTTAAGTGATCAGAGTTGTGACATTAAAGTCACATTAAAGGTCAGAAACTTATCCGCAGGCTTGACGAGCTTTTGGAGGGAAAGCCTACCAGTGAGGAGAACATGAAGTCATGCAGGCAACAGATGGTGTGGTGCGAAGTCCAAAATTCAGAACAATATAAAGGGCTTGCATTGGTCTGAACAAATTGTAGCCTTCCTGTAGTCTTACTTGGGAGCTACCTGTTCACTCAGGGGGAATGAAAAGAGGGGTAGGGTCCACTTTGGCCAAAGTGCTCAATTCCTCCGAATTCTGCTGTAATAAATTTTCCTTGAAATCTTTTTATGTGTCAAGCATGTTTCTAACATTAAGTTCAGAAGGGCTCATCCAATGATACTTGTAAAGCACTTAATACAGTGCCTGACACATGGTAGACATTATATCAACACTTACTCTCTTCCTTTTAGCCAACTAGATGGTTTCAGAAGGATGAATTTTTCCTCCAGGATAACACTCAAAGACCATCTATCAGGCAAGAAGAGGGTTGCATCTGGGCAAAATCAGAGGTGAATGATGACCAAGGCAGGTCATCCTGGACCACTGCTTAAATGACATTTGGAGAGAGGAAATGCAGTATAGTAAGGCAAGTAATATAGTGGATAGAGCACCAGACCTGGAGTCAGGAAGAGTTAAGTTCAAATCAGGCATCAGGCACTTACTAGCTGTGTAACCCTGGGCAAGTCACTTAACCTAGGCCTGTCTCCATTTCCTCATATGTAAAAATGGGAATGGTAACAGCACCTACCTCCCATGGTTGTTGTGAGGATAAAGTAAAATGAGATAACATGTGCAAATTACCAACGTTTTATATAAATGCTATTATCATCGTGAAGTATGGAGCAGACATAGTACAGTCAAAAAAAAAGAAGTAATTGCTATGAATTCAGAGGGTCTGGGTTCAAATCCTGCTTCTGGCACTTGCTAGCTTTGTAACTTTGGGCAATTCACTTAACTTCTTGGACCTCAGCTTCCTCATTTGTAACCTGAAGGGGCTGGATATAATAATTCCTTGCAGGTCAGCATCTATGGTGCTGTGAGGTTGGGTGGGAGGAGGGATGGGCCTTTACAAATGTGTCATTCTGAGTTTCTGGGCCATGAGGACATTCAGATCTTCTATCCTCAGTAATATGCCTAAGCTAATATGGGCCAGTAAAGCACTTAGATATATCCTGATGCTCCTCCCTAAAGCCACAACAGATGGTGAGCCAAGGGTGCCAATCGTGGGTAACACAAAGGTAGAATATGGACCCAGAACATGCATGAGGTGTTAAGTACAAACTCAAGAAGACTTACATGCAGCATGTCTACACCCAACTGCTGGCATGGCTGGCATCGCAATGCTTGCCTTCGTTTGGCATTCTCCTCATATTTTTCTTCAGCTAACTTTCTGCAAATCAAGTGTGTGCACAGATGTAAGTATAATACAAATGGATAAAAATTACACCAGTATCACATAGATCAAGTTTGTTTTCCTCGTGTAATAGAGGGGAGATTTCTGGCTGCCAACATAGTCTGGGGTCCTGGACAAAGCTTCCCTCCCTCCCTGTTCCAACTTCCTAAATTCGGAACCAGAGGAGGGATTTACCTTAGAAGAGACACATAAGATTGTAAAGTCTAAGAACAAAATACAAATTATTTTCCTCTTTTGTACGAAGTCGAGAAATTTTCTTTTTCTTCTTTTTTCCTTTATTTCTTTTGAGGGGGTGGTATTTTTTTTGGTAAGATTAGGAAACACATCCTTCACTCAATGATCCAGTGTTGGACAAGATGAGGTGCCAGAATCAGTGAAACTGAGAGATCCTTCCCAGACTCCTTTCTTCCTAAATCACTTTACCAGGGAGATTGACAAGGAGGCAAAGATGCAGGAATGAGTTTCCTTCCTTTGCTTGGCCTTGCTGGACATCTCCCATTGACAGAAGCCATAAATGGCAAAAAGGCTGCCAGGAAAGGCTGAAGGTAAAGACCGAGATAATCCACAAACTGCTTGGATGGCTTCTCAAGAATGGAGGGTCCAGGGCCATTCAGGAATACAAGTTTCCCTATAATTACTGCCTCCAAGAAGCAGGGTGAACACTCAGCATGGCCCAAACACAGGGTTTTTGAAAGGTTTCATTTCACATGCAAAAAGTTCCCTCCTTTCCAGTTTCTTTCAACCATTTTTTCCAATAAGTTCTTTGCTGGGAAGATGAATTATGGTATATTCCACACCCCAGAGAACATGGCAGAGGACAGCTTCCTCTAGGCCCCCATTATATGCTATAGGAAAGCCACAAGGAATTCCAGAAAGCAGCACTGATGGGAAGTAATCCTATTCACCCCCTCCACGCTTTCACCATCTCTCGCTAGTTGATGGTTACAGAAAGGGTCAGTTAAAATGTAACTTCTCAATTCATTACAGTAGCTAAGTGACATGGTGGCCCGTGCCAGGAATACCTGAGTGCAAATCCAGCCTCAGACACTTCCTAGCTCTATGCCCTGGGAAAGTCCCTTTGCCTCAGTTTACTCATCTCTAAAATGGGATGATAGTAACAGCTTCAACCTCCCAGGGCTGTTGTGAGATCTGATGAGATCACATTTGTTAAGTGCTACAGAAATGAAAGCTACTAGGATTATAACTACTGTTATACTCAGAGACATAACTAGGAATCCTAGCACTTAGAATCAATGTATTCGGGAGCAGGGGAGTGGCCAAGCAGGCAGATCCTGGAAAAGATAACCTGACTCTAAGTTCAATGCCAGGAGGGAGCACATTTGTACCATCCACCCCTCCCTGACCTCTGATGGCCCCTGACCTTACTCCTACTAGTTCCCCCTAATCTTGCAGAGGCACACTACTGCCAGGAAAAGGGAACCCATCACTTCTCCCTTCTCCAAACTCTACCAGATCATGATTTGGCTGGCTGCCTTGTACTTTTCTGTGGCCAGTCAACCCCCAATCCACATAAGGGGTAGAAGCTGAGGACCCTGAGACACCAGAAAAGAAGTCTTACAACTATGAGTTACTAGTTATGAAAACTACTGCAAAGAGGAAGCAGGTCCTGCAGCCCCCATATGACCAATGTTGACCCCTGGGGAAAGGTCAGCTACGGTGCTGATGTTGATTCTATTTTATTAGTAATGGCCTGAAAGTCAATCCTTCATTTAATTGGGAGTAGTGTGCCTGCTGTGAGACTATGAAGCATGTTAATTCTGATTCTTCCAGCTTGAGGACATACAAAAGATGTGGGTTAAGATATGGAAAAGACTCTTACTTAAGCTTCTTTTCCTTTTCATCAGTTGCTTGCACCTTCCTCAGTCTCATCCTCTCTCGTGGAGTCATTTTCTGTACTTCAGACAGCTCCCGCAGGGTTTGTAGATGGATCTTTCTCTGCCTATAAATAATAAAAGGCCCCCACAATACACCCACATTCCCATGCCAAATGCAATTGGAAAAAAATAAACAAATATTTTACATTAGTATCATTATATTATAAAGACAGCTGAAACATCTCAGGGACATCAAGATAAAAATGCAGTTGGGTAATGAGCCAACTGGGACGGCAGTTAATAGGCAATCATTTTCAAATTAGACTTTTATTTAAAAGCAAATTATGTAAACTATCCAAATACCTGCTCATTTTGTTGTTAATGACTAGTTTTTGTAATTCATAATTTCACAGCTTAAAGCCTCATCAGTCAGTTGTGGGATACACAGGAAAAGACTTTTAGGGACTGGGCTATCTTAAGGAGATCTAATAAACATTCCTTACATCCATTTTGAGATTGATAATATTTAATATAAATTTTGAACTTTAATAAGGGCCAGAGCTTGAATTAAGAAGAATTGGGACCTAACAATTTCATTGTTCTCAGAAGCAAACTCAGAAAATACTTCCTCTTATGTCAACAAAGCCAGATGGGGGTTGAATGGGAACTAGTGAAGACTTCTCAGGGATGAGGAGTCTTCTCCCTGGAGTGGAAGTGACCTTAGGCCCAGGTTTCCATTCCTCCAGATTCAGGTGATTTCCATATAAGGCTATGTATTGCATTAGGATCAATGATTGGATATGACTCACTAACTCCTCCATATCTAATTTGCATATGCGCATGCAGTCTGCAGTCCTCACATAGGTACACCTGATTTGCATACATTCTCAATGCCCAATTTGCATGAGTCGTCAATGCTCCATTTGCATATATTTTTAATTCTTAATTTGCATATGATGCCGTGAATTTTCACAGGCTTTGCAATATCTGGGAGCAGGATATTTGAACTGGGTTCCAAAAGGGACTGGTTAGATTTCGTGCCTAGAATGTAAGACCTTGCTTCTCAGTCAATATGTATAATGGTCAGGGGTGGGAGGGGGATTTCTACGACAGGGTCTATATAAATTGCCATTCTGCTTCTATAAGGTGCCTCCCGACTCCAGCTTTACTGGTGAAGGGACTGCCCGCTTCTCCCGAGAACCAAATAAAGGAGATTTTCTGTTTTTACTTTGAGACACCTCTGAGCAGTCAATTTGAATAAGGGGGGGTTCCTGCTTCCCCCACACAGGGGTTGACATAGCATTTATGCTATCTTGAATAATGGGATGCTTTCCATTTCTTATGGTATGTCAATGGTAAAGAAAACACAGATACCCTGAGTTGTAATTTCAATTAAAACTTTGTCAACTCTGTTAAAAATACCCTTTCCTGTGTCAGCAGTTTTGAAGACTTGTTTATGGCAGAATGCTTGCCACCAGAGTGGTGGGATTTTCTCTTATCTTCTTATCTTGTGTCACAGAGACATATGCTATACTCACAGCTTGGAATCATAAATTCTAACTGACAGTACTTTGTTTAATTGTCTTGCTCACTAAATTTAGAATTTCTTCAACTAAGAGAGCTCCTTTCTCACAGTAAAATGTATTTAAACCTGACTATTCTTGTACTGAGCAGTCAGGTCTAATCCTGGCTCCATAGATCTACATAACTGTTACTTTAAATGGAATAATAAGAATAAAAGTGTATGCATTTAGTCTGTTGCCTTTTCTTTAACCAAACTTTTAGGTCAGCAAGATATAGGAGGCACTTGGTGTGGGGAGAGGTTAGATGAAAATAGCTTGGTGTCTATTACAATGGGTATTTTATGTCTTTTGAGTATCCAAGCAGCGATCCACAGGGAACTGGGGAATTTATAAGAGCATAAAGCTGGACTGTATGTGACTGATTAAATTAATTCAGTTAGGGTAAGATCTTTGATCGTGTGTTGTGTGATCAGTGATTTTTCAGTTGTGTCTGACTCTTCCTGACACATTTGGGGTTTTGGGGTTTTCTTGGCACAGATACTACAGTGGTTTGTAATTTCCTTCTTCAGCTCATTTTACAGATGAAGAAACTGAGGCAAACAGGGTGAATTGACTTGCCCAAGGTCACACAGCTAGTAAGTATCTGAAACCAGATGTAAACTTGGGTTGATACTCTATCCACCTAGCTGCCCCAAATTATGGACATCTCTATTATTAAAGAATGAACATAATGGAAAAAACTAAAAAGAGGTGGTCAAGGGGATGCAAAAAGCAGTTAGAGAAAGAGTACACCCCAACCAGAGGACTATGAGACACTTCCTTCCCATTACAACTCTCTTAAAGGTAGTTTACATAAGTTTTGCATCCAAATTTTCTAGGGCTTTTCATTTCTCTAATACCTGTGTCCTGACTCCAGAATTCCTGCCTTTTCACCATTACAGAACTGATCAGCATCTCCTTGCTGGAGCTACCAAAGGAAGGTAGTGAACATGGCAGCTCAGTGAAAACCAGGCTTTAGAATATGAAGGAGAATCAGTTTCTCATAGACTTGGGGGTTGGTAAAGGACATCAGGGAGAACTGGATTTGAAGTCAGAAGGCCTTGCTCTACCACTTGTGCCATGCATGGCCTCTCTAGACCTCAGGTTTTTCATCTGAAAAAAAAGGGACTTGAACTAGATCCTTCTGGTCCATTCCAGCTCTAAATATATGAGTAGAGATCATTTCTAGAGCATTCCCCACGACAGGGCCAGGGCCAGGAAAGATTTGATGATCCAGGGTTGTATCTGTATGGCCTGTGAAGATCTCCATCACCTCTAGATCACCAAAGGGATCTGAACCTGGGGTCCACAAAAATTTTTTTTTCTTTTTTAATACAATATTGTATTTTTCCTGAAGTACGTGTTAAAACAATTTTAATAACTTTTAAAAAGTTTTGAGTTCCAGATTCTATTTTTAAAAGATTTTAAAAAATATTTTAATAACTAGATTTCAATATAATTAATTTCCTTTTAGCCCAATATATTTTATTTTATGCATACAAACAATATTCTGAGAAGGAATCCACAGTCTTCACCAGATTACCAAGGAGGGTCCAGTACTCAAATAAAGGTTAAAAGACCCTGCTACCATCCTGTCAACTCATAAGCAAATGATGTCCAAAGTATCTTCCAGGCCTCAGTTCACAGTCTGTAATCATTAAATACATCTGCACAGAAAGACTGCCTTATCTCCTGATAAGGTTTCATTAGCCCTAGAGCCTGATCTGACTCCAGGCTCCAGAACTCAAATATTCTTTGGGACCTTTGGCTCATTATTGTCTTCTCCAAGGTGGACCCAGGAAAGTAGGGTTCTATCCTAGGCTGCCAAGACCAACTTTCAGGTGAACAGAAACTCTTGAAGTTTCTATCTAAAAGGGCCTTCTCTCTTGACAAGCCTCAGATGTGCTCTGATACATTCTCAAATCCCTAGAATGTCACTGGAACCAAATACAAAAACCACCTTAGCAGATGGGGAGACCAAAGTTCAGGAAATTAAAGGAGAAACAGAAAACAGCTCAAAGTACATGGGAAGTCATTCATGTGTGTAGTGTGCTGAAGTAGGGAACCTTCGAAAAATTCTATTTGGTGACCTAAAATTCACACTTACACTACCATCTGTAAACCAACCTAGAACCTAGAAAATGAAAATTGAGTTGTTCTGGCCTTAACAGATAGTCTTTTCTTTTTTTGTTATAATATAATGGGTCATAGAGGGAAAAGAAAACTTAAGTGGATCTTCATAGCTCTAATAGATTTGATAGAGGAGAATAAAATGAGATTTGGGAACTACTTTTGGGTTTGATCGGTCTAAGTTATCCTGTTTCTCTATAAATATGAATATAATCCAATAGATTTCTTTCTGGAGAAGTCCTAAAAACATCCCTTCAGGTGAGTACAGGAATCAGAATCCTAACCTATTGCTAGTCTAAGTAAGGTGGGGAAAGTTAAATCCAGTGTCACCTTGAGGGGATTCACTGGGAGGCCCAGTATTGAATTCTGATCCCCAGATTTTCTACATTAAGATAAGACAATTATATTTTCCAATCTGTACATAAAGGCAATGATTCTAAGGGGCTGAAATTGAATCAATTACTCCTATAATTTATGCCAAAAAATATCCCAATTCTCAATGAAGCAATAGAAACAAGTCTCTTCTCTCTCCTTTTGTCTCAAAATCTACCTTGAACTCAAAATTTTTCTCTTTCCTACTTATCTTACTTAAAAGGGCCTCCATCTCCCTGCTCACACTAAAGTTTTTTTTTGAAGCATGAATGTTTCATATGCAAACAATACAAAATACCCTCATGGTCAAACGGCCATAAATCAAATGCTCTCCCTGAATATAATGCTGTCTAAATCTTTCCCACCGGGCCGTCATGCTAAAGAAATTGCTACTGAGTGCAGAGTTATTGTGTTTCTAGGAAAGCCTTTAATTATACTGGTCATTCTGAGTTCCTGGGGACAATTACAGTACTGAGGAACATGGTGGACCCACGGCTGGTCATAGAAAAATGGGCTTTAGGATAGAAACCTATGCAGCTGTCCCCTAATAAGTCTCTTTAAAGGCAAATCTGAACTGCCCTCAATAGCCTTAAGCCTCACAGGCTGGAGTTAGTTCACCATTTAGATAGAATCAGTGATGGTAAACGTGCCAGAATGGGGCAGGTACTTAACCAAGGGTCAGGAGACCGAGCAGTAACACACCAAGTGCTGGTACTAAATGTTCACTGTGCGCCCTCAAGAAAGGTCTCAGTGTTCCCATAAGTACAAGAATTTAACTCGATGATTACTAAACATCCTTCCAACTCTAATATTCTGTGATTATATGATAAGTACTACAGCTATTTGAGGGGAAAGTATTTTAAATTTTCTCATAAATAAAAAAAGGGATTCAGAGAATGACATGGCCTTCAGTTTCCTCATCTGTAAACTGAGAAGACTGAATTATCTCTGATCTCCCTCCCTTTCTGTTCTTATCCACGTAGGGTGGAATATCAGTTTCAATAGGGGAGACAAGGGAAGATTTACTAAATGCCTACTGTGTACCAAGCATGATGCTCAGTACTTTATCAATATCAGTGGCATATTTGTGATAACGATGATCACTACTCCATGCATGTAAATGAAATAGGACAGAGCTTGGATAAAGCCACAGACAACGTGTTCATTACATATGAAGCTGAAACAAAGCTACAGAGGACAGCTACCCTGTTGGAAGTCCGTCAGGAGCCAAAAAGATCTTGGCACGTTACCAAATCTAACTGGGATTACTAAATCCAATTAGGATAAATGTAAAGTCTTCTACTTTTGAGTTTAAAATTCAGCATTACAGGTCTAAGACAGGGAAGGCATAGATAAACAGCAGTCAAAATGAAAATAGATTTGCAGGTTTTAGTGGACTGCATGCCCAAAATGAGTCAACAAGGAACATTAAGAATGACGCTATAGGCAGAACAACAGTCCGGTCAGACTAAATACATTTTTAGGTTCTGAGAGCGATGTGTTAGGAAGGGCACTGATAAGCTAGACCACAGGATAGACTAATTGTCATTTATGTGAGTGATGGCACTCCTTCAGAAGCACTTTCACTTCTGAGATTCTTTGATCCAGAGGAGGACAAGGGAGATGGTGATGAGTTTCTAGATCACTACATGTAAAGAGAGTCTGAAAAAACTACAGATGGTTAGCCTGAAGAACTGACTTGGGTAGAAAGGTTGGGGAAGGGGGAGTCATTTTTAAATGTCTTTAAGCACTTGAAGGGCTATCACATGGAAAAGAGATTAGACTTATGAAATCATAGGATTAGCTCTTCTCTCAATAAAGCAGAAAACTGGGATGACATAAGGTAGAAATCCAAAACAAGTTATAATGAAAGACTTTTAAAAGCACCCATTTTCTAGTTCTTATGTCGGAGGATATATGTCTTAGGGAAACACTTTCTTAAAAATTTTCCATTAATTCTCACAGGGATGTTTTTTCAAAAGAGGGTTATGAATAATATTTTGCCAGTTTTAAATTAATCAAACAATAAATGAAAGTCATTTGTTTCCTGTATGGAAGGCACATCAGTGTAAATATTACTAAATGATTTGGATTTTAATTTCTTAATATATTTGCAAGATAAGAACAGTGATTCCCTGCAGATGAGTGGGCTGTGTATTGGTTTAAGCTTTTATGACTTTCATTTGCTTCCACTGGGGAAAAGGGCTTTGGCATACAACATCATCAAGCCACTCCTGCTTCTCTGCATTCGTGGACTGCAGAAACTCTTCTACAAAAAATTCAGCATTAATAGACCTATAAAGATAAATGTGCTTAATGATCCTCCAGCCTGAAATGCAGCTTTTTTAAAACAAAAAACCAATTTACTCACATGGCATTAATGAGATGAGTTGATTCTGTTTGGCGGTTCAAGTTCTTGTCTTCCAGAGTCATGCTGGAATATTTACACATCATATACTGCCAAAGAAGAGCAGTCCCGACAAAGTTAATGATCTTTCTGGAAGCACAAAACTGTCATATGACATTTTCATCTACTTCACCTCCAACCCTCAAACCATTCACAGACTAAAAATACATCATTAACCAAAGCAAAAACCTGCAAATGAGGTAACAATTTGCTTTTTCTTCCTTCTTTAATGAAGGCGTGAGTCTCAGACAATGTGGTCTAATAAGACATTAGCTAATAACTTCCCTGCCTTTCCCTCTGTCCCTTAAAAACTTCATTTCATCAATCAACGCACATGGGCATCATCTTGTTGATGAGAGAAGAGTGCAGCAAAAGTTTTTTGAAGACAAGTGGTCTCTCTGAGATCCACTTAGGTCAAATAGAAGAGATAGACTGTAAGCTAAAAGAGTAAAGACCAAACAACTCCTAAAGAGTGAATAATTCACTTCCTTCTCACCATCTACATACAGCCAGCTCACCATTTACAGAGGGCCATCTACACAGAAACAGCATAAATCAACCAATAAGCACTTACTCTATGCCAGACACTATATTTGGGGCACAAAAAGGGCAAAAATAGTTCCTTCCCTCAAGGTGCTTACATTTTAAATTCACCTAATTTATTGGAAGGTTTCAATAATAAGAGGGTAAGTTTCATTCAAATCAATAAACATTTATTTGGCACCTTGAGTGAACTATATGCAAGGCACTGTCTAGAAGTTGGGGATTCAAAGGCAAAAAAACAAAAACAAAAACCCAGTCCCAATCTTTAAGGATGGTCTAGGAAGAGGCCAGATTTCAGTATGCTCTTGTCTTTCTAAATACATTCACCGAGAGTTTTGTTGATAACACTAAAATGCATGACATCTAGGATGGCCTTTTGGCTAGCATGCAAAACTTAAACCTTGACTCCCTACATCTAAGGATACACCAGGTATCCTCTACTACAATGAAGCTGTCATGTCTGAGAAGTCCCTTTCCTACATTTTAATCTCATTTTTCCTATTCTCAATGAATGCTAATGCAGCTTACTCCCAAAAGCATCTCTTCAAGGCACACGATTCTTATTTAAATGCTAATAAGGGCTCTTCTCTATCTTTTTCATATAAATACCTGCAGTTGTTCGTCTATATAAGGGATTTTTAAAATTTCTATCGCTGATGGTCTCAATGAAGGACTCTTGTTCAACATACTGTAATGTTAAAAAAAAAAAACATTTTTTCAAAAGATTGAAAATATAAATGCAAAGCCAAAGTCATATGGGTGGAGAAAACCTGTATTTCAGTTACCTTTGCATGATGGCATTCAGCTCCTCTGGGTATCTAGCAGGAAGAGAAGGTGTGTCACCATCAACAATTTTTAAAACAATGGACAAGAAATTGTGACCAGTGAATGCATGATTCATGCAACAAAGCTCATACAGAATGCATGCCAGTGACCTAGAAGAACAAAGACAAAGATTTTAAATGGAGGTATGGGGAAAAGGAGGGTAAGGTGCAATTCCAGAGGTGTTTATCACCCACAGTTACGAGCCCACTGGAGCATGACTGTGAAGCACCTCCAACTACTTTCTTTGCCTGATGGAAAATCCCAACTCTACACTGCTCCTGTCTGTTACAATGTAGATTTGCAGAGAAAGAAGTGAAATGGGCAAACAAAAGCTAATCTTGGACAGCTGTGGAATTACAGAAAAAAACATGCATGAAGGCCTCATCAGCCTGAGGCAGCCCTGACACAGGCAGAGTTCCAAACATTTAGAATCCTCAACTTTGCTTTTTGCAGTTTTTACTAAGACAGCTGGATGGCATGGTGCATGCAGCACTGGACTTGGAGTCAGAAAGATCTGAATTCAAATTCTGCCTCAGATGCTCATTTAAACAAACTCATTGTTTACCAATCTTATGACATCCTCTATCCGTCTTGCAAGTAGATAACTACCTGCATGAACAATTGAATGTTCTAATGCTTGTCTGAGACACAGCTGGGCATAATGGGTAAAGGACTGGACTTGGCGTTAGGAAACTCAAGGTATAAGCCCTGCCTTTGACTATGCTAGCTAAGTGGTCATGGACAGTTATTTAACTTATTGCTGCTACCAGGCAATTTTCTAAGACTATAAGTTACAGAAGTAGTGCTTATCTGGATTGGTGAAGGGGATTTTCCATTCAGATTTCCCCACACTGATGAAATCATTCTATTTAAACAAAAACAAAAACAAAAACAATTCTCTGTTTTGAGTATGACAGTCTAGAGTATGCAAGTCCTGGATTTGTCCAAAACAATCTTTGAAATAACCCTGAAAGAGAGTATGTCTGAATCATAAAAAACTCTTCTTTTAAAAAATTTATTTATTTTTAGTTTTCAACATTCACTTCCATAAGTTTTAAATTTTCTCCTCCTCCCTCCCCAACATAATCTGATATATGCTCAACACATATATTCCTATTAAACATATTTTCCCATTATTCATATTGCATAGAAGAATTATAACAAATGGGAGAAACCATGAGAAAGAAAAACAAAGCATAACAAAAAGGAAAACAGTCTCCTTTGCTCTGCATGCTGACTCTGTAGTTCTTCTTCTGAATGTGGATGTCTAAGAAAATCTTTTTAAAGAGATTTGGTCAATTTTCTATTATAATATTGTAATTTTTCAGTGGATTTGCATAGAAATTTGTGTTTGTAAAATTCAACATGACCCAATTTGATCTAGCCTTTTATATGAGTCCAGGTAGAAACTAGAAAAGTACTCCCTCCTCTGGATTCCACCTTCAGTGTTATTTGGTAGGTCCAGCCAAATCCTTTCTTCTCCAACCAGACAACTCCTACTCACTACGCACTACCATGCCCTGGACTCCACAAGTTCAAAGGTCTTTCTTTGCTTAGGTATGAGAGCAGGAGAGGAGAAGTGAATGAAAATGTATGATCCAGCCTCCCAGCTCTAGCCCAGAAAGTAAACTCCAACTCATTTTATCCTAGGACAAAGAAAAGACAAAATCCCTCTTGAATGGGAGGGAGAGATAATAAGAACAAGCATTTAATTATTGTCTGCTACGTGCCAGGCATTGTGCTTAGAAGTGCTTTATAAATATTTTATTTGATAATCTGAAATTGAAATTAGAAAAGGAGGGCTTAAGTGGTACTTCACTAGCTACCCAAATTCTTTGGGAAGGAAAATCTGACACCCCTCACATTCTTGTTCCTCTAGCCCAGGGGATGAAGGTACCAGTTGCCTCCATGGAGCCTGGATTAATTTTCTTCATGCCCAACATCTTTGCCACCACCATGTCTCATTTACCAAATCCCAACCCAGTCTCCAACACTTCTCTCGAAAGAGTCTCCAAAAAGGATCCATTTATACAGAAACAAGTTGTGGTATGTGAATGCAATAGAATATTATTGTGCTATAAGAAATATAACAAGAAGGATAGTTTCAGAAAGCCTGCAAAAATTTAAATGAACTGATGCAGAGTGAAGTGAGAGAACCAGAACACTGTCCACAGTCACAGCAACATTGTATGATGAATAACCAGGACTTAGCTATTCTCAGCATTACAGTGATCCAAGACAATCTCAAAGGACTTATGATGAAAAATGCTATCCTCCTCCAAAGAGAACTGATGTTATCTGGTGTCTCTGTTTCTTTCCTTCCTTTCTTCTTTCCTTTTTTCTTTCTTTCCGTGTTTTCTTCCACAACATGACTAATGTGGAAATGTTTTACATGATTACAGATATATAACCTACATCAGATTGTCACTGTCTCAAGGGAGAGGAGGAGAGAGAGGAGGGGATGGAGGAAAGGGCAGAATTTGGAACTCAAAAAACCAACAAAGAATGTTAAAAATTGTTTTACTTGTAATTCTGTTGAAAAATAAAACATTACTGAAAAAGAAAAAGAAACACTCTCCAAGATTTCCTCCAGGGTAGGAAAAAGACAGCACTATCTCCCTGAAAGAATATCTAGAAACCTATGCAGGCTGTGAACTCTTCCTCCTGTCTATAGGGCCCTCCTATCTCAAAGCCTAATACATTTATTATTCACCATGCTGAAGGCACTGCGTCACTAAGCACACAAAGATGCAAAACAAAAACACAGCACAAACTAAAAAAAATACAAGAACAAAAAAAAAGAATAAGGAAAACCCTACTGTGAAGAAATTATTTTATGACATCAGTACTCATTCATATCATGGTATGTTATATAAAATTTTTTTGAATTGTGGGACAATGATCCAAACTATTCACAATCACAAATGCTTCTCATCTCCTTACAGAGAAGAGGTTACAGATTCAGGGTGCAGACTGAGATATATATTTTTTGGACATGGCTAACACAGGAATTTGTTTTACTTGATGATGTACATTTGTTAACAAGGGGTGTTTTTCTTTCTTTTTCAATTGGGAGGAGGAGGGAAGAGGGAGAGAAATTAGCTTTTTGTTTATTAAAAAAACAAACAAAACCAAACGTGTTAAAGGCAGTATTGTGGTCCCTTTAAAATAGGACAATTAGTATCCAGAGCAAGCTAACACTTGGGGTATTAGAAACTTGGTAGCTTTTGATAAGGAGAACACACTGTCCACCAGTTTCTAAATACCCTGAAATAGGAGAAACTCACTGTGGAAGGGGCTCTAAAGAAGAAAGAGTCATCAGAGGAAGGGCAGATTACTGCAGATTACAGCACCTGGAGCATCTTCTGTTTGATGGGCTGTGACAGAGGGGGAACCAGAGGCAGGGTAGGGAACTTGGAGAGGCAAGCACAGTATTTCTTCTGATAAGCAATATTCTCTCCTGATAAAGGGAAACTCAGAGTAAGCAGAAACCTGAGGCTGAGGTGGGTGTTCACACAGGGTAAAGCTGACCCCAAGTCTAGAGGAGCCTTGGGCAAGCCTACAGAGGGCTACCAGTGAGATTTCTTTCACTCAGATCCTGCCTAATTTCAGTTTCAAAAGCTGTCTCTTTTTAAGAAGTACAGGTGGGATGGGGACAACTATTCTAAGAATTGCATCAGCTCCCAGTCCAAAGGGGCTATGAGCCATCAGGAGACAGATTATCTCCATTGTTATTGATGGAGCATTCTATACTTCTAGTATCTCATTGGTTTTCCTGGTTCTTTCATTGCTTTATCTGTCTTAAAGGAAAAAATATAATAAACGTTGCTTCTTGTTGGGTGTGCCTGCTCATTTGAGGCTCCCAGAGAATGCCAACAGCATGCACTAGTGCTCTGCAAGAACTATATCTCAAGACTAGGTCAGGGCTACTGGACATATTAATACTCCTACTACCTACCTCGTGGGTTTGCTCTAAGGACCCAATACCTAAATGTAAAGAGCTTAGAAACCATAAAGTACTTCATATAGACTAATATGCATTGCTACTATTATTGTTAACATAACTATAGTAATTAACCACATCAGTAAATATTATGTTTACTGTTCTGTTTTTCTTGTGGGCAAGTGTAACAGGAAAGACCCCAGCATACACAGGAGGGCCTGTTGAACAGATCCTTAGATCTGCTTTACTAAAAGGAAAGCAATTTTTGAGGGGTCAACAATCCAGTTTATTCAATCACATATATCATTCAGTTAGTTCAGGGGAAAAAATCAGCACCCAGAACTTTGAAGAAAACATAAATAAAAACGAATGGACAAGACTTCCAACTGTCTGGCCATAAGCAATACATACATCACAGATCAACAGACAAATCCAGCTCTCTGACCAGTAGATACATATATACATGGTCACCAGAGAGAGAAGCACAAACATCTGGATTTTCAAGGCTAGGGATTCCTTAGTGGCTTCCCAGAATCTCATTGGGCATACAAACCTTCTTCCAAAAACTAAGCTCCAAAGTAAAACCTCACTCAGAGTATTTATAAACTTTTCAGAGTTAAAGGGCATCTCAACCCCTGAGAACCAATGCCTCATTATAAATTAACAAAAGGTGTGGGTCTTCCAATAACAACAAAAAAAATCTCTCCTAATCATGCTTCCTTTAATGGGCAGGTCCATTAATGTGTTGGGAAGATCTTTAACTCTCATTAGAATGACAGAAGAGGTAGGAGAGAGATTTGTATTGCATATTATATGTTTCAATTTCTATCTTTATTACTGCAAACTGAGCATCTCTCAATTTTCAACTCTTAGAGAGGAACATCATCCAAGAGTCGTAGTTTGGAAGGCTGGAGGATAACTACAGCAAAAAGAATGAGAAAGACTGAATTGTCTGTTGTTAGTTGAGCTCAGGACACACTACTGTCCTAGTCACACCCAGTGGTGTGTTGGGAGTTGGTTCAAACCGTTTCCTGAAAGGTAACTGTTAAATTTTCAGTGTGAGTATTTATACCTTGGAAATTTTTTTTAAAAGTATTTTTACCTTAAAAAATTTTTAAATCTAAAAAAAAATTTTTTTAAACAGAGGTTATAAATTAGGGCTTACTTTATTGCTTCGTTGAGTGTCTAGACTTAAGAAAGTGATGTAAAATGTTAATAATGCAGATTAAACTCTGAAATGTGTCATTATATTTTTTCTGGAGAGCTGATTGTTAAACATTTACTAGCACACCTCTGGTCCTACCAATGCGCAAGGTACATTGAAATACAGAATCAGGAGCCCAATGAGAGGACCACACAAACCAGAAGACGAAATTAGTCTAATAGCAAGACATCCTATTGGGAGCTTATTTCATTGGGAAAGAAAATTACTGAAAAACTGAGATTCCTACAGCTTCACCAATCAATCAGCATCTACTATCTGCTATGTATCAGGCCAGATGCTAAGTGTGGAGAATATGATGAAAAAACAAAAATGGCCTTTGGTCTCAATGAATTTACATTCTGAGGGAGACACTATACAAAAGATAATGGCTTGAAATTGAGAACACATCTAATAGCCTGACTTGGAAGTCTAGATCTCTGACCCTAGTCCAGTTTTCAGGAAGTGAATACTGGGATTGTTTGAAAAGTGAATACACAGAATGCTGGGATTGACTGATACAACTTTCCCTCTTTTTTTTCATCAGCTGGTTGATTTTTGTCATGCTTTGTAGTAAACTGCTTTCAAGTATATAAGAAAGTGGGGAAATGTGTTGTTTTCTGCAATGTTAGGTGGGCATTTAGGGTTCTACAAGCTGGAGTAGAAGTTAGGAGAGCAGTCCCAGAAGAAAATATGGTTGCAGCTAGGGACCATAGTAACAGCAATAAATCAATCTGGGATTTGCTAGAAGAAAACAGCAGTATTTAGGATCTGGTCATGAGGCATAATCATAGACTTTTGCTATGGTGACAAAATAATTAGGTTTTCTATCTTTATAGAAAAAGCATAATTGGGTTGAAAAAGTACAATATATTCTATGTGATATCCATGAGAAGCCAACCTATTCAGACCTCAAGGATGTAATTTAGGTAGTAGCATCTCCCTAGTGATAGAGAATTCAAATTATAATGAGAAAATCAACGTATGTTGATCCCTTGCTCCACAAAATAGAAATTCAGGACTTGTACTTGGAAATGTCCTAGGCAAGATCGATTATTATAAAGATAAAAAGAATGAGTTTATGTTGTAAAGTAATAAGAATGAATATTTGCTCTTGTATTTAAAAATACCATCACAGAAATGACTTTGTATTTTGTATGAACAGAGTAAACAGTGTGGCATTATCGTGGGTGTGGGAAGCATAAAAATCTAGAAGTAGATGGCAAAGATAAACCATCTTCGTGGTACAAATAGTCAGTTATGAATAACAGGCAAGTGGGGGCACTTTATATGAATTGCTACTGAATCAATGTTAAAGCAGTCAATGTTAAACAAATTCTAGCATACCGAAAACGTGATATATGAAGAAATTGGCTAAGGAGAGCAATGTATTTTTCTTGCGATGATTTTTTAAAATACAATGATTAAATGTCACTAGGAAAATACTGTTAAGACTGGAGAAAATAACTCTTATCCACAAGGAACAAATTTGGCCACACCCTTACAAGAGCTACTTTAAAAGGAAAAAACCTACATCTAAGTTGAAAATTAATTACACAAAAAGTGACACATAAAATTGTTTTTTATGAAAAGTGTTTGAGGGTTTTTTTTTATTTCTTTCAAATGCTCTCTTGTTCTTTGCAGCAAATCATTCATGTCTTGCCAAGAGCAAATGATAGTCTTTCCCTCAGTTCTCTCTATTCAGATCTTTCTGATATCCTCTGAAATACTAAACTATTTAGACCCTCAATGTATAAACTTTTCTCTAGAATGAAGTCAGGCACCCCTAGAATTTATATTCAGCCATCATAGCTTCAAGAGGCACATTTAATACACGGATGCAATAATGTTAGTAACGCACACTCTCTCTAGTCACATGGATGTTGGAGGCTCCATGACACTATGGAAAGAGCAACGAACTTGGAATGACAGGACCTAAATTTGAATCCTGGCTCTTACTACCTGGGTGACCTTAGGCAAGTGATTTTGCCTTTCTGGGCCTCAGTTTCCCTATCTGTAAAATGAAGGGATTAGACCAGATGACCTCTGGAGCTCCAGACCTCTGATCTTGGAACTAATGCGATTTCCAACTATATCTAATATATGTCCAGTTCCTTGGGTCCATACTTCACCCGTGCAATTCTTCACAAATGTGAATTGTTGTATCAATGCAAACACATCACCATGACTGGAAGAACAGATCCAAGTCACACCCTACTGTTAATGGCAGAGTAGCAAAATAGGAGACCAGAATGTTATTATACATTAGATGAACCTGGCTCATGAACAATTTTGACAAAACATAAGCTTTATGGATTTTTTCGTTGGGACCTAGGATTTCATCAATATGGGGAACTCCTGATATGGAAATTGCCTTTAATAATGGAGATGTGCAATTCCTCTGTCTAAAGGAGTTGCCTGAGGCACTGAAGGTGCCCAAGGAGAAGCTGAGAGTAGGCAAGTGTCAAAGTCAGGGTTTGAACCTGAGCTCTTCCAGACCAGAGGTGTCAAACAGGAGGTCTGAACCAGACTGAAATGTCATTGGAAAATATTTAACAAAACAAAGAAAAACACAGGAGAACATAGATAAAATCAACATGTGGTTTTCTAGTGGTTCCTGTTTCTGTTTGACTTTGACATCAAGGTGCTACTCACTTAGTGAATTACAGTGATATAAACTGAGGCATTGTTAAAAAAAAAAGATTATCGTCTTTCTGCTACTTCCTCACTGTACCTGTGTGTGTGTGTGTGTGTGTGTGTGTGTGTGTGTGTGTTTAATTTCATTTGAAAGGCAACAATTCATCGCAGTTAACATCTGAACTATTTTTTCTGAGTTCAGAGTTAAACTACTTGTTTATCAGGAAATCATTTCCCAGTAGTCAAGAATTACTGAAGCAAGACTGTGCTGGAGGAAAGTTGGGAACATTCCAGCTTAGCTTACTAGACAGGGTCAATGTATTGATCATCCTTTGTTTTCAAAGAGGACCAACGTTGTTCAGGTCAGGGCACGATGTGTTTGGCTGTGGCTGATCAGTCCAATATAATGTGGGTAGTCAGGGTTTGAAACTTATTCTATTCAGATTATGTAGAAGAATACACTTTTTTTTTCAAAGATGAATCCAGTTCAGACTCAAGGACTTATAATGATGAACGAGGTCATTCATTGTATTCACACCAAGGTCTCCTAACCTGGTCTTTCCGGAAGGATGAAATGGGGTAACAGTGACTGGCTCTGGATTTCTTGAGAGGAAAATAAGTCAGTTCTATGTTTTCATGGAATGTTACAGTCTCGAGAAAAGTGAAATGGATGATCATCCAAAAGGCCATGGAGAGGTTCATGGTGGGTATGAAAAGGGTACAATATGTTACAAATGAAAAACCACAAAGAATAGGACTGAAAAAAAAAGAAATGGGTCAATCATATAGCAAAAGTAAAGGATAACTGAGGGGCAGCCCATTTGCCTTACTGATATGTACATAATGTCCAAGAATTAAGAGGCAGTCTCCTAGTTCAATGGGTTTGTCAAGAGGACACGGATACCAGCTTCACAGCTTGGGCAGGCAAGGCTGGATCTTCACTGTTGGAGAGATGCCTCCATTGATGAAAGCACAGATCCACTGACATAATAGGATAAATTCTAGGTTTAGCTCTCCCATTAAATTCTCTCCCCAAATACCCAAGTCTCCAATTTGTATTGTTATCTTTTTTTGCTTATTCCTGAATCTTGAGCAGATGTTGCAATGACTATGTTTTTAGCCTTAAGGGACTGACAAAGTTTGTAGGAATAGATTTTACATTTCATGGGATGTTTAAACTATTTTTACTGACGTACATTGTCTTTAATTTACGTAATGTGAATTCTATGTGCTTTTGTGCCCTGAAGGCTGCAGATCCACATGGCATTCTTTATCAGATTCTATAGCTTTCAGTCCTCCAACCCTTGGAAGTGACTTTTAGTGAATGGAAATTGAAACTGACTTTGGTTAAAAACAAATACCAACCCCAAGTACATATTCTGTGTGCTTCCAGTAGAGAAACTGATGATTTTCATAACAAATGCCATACATTCTAACAAGAGAAGATTTGGTATTTAAATATGCTTTCAGAAATGGATACAATTTGAAATTGGTAAAGCATTACTGGCTTACATTATATGATATAATCATAGAATTGTTTACTAAACAGGTGTTGGAATGAAACTTCCTGCCTGGCTCTCAAAATTTTAGAACATTTTCTAAAAAAATAGGAAGTATATGGTTTTGTTTTCTTTGGGGCCACAGAGTGTTAAGGCATTTACTTAAATTCTATGAATGCTCTCTGGCCACAATTAAACTCATCTTCCTTCTACCCCTTCACTGTACTTGTCTTCCAAGGTTATATCATTGACTCTCCTCTGTCTCTGTCTCTGTCTCTCTCTCTCCACTCTCAGCATCTCATCCACTCCCACGGATTCAAGCACTACAGCTTTGTACATGACACCTAAATCTATTACTTCATTCCCTGATATTCCCCAGAACTCCAGACTTGTATTTCTAACTGCTTCCTGGACAGCTTCATCTAGTATCCTAATAGCACCTTAAATTCAACATGTCTAAAACGGAATTAATCATCTTTCCAAAAACCTATCCTTCCTTCAAATTGTGTGTGTATGTGTGTGTATATATATATACACACACATATAACCATACAGAGAGAGACAGAGAGAGAGAGAGAAAGAGAAAGAGAGGGGAGTGAAGAGAGGGAGAGTGTTATAGGTATCTTTTGATTCCAAATCAGAGAAGGGAAGAGAAAGGTGTTGGGTCAGTCATCTCATCACTAGTTTGCATTAAATTGTTCTAGAATTACCACGGTAACCCTGAGAACACTGTCTATTAGATCATGCCAGGTGTGGGAACCAAGATAAAAGATAAGTATGAGCTTAAAGTACTGGTCTCTTATAACTGTGCATGATATGGTGGAAAGTATACTGGGAAAAGAAGTCAAAAGGGCAGGGTTTTAGGTTCATCTCTTCCACTAACTAGCTATGTGAACTTGAACAAACCAGTTTACTATGTAAGCCTCTGCTTCCTCATATATAAGATAAGGATGATATTGTTTGCACTGCCTACTTTCCAGGATTGTCAAGAGGCTCAGAAGAGTTAATGTATATAAAAAACTTATAAAAATGCAAAATAGTCAAATTAGCCATAAAGTATTATATAAACATGAGCTCTATGTGTGTGAATTAACAAAGACCTTTCAGATCAGTGTGTACATTATGAGAGTATTTGAGAGAGAGAGTGTGTGTGTATGTATGTGTGTGTTTGTGTGTGTGTGTGTGTGTACCTCACATCTGTTCTTGAGCATCCAACAGCACAAGATTCCTATGACCTGTCTGATTCTCCTCTGCCCATTCAGTCATTCAGCTAGCTACATTCCAAGTGGAGGAAAGGACAACTGAGAAAACAGTTAAGGTGACACAGAGGAAAATACGGACTTTTATCTACAAGCCAGGACAAGATTTGCATTTTCTTTTTTCAAAGTACAACCAACTGTTCCTAAGTAAGTAAATCAATTCCAGAGAGGCTCAAGTTAAAAGAGGCACTGAGAAATAAATGGAAGGCTGAGATCAGGTGCGATCCAAGGCCTATTTATTACACCTGAACTCCATAAAAATTACCATCTGTCTAAGCCCACCAGAACTACCTGGAGGATTGCTGCAGCTATAGCTGATAATGAATTGCAAATGTAACTGGGGCAGTGCCTTATCTCAAGGCAACCCAAATCATTCTCAGCTATCTGTCATCACAAAATCTGCAAAGTCCTGAAAACAAAATAATAATAATTGTGTTACACACTAAAACATTCAGAGAACTTTTTTTCTATTTCAGAATGTTCTGCTGATCAATTCCATTTAGACACTATAGTTTATTCTGATGTTTTCATATTCTTCATTCATTCTCTCATTCACTTATTCATTCAACAAACATTTATTAAGCCCTTACTAGGTGCCAATACTGTGACAAGCACGGAGAAAAAGGCAGGATGAATCAGACTGCAATCTTCCATTTCTTGTTAAGTGCATCTTTTCACTTAAGTCTGCCTGGAATTGATTTATTTGCCTAGATATAGTTGGTTGTAGCTTAGAAAAAAGAAAATGCAAAATCACAATGTGACTTCTAGATAAAGCCCATATTTTCCCCTATCTCACCTTAACTTTCCTTTCCCTCTGCTTTCAGGATTGTTAGTCTAATAAATGAAACAGTCCCTGCCTTCAAGGTGCCTGCATTCTATCAGTGAGAAACAAACATGGACACAGAAAAGGAAACAGAATATATATGAAGTAGACTCACACCATATACAAAGATAAGTTTCAGGTAGATATATGAATGAGATATAAAAATTCATATCATAAATAAACTAGAGAAGCAAGGAAAAAGCTGCCTTAGATCTATGTAGAGGGGAAAAGTTTATGACCAAATAAGAGATGTAGAGGATCACACTAGATAAAATGGGCAATTTTAATTATATAAAATATAAAAGTTTTTGTGCAAACTAATATAATTACAATTAGGAGGAAAACAAGGAAATGAATAAAGATCTTTGCAGCAAGTTTCTCTGATAAGGCTTTCATATCCAAGATATATAAGGAACTGGTTCAAATATACAAAACTGAGAGTCTTTCCTCAATAGAAAAAAAGGTCAAAGAATATGAACAAGCAGTTTTCAGAGGGAGACAATAAAACTATCAACAATAATATGAAAAAATGTTCCATCACTAATTATAGGAAAAATGCAAATTAAAATAACTTTGAGATTCCAACTCATATCTATTGAACTAGCAAGAGGAAAATGACAAATGTTCAAAGGGCTTCAGGATAACAAGTGTTGATGGATCTGTGAAATGGTTGAGCCATTCTGTAAAGCAATTTGGAGCTATGCCCAGAAAGTTACTAAATTATGCATATTCTTTGAACTAACAATAAATAGACCACTTCTGGGACTACTAAGAGGGAAAAGGTCTATATATACAAAAACATTTATAGCAGTTCTTTCCATAGTGGGCAAAAATTGGAAACTAAGGGGACGTTCAGCTGGAGAATGACCAGACAAACAATAGTATATAAATGTCCTGGAACCTTATTGGGCCAGAAGAGATCACAAAATGGACATTTTCAGAGGAAACTGGGAAGATTTCTTTGAAGCAACATGGAGTGAAGTAAGCAGAGCTCCATGAACAATCAAAATGATGAAAATGTTCTCTATCCAGTATTAAAGAGACAAGCAACTTTGAAAAACTTTAGAACTCTGATCAATTACATGACGAACCACATGTGCAGAGAACAGAAGCTGAAACATGCCAAGCACTTCCTGCTAAAGAGTTGATGATTTGAAAATGCAGGGAGACCGATGAACTTTCAGGTATAATCAATGCAGGCATTTGTTTTGGCTGGACCATGCAAGTTTATGACAAAGGTTTTCATTTTTTTTTTAACAACTGGGTGGGGTTTTTAATGGAGGGGACAGATTATAAATATATGTAAAAATAAATAAATTGGCTAAAATTTATACATACACACATATACATACACATAAAACATGAAGCGGCAACAAAGTGATTCTCAGGATGTTTGGGGTCCACCTTCAAAGAAGGGAAAGGAAAGTGAAAACCACTAGTTTAATTGAATAATAATATATCTAGTGCCTACCCCAATATAGTACTTACATGTAGAAGTATTTAATAAATGCTCACTGAATTGAATTCACTAGGAAAATATACATCCAGTACCTACTTATATGTGTTTTGTACTGGTCTTATTTTTTTTTAATTGTTCCCTCTATATCTGGGAATATAAAGATCCTTATCAGAGATATCTAATGACAATTTTTTCCCAATTCTCTTCTTCTCCTAGTTGTGTTGATTTGATTTTCTTTGTGCAAAAGTTGTTCGATTTCAAATAATCAAAATTATCTATTTTTATCTTTAGTGGTTACCTCTATCCCTTTGTGACTAAGAATTCTCTCCCCAGCTGTAACCATGAGAGGTATCTTAGACTGGTTCTCATCCAATCTTTTTTGAATGACCCTTATGTCACTTATCTACTTTGAGCTTATTGTGGCAAATGGGTGTGAGATGTTGGTCTCAACCTCATTTTTCTTGAATTACATTTGTTTGTCCAGCAGTCCTTGTCAAACTAAAACTTGCTTCCTCTAATTCTGGTTCTTGAGTTTATCAAACACTGGGTTAGCAAAGTTAATTATGTCTGATTCTTCATTATCTAGTCTTTGAAACTCATCTTTTCTATGTTCTACACCACTACTAAATAGCTTTGATGCTCACTGTTACGTATCTGTTTGTAGAGTAAAACCAAGTAAACAAGAGCATTAGATCTTCATTTAAGCAGTGGTCCAAATGTAAGTTTTTGGATGAAATTCAATTTTAGTAAAAATTCTTCCCAAATACAAATAATTGAATTAGATGTTACAGACTCATGTTAAAAGAATAGTTTTTTAAGTAAGACTGGTATTAGATCTGCTATTTAGGTCAATGAACATTCATTAAATACTTACGAGGTGTCAGGCACTATGCTAAGTGCTAGGAAAACAAAGAAATGGGGGGGGAATAGTGTTTGAATCCGGGAAGCTCACAATCTAAAGTGAAATAAAAAAAATTGCACAAACAAAATAGATAAGATATATACTCTAAAAATGGAAGATGATCTAGGGGCAAGGAAGTAGGGTGGAGAGAAGGGTTGTATGGGGCAGTTAGGGGCTGGGAGAGATCTCTGGCTGAATACAGGCTTGGAGTAGGGTCTTGAAGGAAACCAGAGAAGCCAGGAGGAAGAAATGAAGGAGAGCATTCCAGGCTTGAGTGATGTCCACCTGCTCCCAGAAGCTACTGCAACAGTTCAAGCCTGAGGTGATAAGGGAAAGAAGCGGGGCATATTCAAAAGATGCTGGACAGGTCTTGGCAATAGCTTAGATATGGGGATGGTGAGAGTGAGGAGTCCAGGATGACCCCTAGTTTGAGAGCCTGAGGGACTGGGAGGATGGTGTTGCCCTATATAGTAATAGGGAAGATAAAATTGGGGGAGGTTTAGGGTGAAAGATGAGATGTGTTTTTTGGACTTGTTTGTCCAAATTTGGACATGGTGTTTAAGATGCCTACTGGACATCCAGCTTGAGCTATCTGAAAGACAGCTGAAGATGCATGATGGGAGGTCAGCAGAGAGTTTGCGGAAGAATAGATAGATGTGAAAATCATCAGCATAGAGATGGTAGGTAATTAAATCTCTGGAAACTAATGAGATCACCCAGTGATATAGTACAGAGAGAAAAGAGGGCCCAGGACAGAACCCTGAGGGACATGTATAATCAGCTTGATCTGAAGGAGAATCCAGCAAAGGAGACCAAAAGGAGCTGTCAAATAGGTAAGAGGAGAACTAAGAGATACTGTGTCCCAAAAACCTAGAGAGAGAATATCACCGAAGAGGCAGTGATCGTGTCAAAGGCTGCAGAGAGGCGGATGAGATGGAGAATTGAGAAAATGTCAGTGGCACTTTAGAGATCATTGGTAACTGAAAAGAGTAGTTCCAGCGGAATGATAGGTCAGAAGCCAGATTATAGGGCATTAAAAAGAGGTGGGGGAGGGGGAGAAATTGGAGGCACTTACTGTAAAGGGCAGAAGATACAAAGTAATGGTTAACTGGAATGGAAGGATCAGGTAAGAGTTTCTTCAGGGGGAGGGTAATGGCATGTCTGTACCTATATAGGGAGAAGTTAAAGATAAGTGAAATAGTAGGGATGGAAGAGGAGGAAAATCTGTTGGAGGAGATGGGACAGAATGGAATCACTTGAATAAGTAGAGGAAGTTTTCAAGCACTTGGGGTGAGGTCTTCAAGAGCCATTGTAGAGAGTGAGACAGTAAGTTGATAAGGTACATATAAGATTGTCTAGTAGCAGTAAGGTCTCAGTTGAGGGTATATAACATAAATCTGTAGTGGATTCTAGACAGTTGTAGAGTTCTCTCCACTGCATTTTGCAGCACATATGTAGGAAGATATCATAGGATTCATGGTAGTTGGGGTGTATATTGCATATTGGGGGATGACATGTAAGAAAGCTAGAAAGACAGGGAGAAACTAGGTTGGGAAGAGCTTTAAATGCCAAAGGCAAGGCAAGGGGCATTCATGCTAAGCAGGGGTGCACAAATATAAGCAAAATGCTTGTGCCTACCCTCAAGGATCTTATTTTCTAATGGGGAAAGATGACACAGAAAAGGGAGCTGAAAAGCAGGGGATATGAGGGAAATTACCTGTGTAGGGTATGGAAAGTCAGAAATAGAGTTAGGGGGAGAACGAAAGTGGCCATCCTGGGTCTCTCCCCAAAACACAGACCTCGGGAGAAATTCATCAGTAGGAGTAGAGGTGGACATGGCAGAGGGATGCTCCACAGTAAGGAAATACCAGGATGAGATGGGTGCTGAGAGATAATGGCAAAATCCAGAAAGAAAAATCAGGGCTGGGAGGACAATACTAAACAGAGTTTCAATTTTATTCAGAGGTAATAGGAAGGCACTAGAATTTATTAAACAGGGAGGAAGATAAGCAGAGGAGGTTAACACCCTTCTAGAAAAGTCACAGTTCAAGAATATTCTAAGTATGACATTTGCAGTCATTGGTACTAATACAGTATCACTCACTCACAAGTATTTCCAAACTGTAATGAATCTATTCTACCATAAACAGATGTTTCAACATGGAAATCTACTGCTGAATTCTTAACCTTTTAAGGACTCCAATTTTCTCCTAGGGCCTCCCAGAGATTGCCCACCACACTTTTCTATCCATCACTGTAATTAGAAGTTCACTTTTATCCTTGACAGTCTTGTTTTTACAGTAGAAATTTTATTAACAGATGAGACCATCTTTGATATGGATATAATCAAAGTAATTACCATGGCCATATTAAGTTTGTCATTTGGGGTTGAGGGCTTCTGGCTTCTCAGCTCTCATCTTGTGGGGTAGGAAATAATCTTTATGAAAAGAGCAGCCTTGATCCCATTGCAAAGGAAAGACACAGCCCCCATCCCCTGCTTCACAACATCCTAGAGGCTCTGACACGTGAAGGTCGACTTGACTCAGATATTTCTGTGACTGTGTGACTGATGTATCTTCAATAGAGTGCAAAAGATGGAGGCTTTTTCTGATGTGCTATATACAACAAGCGTAGGTGTTGGAAATCACAGGTACTGCTGAGGACAAAAGCATCTTCTGGATTTGCAACATGTATATATGGATTTACTGTCATCAGATGTCATCTATCAGATATAAAGGTGGGTCAATATTTGTCATATTTGTCAAGAAGAGGGAGCTGTTTTCTTTTTTGCTGCAAAGAGTACCAAGAAGTAAAATGCTATAAGAGGATGTGTAGGTAGAGTATCTGGAGACAAAGGAGCATAGATTTAAAATAATCCCTTCTATTTTAGGCCTACATCTAAGTTCATTTGAATACAAAATTATTAAGTTGTCAAAGTCATGGTTAAGGTCCCATCAATATTTAGTAACCTGCAACACTTACATACTGTCTCTGCCTCGGGAGGAGTGATTTTACAGTATAACATTATCCTCAATATACCCTTGCAAATGACCTCAAAGTTCATCTAGTTCCACCGCACATTGCACAGATAGGAAAACTGAGACACAGAGAATGATAAAGTGACTTGCCCCAAGTCACACAGATAATGACAGATTTGAACTCGGGTTCTCTGACTAAATCTAACACCCTCTCCGTAGCATGTTACTTCCCAACGATCTGTTTTCTAAAATAATAATGTCACTTGTGTAATGCTTTAAGATTTGTAAAGAACTTTACAAATATTCATCGTTTTATTCTCACCACAACACAAGCAGGTGCTATTAGTATCTTCATTTTACAGAGAGGGAAACTGAGGCAGGTAATCACACAGCTAGTAAGTATCTAATCTCAGATTTTTTTTAGTTCTTCCTGACTCCAGGTCCAGTGTTCTGTCCACTGCACCACCTAGCTGCTGCCCATATCTCTTACAAAAGAATGAATACTAGAAACATTTCTCAGAAATGATTTTGAATAGAGGCTTAAACTGATTTCATGATATGGGCTAAGGACTTGCCTGGAATATAACAAAAGAATCCTATCACTGCACCTGTCTCATAAAATCCATTAACTTTTCAAAGGAAATCACTTAAATGCATCAAGATGAAAAGGGTGTCAAAGAAAAGTAATACACTTTCTATGAAGGTGGCGCATAATTTTAAAATAAAAGCCAGTAGTGTGGTTAAAAGCTAGATATGCTTTCTGGTTCCCACGTGGGAGATCTGTTCACGGTTTGTTTAATGCTCACGTCTCAATGTACCTTGAGAACTTCCTTTAATGACGCTGACGACGTGGGTAATCATGACTGATATTTATACAGCACTTTAAGGTTTAAAAGGCCCTTCACATCTGTCATTTCATCGGATCTTCCCAACATTGAAACATGAGTAATAAAGGTATTTTTATCCCCATTTTCAGACAAGAAAACTGAAGTTGTATCCGAGGACGGATCAGACTCCAGTTCTCCTAACTCCAAGGCCTTGTGTTCTTTTCACTACATGAAGCTGCCTCTTGTGGAAACACCACCACAATCAATTAAACTCAAATGAAATGCATCTTCTAAGCACTGTAATAAATCTCCTAAATTCTGTAATAAAATATAGAAAAAAAAAAAACCACCACCAAGATCTCGAGGTCTTAGTTCCTCTCACTCACCAAATGTCAGACTTGGTGTCATAACCTTGATGCTTCAGCGCCTCAGGGCTCATGTAGTAAGGCGTCCCAGTGAAAGTCGTTGCCAGGTCACATGATCCCATTAAGAGCCGCGAGACTCCAAAATCCCCTCAACATAAAAATTAACTTTATTATTATTTTTTAAAATCAACCAGATTAATTCAATTCATTATTTCACCCTAGGAACTAATGGAATTAACATAAACTTTTTCCTCCAAAATATTATTTTTCTTTGTTTCAGAGATAAAATATGTGCTCCATTGCTCTCTACACAAGGTCTAGAATTCTAGGAATAAGGCCTTCAGCATACAGGGTGGACCCCATGGAGGAATTAGGGGAGAACGGTGCACCACATGAGAAGACGTAGAACGATGAGATGAATAACTGTATCAAAGGGTCCACTGAAATACTCAAGCATGTTATTTTTCAAAGAAAGAAATGAAAGCCATATTGCCAATTCTACAATTATATAATAACGGCAACTACCTTAATGCTTCAAAAATTTATTATTTCCTTCTCATGGCACCAATGAAGTTCAAGGCCTATGTGCAATTTTAGTGGATTGTCTTCAAGGGGTGGTGTGGTCAAAGAAAACAGTCATACTTTGCTACCAAAGAGGTGATGAACCTCAATGGTAACCAACATTTGGCCAACAATGGACTCCTCCTTAGAGTAAGAATCCTGAGGAAATGAACATCTGGTACAAGTGAATACCTTGGCATAAAGACAAAGCTAAATTTGATATAGTCAGGAATTTTGGCAGGAATAGGAAAAGTTTCAACCTCACTAGCCAAAAGAAAATTTTCATGCACAAATAAAAACCTATGGTTTTCCAAGGCAAAAACTATAAAATTTAAAAATCAGATTTCTGTCAGCCACCTCCTGCTTATTCTTGCTTAATTACTGTTGCTAGATTTTATGTCTTAAAAAATAGAAAAGTTTAGATTACTAAATCTAATGACATCATTGAAAGTTGGTATTGAGGTCTAAATAATTACCAGAAAGGACAAAAGGTTGACAAAACTATTTCATCCACACTTTAATTATCTGTGATAAGTGCTTGTGGACATGAGACAATAAGTACAGAACCTGCAGTAATCCATTAAGCCAGGAGACAAGTTCAATTAATTCCAAATTTTCTACATAAGTGGGCATATACTTTTTGTCCCATTTAGAGAGCATAGGTTAAAAAAAAAACAGGATAACAGATTTAGTTTTCAAATTGATTCAGGCTTATATGTTATGGTTCCTGGTAAAAATGAGAGATTATAATATTTATAAACCAATCAATTCCTATTATCATTGAGCCACTCCCAATACCATCCAATTTAATATGACTCAGTGTTTCACTACTGCACAATTCCCAATATAAGGAAAAATCTTACCAATTTTAAGTAGATTATTTTTCAAAAAAATGTTCTTTGCTTTTAGGTCCCTGTGAAGTATTCTCCTGGGAAAGGAAAAAGAAACTCAACTTCATTTCAATCATGGAATTGCAAATTTGTAGACACAACTATACCGCAATGGTGAAGCCTCATACCTATATTTTTTTCATATTCATGGAAAAACATTGTTGCAATGCTTTGTTTGGAAAATGGAGCCATCAGATAAAAAATAAAGACATTATCATAATTTTTTGTCAAAAATTCACAATGTAGGGAAATATTTTTATTTTAGGAGCAAAAGACATCATACAATAAACAATATATTGTCATTATATTATGCTATAATTAAAAGATATGTTCACAGAATGGTTGAGAATTTATATATGCCAAAATACAAATAAAATCTTATGTAAATAATAAATAAAATCTTCATAAGCATATTTTGCTTTTTATGGAGTATTGGTCTGGAGATAATCATCCATAGAGAAGATGGTCTAGGGGAATGGAATCACCCTCAAAGAGTTTTATTTTATGTACAGCCATATATAACGATGTTTCCTGTATTAGAAATCAAAATATCTTAGCATGAAAATAATTTTGACCTCACAGACCCGTTGAAAGTGGGCTGGGGGTCTCAGGGGTCCCTAGATCATACATAGAGGAGAGTCTCTGGTGTAAATGCTCTAATGAACTAAGTATATTATTTTAAAAATGCTATTATTATATGGCACTACTACCCAACTTGTGATTACTGAGTATCTGTGATGAATGAACAGTGATCCTTTTAGATACTATGTATGTTATCTGATTACACACAATGGCAATTTATATATACATGTAAATAATACTAATAGTTCCAAATCTCTTCTCCATGCCCTTGTTCGGGCTGTACCCCATGTTTGTTAGGCACCCCTCCTCTTTCCATCTACACTTTCTTACAAAATTCAATTCAGGTAGTAGATTTACTGTATTAAGATCTTTCCTGGTCCCCTTCCCCCCCACTTCTTAGTGCCTTCCCATTCCCTCAAGGTTACTGTGTGTCTGCTTTGTGAGTGATGCTCTGGTATATACCCTTACATGTGTAGGCATCTCTCCCATTAGAATGTAAGGTCCTTCCTTCATGGAAAGGATTTTTTTGGATTTTATTTCTTTGTCTCCTCAGTGACTTTGACAGTGACTGGCATATAGAAAAACAAATGAAACACTATCAGTCAGTCAACAAACATTTATTATGCATGTGCCAGGTACCATGCTGAAATCTGGGAGTAAAAAAAAAAAGGCAAAAAATAGCCCCTGCCCTCAGGGAGTTTATATTCCACTGGGGAGATACAACAGGGACACATGAATAAATGAAAGTAGGTAAGATTTTACGTAAAAAATTTGTACCTGAATTGAGGCTTGAAATAAACTAGGAGATCCTAAGAGGGGAGGAAGTTTTTGTATGGAGGATATTTGGGGCAGAATCCTGGAGTTTGATGATGGGATGCAGAAGTTGAAGAACATCTAGTGGGCCAACTGTCCTAGAACAAAGAGCTTCAGGTCTCCCAAAATATCCTTTGAGAACCTGCAGTCACTCTCACACCATAATGAAGCACCTTTATCCTCCACATTTCCCTGGAGGACATTTCAGTTCTTCAATTTTTGTCTGGATTGGGTGCCTCCTCCATGAGCATGGTCTTAACATGTCCAAAATGGAACTCCAATATCTTAGTTCTTCCAAACATCCCTATCACTGTCAAGGGCTTACAGCCTCATCATTTTCAGCTCTTCACTCTCACTTAATCCACACATCCAGTCCATTGCCTCATCTTATCATTTCTACTTTTACCACATCTATACATCCCCTTCTCTCCCCTGTATGAACTTAGTTCAGGACCTCATTACCTTTCTCCCAAACTATCTCAAAAGCCTTCTAATCATGCTCCCTGCCTCAGTTCTCTCCCCACCATTCAGCTGCCACATTGATTTTTCTAAAGTTTAGGTCTGGCCATGTCAATCTCTTACTCAGTAAACTCCAGTGGCTTCCTGTCACCTCCAGGATCTGCTTAGCATTTAAAGTTTTTTGTGTTTTTTTTTACAACGGGACCCTTTCTACCTTTCCTGTTTTCCTACACTTGACTCCCCTCCACCTATCCTATGATCCACCCATACAAGCCTATTCTGTGCATAGAAGAAGGCACTCTGTCTTCTGTCTCTGTACCTTTGTACAGGCTTTCTCCTGTACCTGAAATGCTTTCCATTTTCATCCTTACACCTGAATTAAACAGAAACAGTATGGCTTGCCTGGGGTCCATATTTTCAGAAAAGTTTAAAAATAATATTAATTTGAAAAATAAAAATAATAGTACCTTGGATGAATAAAGTATTTTTTCCTCTTTAAAAATTACTCAAATTTCAATATCTGTTACCTGATATTCCCTCCCTTTCCCACACCCCCACACCATAAAGCATCTATGAGAAATGATGGGACAGCTCTCATCTTCTCATTTAAATTTTTTTAACATTAAAAATACCTTTATTTTTCAAATTGGAAAACTAAGGCACAAAACAGTCAAGTTAAATGCACATAGTTGTATTTTAATCAGTGGTCAAATGAGAAGCAGAACCCAGGTCCCATTATGTCTGTACTTTTTTCTCTAAGTCACATTCACCACATATTGTCAAAGACCCAGACTTGAAGATAAGCAGAAGGTCTAATTCTCTGTATGAATAATGAATCTCCCAGTCCCACACTTGGGCCATTTTGTACATAGTGCCTATGGGACACAGCAGTACAACTCTAGCTGAAAGCCTCATGGTTTCCATGGTTCCCCATAACATCTAGGAGAAATAAGGCAAACAGTTTCAATAAATTGTGACCAGAGTGGAGTGGATTTCATTTTGGTTTCTATAACCCCTTTCTTTCCAAAGTGTTCTTTAATTCTAGCCCAAGATCTATGATTCCATGATCCTAGGAAATATTCCCTTTGCTGGAAACCAACAGCACAGATCTGTATAATTTAAACTGAAGTTGAGCCAAATTGTACACAGAAAAGGTAGCTGCTTGTCATGTGACCTAGAGAATATTCCCGCTAAGGTAGCACCATCATGTCTCTTGACCATCAGTCATATACTTCCTGAAATTCCCACAGTTGCTCCAGACTCCCATTTTGCAGGGCACCTCCAGAAATTTCATTTTCTTCAATGGAGGTTGGGTCTCCCTAATTTGCCCTGGTTTGAAGAGCAGCGGCCACTCACTGCTGAGTGGCACAAATTGGCTCCATTTCTGACCTTGGTTTCTCCTTAACCAGCCTGGATTCCCACCCCCACCCCCATATTGGTGCCAAACTTAGCACACACACCCAATCAACTTTATTCCTACTATAATTGCGAAATAATTTCTTGAAGATTACTAGCCCAATCATTTTTCAAAGCCTTAAGTAATGAGACATAAGGCAGGCTATGAAGTGAGAAAAGAAGTTCAGAGTGTAAAGTTACGAGAATTAAGTTAGGGTGTGGTGGGACAGGTATCCTGTCCCATGTCTCGTGGGACCAAATAGTGTGTAAAGAAAACAATGTTTTTTATACAGAGAGGGCTTTTCTATTCCCGTGTTTGAAGCTGTGTAGGGACAACCTGCAGGCAACTCAAAGGCCAAGGACAGGTTGAAGACAGGATACCTCATGAAGAAGAAGGCAGAGATAGAAAAGGGACACCTCATCATAGTCACTTCATCATTTTCTCTGGGGTTGATCTTTATTGTGATGAAAAAGTAAAATGGAAAAAAGGGTTCAAATTTAAATTAAGTTCTTTTCCCAAGGTAATGACTACCAAGACCTGAGAGAGTCTCTCAGTCATAGTAATTCCTTGTTGACAAGGGAAACCCAAGGTAGTCTTTGAAATTCTAGCATTGATGGTGGCTCATTGATGAAGTATGGATTCATCTCAAGCAAGGTACTCATGGGCCACTGACATCATGTTAATGCCTTGGGCTCCCCTCATTGAGTAATCCTTTAAAAGGAAGAATGAAATCCAACAAAACAAAGGGGGTCAGACATACCCACTCTGTGGCCCTGTGGTTCCTCAAAAGGTATCACATGCATCAATGAAACATGTGGCTCTGAGAGAGGAGAAATCCCCCCAGACGAGGACAAAAGCAGTGTCAGAGCAGCAAAGAGTCCTTGGGCCAAAACTGGAACTAGAGGAATGTAAGCCAGCAACAGTGGGTCACAATGAGTTCTACTATGCTTCCTTGGCCAAGCAGAAGCCAGAGGAAAACAGAAGCAAAGGATAAAACCATCATTTGGAGAAACAAGACTAGACTTTGACTTTTACTGTGCTGTGAGCTAGATGGACTTTGCAGGTCTGAGGAGAAGATGTCAAATTTCTGGTGACTCCAACTGCTTTTCCTTTTCAGTAATACTCAAATCTAGAGTAGCACTACAAGTCCAGGGAGATGAAGGGCCTACCAGAGAAGAAAGAAGAGTTACCCTAATTGTATCTGGTTCAAGTTAGACCATTATAAGGCAGTATAGTTGGAAAGAAGCTTCCATGTGGGATTAGTAGAAACCTGGCCTCACATCTCCCCTTCAATTTTTATCTGAACGATATATAGCCATGAGAAATCTCTCAGAATCTTAATTTCCTCATCTGTAAAATGAGGATATTAATAACTATCGTACCTAACGTTCATTGTTGTTGTGATAAAAGACAGGATATATATATATATATAATATATATAAATATACATATAATATACATATATTGTATATATTATATTATATACAATATAATATATGGTGTTTGATAACTTTAATGTACTATATAAATATTAATGGTATCATTAGTCATGTTAATGGGCAATATTAAAGGTTATTAATAAGTAATATTAATGTTATTTAGGTAACAGGAGAGCATTACCTAAATCTGCCTGTTCTATCTTGACCAAGGCCAGAATTGAGGAAAAGAAGGAATCAGAACAATTGATTACATGCAAATAACGGGTATATTTTTTAGTTTTTTATTTCCATGGCAGCCAAAATGTAAAATAAAATCACATGTAAGTTCTAATATGGCACCATCGTTAAACTTTCTCCAGATAATCATGCCAACCAAATGCCCATGACTGATACCAGACCACTCGCAAAGTCCATCTCAACAACTGGTTCTCTCTGCTCCTTTAACCTTGAAAAGTTCAGACCTATGATGCCACAGGACAAATGCCCTTCCTGAAGAAGCCCAATACTGTCTGATATCCTTTGCAATCTAGGTTTATTTATACCCCAGTCCTTCCAATTAACAGTTACTCTCTCATGATAACTCTAAGTATTTTCTGCTCTTAAAACATGGTTTATCAGAATTTGCATCATCTCTCATACAGCAGGTACCTTAAAAATAAATCCACTAATACAATTAAAAGAAGCCCTGGCTGCTCAGAGGAACCAGGGAGAAAACCAAAGCCATAAACAGAATGCTAATCTCTAATTCTTAGCACTACTGCTTTCCCCAGATCTTTTTTCATTTCCTGAAGTAATACACTGAGATTATTTTGAAGGTATTTTGCATAGAGGAGCCAAGCCAACCATTTCTGGGGCATCATTTTCCCAAGTAATTTACTTCCCATCTCAGGTGAAAGCAATCTATGTCTACAGCTCATTTCAATATATACTGCTGGCCATAAAAGAGAAGACACTAGCATAATAAATACTTTACAGACAGCAGAATTTTCATGAACTGCGGTGTGAAATATATGTTTAATGCTCAGTGAAATGTACTTTTGAATTTGAATTACCTTCCCAAAAAGTAGCTCTAACATAGAAGTTTCTGAAGGAGAATTGCCTTAGTCAGACTTCCATTAAATTCAGAGCTAGAAATTAACATAGACATTGGACAAGATAATCCACTGGGGAGAGCCACAGTCACTAGATTAAGATCATGGGATTTAGAGTGGGGACAGCCCTCAGGGATCATCTTGTTCAACTTTCTCATTTTATACATGAAGAAACTGAGGCACATAGAGTGGAAGAGACTTGCCCAAAGTCACTCAGACACTAGGGCCAGGATTAAAACCTGTCCTTTAACTGAAAATCTCACATCCTTTCTACTGTGTTTTCATTAGAACAGACTCAAATCATGGCTGAGACTTAACATATTTAACGTCTGTGTGATCTCAGATCCATCATTTACATTACCTTGAACCCTTTTTCAACTTCAAAATCTATACGTTAAACAACCATGACACCAGCAGTCTTGTTACACATCCCCCTCCATCACCCAATCCCGAGTGTTTTTGCACTGGCTGCTTCCATGCCTGGCAGGTGTGCTCTCCCCGTTCAATGGCTCCCCTAACTTTGCTCTAGACTCATTTCAAATCCCCCCTCTTATTGGGGGACTTTCCACAGTCTCCCCAAAAGCCCTAGTATGACATCAGATTTGAACTTCCTCCCCTAAACCATACCAATCAAATCCTGCTGGGGCCTTCCATTTACACAGTACATAGCTTGTCTGTCCGATTTTTGGCTGTTATCTCTCTCCTCAACAGTGCAAGCCACAATGAATCCCTATTGTTGGCCCTGTTTTTGTTTAATTCAGGTATAGGAGTGAAAGAGTGTTATCTCCTCAACAGCACGGATGGTGTTTCTACTTAATGTGTATCTTCAGAACTTAGCACAGAGACTACTTAAACAAATGCTGGTGGATTGACCATAAATCTCAGCTTTGAAACTTCTGGCTTGTTGTAAAAGGCATAAAGTTCATACAAATATGCCTCTTTAGGAAGCAGCTTCTTGTCAGCAGTTTTTGATAAGCTATAATAACCTGCTAGAACCTTCCACAGCAAAGGAAGTCCTTCAGTGCCAATGAAGCCCTGACCAGGGTGGAGGGGATAAATTAGTTGGAATGAGAATCGTATTTACCAGGGAGAATGTCTAGTGACTGGAAAGCAGCTGTCACCTGCTTTTCATTTTATTTTATTTTTTTATAGCTGCAGGAGAAAGTAATGAACCCTGATTTTTAGGAGGTCAGTTCTCTGCTTCTATTCTCCCAGAAGGGTAGGGTGCAGAAAAAGGCAACTTAAGGCCTTCGGGGCTATTACTGGTAGAAAGCAGCTCCCTCTCATGTTAATGAGAGACTGGTAGGTAATAAGAGCTCTACATCAGCTAGCCCTATGAGAAAGCCTGTGCCTTTGAAGCACACTGGCCCTGGGAAGCATCGGTGAGCTACAAAGCAGTTTAATATTACCGTAATCATCCAATGTATAAGGCCGAGGGCTTTTTGACTCCCCAAACACCCAAGTCCACAGATAAAAGTTTTCCTTAAAGGAAAATAAGAAGGAAAACAAGAGATTATGCAGGGATACATTAATAATGCACATTTAGTGGAAAAAGAAACAAGATTTGTTTTTTAATCTTTTTTCCTCCAAATTGAATTTCCTTATTTTTCCAGTTAACAAATATTTATCTCCTACCCACCCCCACCCACTGAACGATTAAAATAATTAGAAGAAGAAAATATTTATAACCAATCTGTACAATCAAAACAAATTCCCACATCGACCACATCTGAAAATATATTTTAAATCTATCACCTCTCACAGAAAGGAGATGGGTAGCATGCTTCATCTTTGGTCTTCTACAATCAGCCTGCATTGCACTGGAGACGCCAGATTTTAATTGAATTTTTCCTGTGTCTTAAAATCTTGATTTGGAAGGCAGCTATTTAAAAGTTATACAAATGTCATAGTAACTTCTTAATTGCAAATATCATTTTAATAGATTTATACTTCTGCAGAAAATCTACAATTGGCTGAATTGTGCCCTATTTCTGATTTCTCTGAGTTTGTCAATCTGGAAAACCATCTAGCCAACCAGCCTACTGTCATCAGCAAATGGTACCACTATTCACTTGGAGCTGGTGATCCAAGTTGAAGGAGGAAGACCTGGGAGGAAATAATTAGCCTCTACAGGGCAGAGACTTTAATACTATTAGGCAGCAACCCTATCAGTAAGGTTACTGATGTCAAATGCTCCATTCTGTGTATAAGTGTGACTTCTTACATCTCTCTGAACTGCAATTGGCTCAGCCTCTGCCTTAGAAAACAATGAGAGGTGCAGTGCTCTTGGGGCTTCTTGGGCCTGGCAGGTTACATATGCACCCACAGGCCAGCTAAAGGGCATGGGTGGTGGATGCCCACCACTATGGCCCACACACCACTAGGTCCAGGCTTCTGCTAGCCCCATCTTGTTCCTTAGTCTCTAGTTTTGACCCTTCTTTGAATGGAGACATTAAATTTCAAGCTTGACCTTTCTGGGGCAACCCTCTCTCCTCCTGGATCTCAGTCTATTTGATAACTTCTCAGATCTAACCTTCTCCTCCTCACCTCATCCATCCCCACACTGGGGAAGGATCCGTCAGCACAACAAGCTATTCTTACTGATCCCCTAGTCTTATCCCTTTAGGGTCTTGCATATATATACATATATATATATATATATATATATATATGTATATATATATCCATATATATAACTCTATCATTTCTTTTTACCCTCACAACATCCCTGTGAAGGCGACATTATTATACCCCTTTTACAGATGAGGAAACTGAGGCAGAAAGGGATTAAGTGACTTGCTCAGGGAGTGTCTGAGGCAGAATTCAAACTCTGATGATGATGATGGCAATTAACATTTATGTAGTAATTTAGAACTTTATAAATATTATTTCATTTTAACCTCAAAACTCTGGGAAGTTACTATTATTGCCATTTTGCAAGTGAGGTAAACTGAGACAAACAGAATTTAAGTGACTTGCCTGCGATCACACAGTCAGTGTCTAAGGTCACATTCGCACACAGGTTTTCCTAACTACAGGGTCAGTGCTCTGTGCCCTATGGAACTACCTAACTGCATCCGATCTCACTTAGTATAGAAAGCAGAAAAACAGCCTTTTATAGAAATAATGTTTTACATCTTCATCCACAGAACAGCATCTCTACAAATTAATATTTTTTCCTGTATGTGCTACCTTAAAAAAGTAAAACTAAAACTAACCAAGGTCTCCACTTACTTTTAAACTGAGACATCAGATAGCCTTACCAGCTTCAAAGGAAAATGAAAAATAATGAGAGTAGGTCTTCCTAAAGATAAACTAGAATCAGCAAAATTATTTCTAAATAACAACCATGCTAAATGACTTTTCACTAGGACCACTTTTGAGCATCTTAAGAGGATCAATACCAGGATGAAAGATCTCAATGATGCTAACGAGTTTAAATCCTAAAACTGGTCCATAGAAAAATTTCAGATAGGTTAAAAAATTTAATTAGGATTCCAGCTCCTCCTGAGTAAAGAAGATCTACACAAATAACTTAAAGAGCGTCAAATCATCAGATAACACTAATGGGGGAGAAATGGGAATGTGGCGCCATTAATTTTTTAAGACTCAATAAATACATCATGTTGGCCAGGCCTATTTCTGTAAAATACTGTCTGCAAAGCTCATAAATGTATCCCTAAACACCAATCTGCTTAAGATGCCTCAAAATCAATTTCTAATCTGGGAAAACCCTAATATTCAGAGATCTTGACTATAAGAATAACGTTTGGTCACTGTTCCCTTTACACTCGGAAGCTAAGGGGAAAATATGAAAAGAGTTCTACTCATCCCCTCTCAAATGACCAGGCAGCTACTGTGACCAAGATAAGGAGCCATCAGGCACACACACACCCCCCCCCCACCAGACTAGGGAGCAGGACCAAGAAGAAAAAGAGGAAAATGGAAGAATGGAGGGACTACTTCCACTTTGTTTTGGACTCCCTAGTGCCTAGCTCAGTGCTGTGCAGATACTAAGAGCTTAGATAGTAGATAGTAAGAGTTCTTGGTAATCAATGGGTTCCATAAGTATTTATTGAGTCCCTATTAGATGCAACAGACTTTTCTAAGGTCTGCAATGCAAAGACACGCGTGTGCGCACATGCACACACACACACACACACACACACACACACACATCCCTGCTCTAAAGGAGCTTACATTCTAAGAATGGGGAGCTAGGGATAGGAGATACATATACACAAAAACACAGAGAAATATAAAGTCATTTCAAGAGGTAAAAGGTTCTAAGAAGTGGGAAGGTATTCAAAAGGGCTTCTGCAGGAAGTGGCATCTCAGTTGTGTTTTGCTAGAAGCCAAAGAAGGAGAAGGGGGTTAGTGCACAAGAAACAGCTAGTAAGTAAGTCACTTTGGATGGAAAGGAGAGTGCATGATGGGGAGAAATACGAACTAAGTCCAGCTTTAAAGGAAAATGGGAGCTAATACCACCTTAAGGACTCTATAGTGTTTCCTGGAGGCAATCAGCGGCCATTGGAGACTTTTAGCACTGGAGTGCCATGATCAGATCTGTATTTTAGGAATAGCAATTCAGCAGCTATGGAGAATACAGATTGGAGGAGTAAGACACCATAAATAGAGAAACCAATTTAGAAGGCTATCACAATGGTTCAAATGAGAGGTAATAAAGGTTCCAATTAAGGTAGTGGCCATATGAAGGAAAAGAATGGATGGCCTGCAGTGGGAAGAGCCTTGAGGTAGGCAGACCCTCCTTCCTCCCCAGAAGCTATGGCAGTCATCCAGGTGTAAGGGGATGAGGGTCTGCAGCAGCATCAAAGGAGAGAAGGGGACATATTGGAGAGACACTGCAGAGGTGTATCAACAGGCCTTGGCAATAGCGTGGATGTGGGGAATGAGGGAGCGTGTGGAGTCCAGGATGACGCCTAGGTTGCAAGCCTGAGGGACTGGGAGGAGGGTGGTGCCCTCTACAGTAATGGGGAAGTCTAGAAAGGTGAGGAAGGGAGAAGATTTAGCGGGGGAAATAATAAGTTCAGTTTTTGGACATGTCAAGTTTAAAATGTCTATTGGACATTCAATTCAAGATACCTGAAAGGCACTTGGAGATGTGAAACTGGAGGTCCACAAAGGTCAGGGCAGGACAGGTAAATCTTAGAATCATCAGCATACAGACAATAATTAAATCTAATCAACTAGTGAAGTAATATAGGGGGGGTAAAGAAGAGGGCCCAGGACAGAGCAAGGTGGGACTCCTATGGTTGGAGGGTGTGATCCAGCAAAGGAGAAAATTGAGGAGGGGTCCGATAGGTAGGAGAACTAGGACCTGGTGTGTCAAGCTACACTCAACTAAATAAATCAGTGCTATATCCTTGCTGGGTATCTTTTTATTTATGAGGTGATCTACAACAAAGGTGTCAAACTTACAACCCACAACACCCCTGACTGTGACCTAAATAACATTTAACTGTAATTGAGAAATCTTTAATAAAATAAATAAATATATAATAAAACAAAGATAATATTTATATGTAGTTTTATAAGTCAATATGTAGCCCACAAGGACCCTTACATGTGGTTCAGTGGTCCCCATTTCTTCTTGAGCTTGATATCCCAAGTCTATAAGCGTTTTATTTTCTTCCATTTCCAACCCTGAAGCACCAGACACATTTAAATCAGGCCTGGTATACAATATACTCAGCAAAAATAGGGAATTTTGGACGAAATACAATGAGCTTCATTTGGCCACAATACTGAGTTAGAGATACCTATGTGGACGCTAAGTGGGGATAAAATCCATACTTAGGGAAGAAAGATCAGATAAATGAGGCAATTTGAAAAAATGAGGGGATCTCTATATTGCTCTATTATGCAGATATGAGGCAAAAGAAGGGCCATTAAATTGTCACTCATAAATGATGAAATAACAATCTAAATGCTCTTCTAGCCTTGATTCTCTTAATTTGGCTATAGGAATCATTCCTAAGCTAATATTAACCAAGATATGAAATTAAAACTTGTATGAGAGTAGTAAAACAACTTAGCTACCTCAATGACAGAACTAATGAGAATTAGCTTCATTCATTAGATGAAATATAAAGCACCAAGTTTCAGATCTAGATATAATAAACATTTCATATTCATTCTGCTTTATCACTTCTCTTCCTTTATTACTCAGTGTTAGAGAAGAAACACTCATCCAAACTTTGGCTGTTCCTTTATTGAAGTGACTTCTGATAATGTTTAAAACTTATACAATACCTCCTAGTGAATTATGCATAAGCCTTTTGAAAGATGATTTTAGGATGACAAGTGTACTTAACTGTTTCTATGTAGAACCAAACAGAAAAAACAATTTCTAGGTCACTCAAGGTTAAATTGATATTTAAATCAGTTTACATTTTGCTCAAAGAACAACAAAAAATGACCAGCAGAAGGCAGTCTTTATAGTCCAAAGACAGTTTTGAATTACTCTAATTGGTTGGGTGCTCTTACACATAGTAAGCTTTCTCAATTAATGGTATTTATTAAGCATTTTAAAATTTAATTCAAAATTGTCACGGGAAATAATAAAAACAATGATTTAAAAAATGGATGAGCCCTGAAGTCCTAAATTCAGTAAGAGTTGCTTAGTGTAGTCTATAAAAAGATTATTTGATATAATTTTATCAATGTCTCCCAAGTTGGTTTGACATAACTCAAAAGACAGTTCTGGGCTACCCGTAACTCTGTGGATATCTTCATCATCTAGCATGTGTTTGAATATACAGGTGGAGAAACCCAGGACAATCCAATTGCTTTTTGGGTTCAGAAACCATTCACAACATGTGTTTAAGCAGGCTGACCATCAGGGATGGTCAGACTTTGTCATCCCAGGAATCATCATTGTAGGCGATGAAGGCTGTGAAGTTTTCCAAATGATTAGCTCCATGTGAATACTTCACAGGATTTTTTTCCCTTTCCTCTTTGGACAGTCATCTTTGCATGGGTTGGTCTACTCTAATGCTATGGACTTTAGAGATCATTTGAAGTCTTTTTTTTTAAAGTATCACTTAAAAAGAAGAAAGAATGTAGGAGTTTTTAGGCACAGTTCAAAATAGTAAATAGATAAATTACAGATAAGTGAAATTCACAAAATACACTTTGGCCTTCAGAATTGGAGATTTTTGTATAGAATTGGCTTTTGATGTGAATATTCATTTAACCAAAGACAAAGGATATTTTCTACCTCGATTATCCCAAAACACTGTGTACATGAATCCAGCCAAAATGTTCTAAAATGTCAGGGTGACCAAATGACTACTTCAAGTGCTAAGAATTTTATGACTTGATTCTAGCATAAGACACATTAATTGTGTAAAATAAGTGTCTTAACATTATACTCAGTATATAAGATATCACTAAGTATAAGTTTCTGTAATTTAAGACCAACTCTTTAAAAACAACTTTAATGTACTCTATTAAAGCAAACATTGTGCTTATAAATATTGGTTAACCAGTTTTCCCAAATGTTCATGAATACAACCATGGTTAGATTTCTTTTCCATTCAATGAGCACTTATATAGTGCTTGGTAAAGAGAGAGTTTTTGTTTGTTTTTTAAGTATTTGCTCTCAAAGAGTTTATATTTAAAAGGGCAACTGATCACTTAACTTGTCCTTTCAATTTTCATTTAAATGTAAAAAAATTCTTATTTGTCAAATACAAATTCACATAAAGCTGCTCATAGTAGCTGGCAACTGTACCTTTCATGCATGTAGTCAACCCCCAGTAACAGCTGGAGAAACCATTCCATTATCTGGTTTTCAGGAAAGACGTTTCCAGCTTCTTTGTACTCTTGAATTTTACAGTCCAGATCTCGACCCTGGAAGAGAATTATACGTTCTCATGTTTTTCTCAATTGAGACATCAAATTCAAGGCCTTTTATATCAACGCTAATATGAAAGGATGCCAATAACTGCAGGCCAAAAAGAAACAGTATATACTTACTATCTGAGTGACCTTGAGCAAGTCTTTTAATCTCCCTAGGTCTTCATTTTCTCCTCGGTAAAATGAGAGATGTGAATTTAACCTTTAAGGTTCTTTCCAACTCTAAATTTTATCAATATATCTTATGAATTACTACCGGCTTAGATTTTTATCTTCATTCCATATTCACAAAGATATATGTTTAGATAGAAAACAAGTATATTTACATAAATAAGCATGTATATATGTATATATCTACAGTTTTATATATATATATATATATACACACAAAGTATGAAAGTACATATACACATACACACACACACGTGTGTGTGTATACATATTCCTCAATAGCAATTCTAGTATCCATCACTTCTAGCATCAAGTTTGGATAATACATTTGTGAAATTTATCCTTTTACAACTTTCTCTCACTACTATACCTGAACAAGTTATAGTATATAAGAAAGATATGTACAGTAGAACTGTTATATGACTATGGACCAAATATAATTTATTTGATCACAGACAGAAGATAATTTGCTTATTAACATAAACTAAATAAAATATAGTCATTATCAGAAAGAGCCCCAAGTCTGAGTTTAAGAAGGTAAGAAGAGAAAGCAATAAAATTACAAATTTCATAACTTCATCATCTGAGTTTGATGCTGGAAGTGATGGATACTAAAGAAGCTATAAGTGATAGATACTAAAGAAGCTGTCAACGATGGATATTAAAGAGGCTATCAGTGATGGATACTAAAGAGGCTATCAGTGATGGATACTAAAGATACTATCAGTGATGGATGCTAAAGAGGCTATCAGTGATGGATGCTAAAGAGGCTATCAGTGATGGATGCTAAAGAGGCTATCAGTGATGGATGCTAAAGAGGCTATCAGTGATGGATGCTAAAGATGCTATCAGTGATGGATGCTAAAGAGGCTATCAGTGATGAATGCTAAAGAGGCTATCAGTGATAGATACTAAAGAGGCTATCAGTGATGGATGCTAAAAATGCTATCAGGGATGGATGCTAAAAATGCTATCAGGGATGGATACTAAAGAGGCTATCAGTGATGGATGCTAAAGAGGCTATCAGTGATGGATACTAAAGAGGCTATCAGTGATGGATACTAAAGAGGTTATCAGTGATGGATACTAAAGAGGCTATCAATGATGGATACTAAAGAGGCTATCAGTGATGGATGCTACAGAAGCTATCAGTGATGGATA
>CM053770.1:31408934-31427142 GCA_028658325.1 Potorous gilbertii | reverse complement strand
CTTTTCAAAATCCTTTTTGAGCTCTTCCATGGCCTGAACCCATTGGGTATCTATTTCAGATGTTTGGGATACAGAGGCCTTGACTTCTATGTCTTTATCTGATGATAAGCATTGTTCTTCCTCATCTGAAAGGAAAGGAGGAAACATCTGATCACCAAGAAAGTAACCTTCTATGGTCATATTTTTTTCCCCTTTTCTGGGCATTTTCCTAGCCAGTTACTTGACTTCTGAGATTCCTCTCCACCCTCACCTAGATCCGCCTAGCTAGTGCTTGGGGTCTGAGATTCAAATGCTGCTCCCCAGCCTCAGGGTTTTCAGTGGCAGGCGTGGCTGCTGTTCAGGGTAGGATTAAATTCAAGTTCTCAGGTAGGGGCAGGGCCACTTCCCAGGCTTAGTTCCCTCAGAGGGTTTATCCAGAGACCTTCAGTAATGAATCTGAGCTCCTGCCTGCTTTGAGAGCTCCTGTCCGCTGCTTCCCCCCTCCCCTCTCCCCGCTGCTGCCTCCCAAGGGAGCCTGGGTTATGGAGACACCCTGCTCCCCTCTCGGCCAGCCCAGAAGGCTCTCTCACTGACCTGTTCGCCTGTGGGCGGAGGAACCTTCGCAGCTGCTGGAGATTCCGTCCCTAAAGCCTACTTGGATCTGCTCCTCTCAGGGCCTCATGGCTAGGGCAGGGCTGGGCTCTGCTCCAGGTCCGGTGTGTGATGGACCTTTGGTGCCAGTTTTTCAGGGCTCTCTGGAACAGAAATCTCCTCCATTCTGTTGCTCTGTGGCTTCTGCTGCTCCAGAATTTGTTGGGAGTTCCTCTTTATAGGTAATTTATGGGCTATGGGTTCAGAGCTAGCATATGTGAATCTTTCTACTCCGCCATCTTGGCTCCTCCCCCCGATTTAAGATTGAAAGGCTTTATATTTTCACCTTATTTATTTAACTTACATGCAGAGTACATTGTATGAAATGTCAGACTAGACAAATCCAAAGCCAGAATTAAGGTTGCCAGGAGACATATGAACAATCTCAGATATGCACTCTGATGGCAGAAAGTGAAGAAATAAGAGGCATCTTGATGACTGTGAAAGAGAGTGAAAAAGCAGCCTTGAAGCTTGACGTTAAAAAAAAAAAACTCTTTAAAAAGAACATTAAATACTTAACATAAAAGAACCTGGTCCTATCACTTCCTGGCAGATAGAAGGAGAAGAAATGGAAATAAGTATTGTCAGATATTATATTCTTGGTTTCAAAAATCTTGTTATTGGTGGCTGCAGCCATGAAATTAAATATTTGCTCTTTGGAAGAGAAGCTAAGGCAAATCTGGACAGCATACCAAAAAGCAGAGACATCACCCTGCCAACAAAAGTTTGTATGGTCAAAGCTATGGTTTTTCCAGTAGTAATGTATGACTGTGAGAGTTAAATTATAAAGAAAGCTGAGCTCTGCAAAACTGATGCATTCAAATTATGTTGCTGGAGAGGGAAACTTATAAGAGTCTCTTGAACAACCAGGATAAATTAGTCAGTACTTAAAGGAATTAATTCAGCCTGTTCATTGGAAGGACAAATACTGAAGTTTATACTTTGGCTACATAGCAAGATGGGACTCATTGAAAAAGACCCTAATGTTGGGAAAGATTAAAGGCAAAGGGAGAAGGGGATGGCAGAGGATGAGTTGGATACATAGTGTCATGGAAACAATGGAGGTGAGCTTGGACAAACTTTGTAAGATAGTGGAGATTAGAAGGACCTAGCATTCTATGGCCTATTGGAACATGAAGAGTTGGACATGAATGAATGACTGAATGACAACAAGAAGAACTGTCAGACAATTAGTAATAGAATGGATTGCTTCATTAGCTTTTGAGTTATCATCTTTGGAAATGCTCAAGCTGAAGTTGACTGACCAACTACCTCTTGCAGAGTGGATACCTTCATAGAATGGAGGTGGTGGTGGTGGGGTGACTAGAAGACACACAAGCTTCCAGATAAGGAACTCGAGTGCTAGAGAGGATGTGACTTGCCTGTTGTCCTGCAGCTTCTTAGAGGCAGAAACAGGACTAGAACCCCAGTCATCTTGCTCCTAGTCCACTACTCATTATGGTAGCCTATTCTGCCTCTTGATTATATCCCATCACAGCCTTCATACTGTCATCTTGGAAGAAGATTCCTGTGTTCAGTGGTTGGTTGGACTGCCTGATCTTTAAGGACCTATTCATTTACCAGCTGCCCCATGGGATCACAGCATCCTAGGTCTAGAGTTGGAAAAGACTTTAGAACACCTAATTCAACCCTCTTCTTTTACAGACGAGGAAACCTTGTCCAAGGTCACCTAGCTATTAAGTGGAAGAGCCAGTATTTGAACTTGGATCCTGGGACTCTTGAGTTCACTCACTCTTTTCCATTGTACCAGTAGTCATCCACTATATTAAATAAGCTGTTATTAGCTTCATCATTCAGTCATTCATTAATCAAACATTTATTAAGCACCTTCACCAAGAAGCTGTAATCAAAAGAGAAGTTTTGAACCTCTGTTAAATCTGTGGCATAAAAAATAAGGGAATATAGTTTTGTTTTTTTATGCAAGGGTTGCATGAAATGCAAAGTGAACAGGTATTTGTAAGGTAGCTTCCTGTACTTCTTACAGTTGGCTTATTAGCTGCCTTTCATGCCCCTTGTAGATTCTAAAATGCTATGGTGGGCTATAATTTTTCTTTTCTGCAAAAGGAGCTAAAATGTATATGTAGGTACCTTTCTTCCTTCCCACATCCTGTCTCTAAGGATTCTAAATATATTTAAATCTCCCTCTCTGCCCTTCCCCTCTCTTTCTGAAATAGGGTTAAATATAGTTCATTAAGAAGCCAATACTGTGCTTTCATGGGCTGTGGCTACCTCTCATGGATTCTCAGCTCTGTGTTAAGCCCAGGGACATGGTGCTGAGCAGAGTGAAATTTTCCAACAGAGTGAAATTTTGGGAATAACATGATTATTAGGTATTTCTGATTCATTCAGTTTGTGGTTTATTGTTACTCCTTCCATGGAGTAACAATTTCTATTTACTGTGTGCCTTCTGATTCCTTAAAATACTTTTTAAAGGCAATTAGCATAATCTCATATGATGTACTGGCATGTGATATAAACAGTATTGAATTTTTGGCATTACTTCTATCAAATCACGGATCCTCAGATGAGAATCTCTGCTCATTTTTCTAATTCCTTGCGTATCACCTCAGAATAACCTCTAGTGATATCAACTAGTGACATTGGAAAATGAATGATATGCTTTGGAATTATATGAAAGAGCATATACGGTTGATTCATAGCTTTATCGTTCAATGATGATCTCAATATTGCTCCAAGTTCTTTATCCAGGCACATAAATGAAAGGAGAGACAGTGTGGTGCAGTAGATAGAGAACCATAAGTGTAAGACAAATCTTCTTTTGTTTGTGCCCTACTAAAGCTAAGTATGGATGAAAGGAGGAAGGAAAAAATGGGAAACAGAGTTGTGTGTTTATAATAGATTGGTCTTTTGAAAATAACTCCAGCTCAAAAAACATTTATTAAATTCCTGTTATGAGCAATACTGGGTGTTTGATGCTGTGGATACAGAATGAAAAACAAAATAGACTTTGGCCTCTGGGAGCTTCCAGCACCTTCACAGGTAAATATAAGCAAGATAGTCTGAGTAGAGACAAAGAACCAGGAGGGAGGGGAATCCACAAAGTTCCGCCGAGGTCGTAGCACCTGTGCTGAGCCTGCCCTCCTGGCCAAAGAGAAGGCTTGTCAGATGCATGGGAGATGAAGTGCCAACACAGGGGAACAATTAACAGTGCCTTTGACTGGAACATAGGGGCATGGAAGACAGTCGTGATAGGAGTAGTGTCTATCACTATTTTGTCCTTCTATCTTGTGACTTTTCTCTAAGAGGGGACAAAATAGTCCCAGGATAGGATTGACCCATTTTTCTGATTACCCAAAGACATAAAAAGTTCCATCCATATGCAGTTGGGGCCTCTCCTACTTGTTGGATTTTTGAAGACCATGCAAGTTACCACATCTTGCACCATATTCTTTTCTGATGACTAGATGCAGTTCAACAGGGCGAGGAGAGAAACCAAGAACCATTGTATCCTTGTTGCATAGCCTTGCTGTTTTAGGGCAAAGTAAATTTCCTTTTGAGGGTCTCCATACAATCCATCATTGGATCTGAGGTGGGACAGTGTGGTCATTAGCACTGTCTTTGACAGGAATGATGTGAAAGTAGGTTGTAGCCAGATTATGGAGGATTAGATTGACTTTGAATTTTATCCTAAAGACGATATTGAGCCACTGATGATTTCTGCATAGAATGTTGAAATGACCAGACCTTTGTTTTAGGGAAGTCATTCTGAAAGCTTTATCAAGGATGTATTATTAAGGAGAAAGAATGGAGTCCAGGAGTCTTTCTAAAACAGTTCAATGAACTTGAATGGGGGTATGACCTACACTGGGGGCTTTGTAGTGGAGAAGAGATAGATACAGGAACCATTTTAGAGTTAAAAATCATCAAGACCAGCAACTGATATTAGATATGGGGGTTGAGAAAGGTTTCTCTCCAGGATATTTATACTGATGGACAAGCTCTACAGCTTGCCTGTGTAACTGTGTCATACTCTCTGCAGTAGGTATTCTTTATCCACTTGGTTTTTCCTGTACAATTAATCAGATCAAGTTCTTTTGAGTGGTTGTGAATTTTGTCTAGGAGGCTCTGGAGTATTTTGGGTCATGAAATCAAAGAAATAAGTCAATGAGAGCAGCTTCCATGGAAGGTCATGGTCCCTCTATAAGTTCAGAACATCTTTCTAGACCTTGGGTACTTACTTAGTAGTCTAAAGATTTATTTCATAATGATAATGAAAGCATCCTGACCTGGCTTTTGAATTATCAAGGAGTGATTACAGGCATTGGTGTCATCATTAAGTATATTTTATTTGGTAACTGGAGATTCACAAATACTATATACATCAATTAATTAATCTTTAATTAAAAATTGTATTCCCTATTTATACTGAGTAGCATGTTCCTACATCTGCAGTCAACTGAGGGTAAAAAAATTTAGCTGTTTCCTAATACAGAGGTGGAGACTGACCAGCAAAAACAAATGCAGCCCTGAGAGATGTTTATTTGTGGACCAGGTAGAGAAAGAATTCTGGAGGTCATTGGTTTGTGACTGTAGAAAATTTTGGTATTCAAGTGAACAATATTGGGTCAGTTTATAGTTAAGACAACCTGGAGAAGCTGATGAGATAAGTCTTATTCAAGATTTTTTATTTGAATTCTATCTAATAAAACCATAAGATATGGCCATAGAAGTCATTAAGTGGCCCTTTCAAGTGTCATCTTAAGAGTCACCTCCCTCAAGAGGGAAGTCTTTCATAATTTTCCCAGTGCTTTTCTTAGCTCTTGAAATCACTTTATTTTTATTTGGTATATAGTTTGCTTTTATTTATCTGTCAACAGATTGCATTATTCTCCTCCCACCACCTCTTAATGTAAGTGAGGTACTTGATGGAGGGGACCTTATCTTCATATTCACTACCTAAAACAGTATCTGGCAGATAATGGACTCTTAATAATACCTGTTCATTGATTGATAGGATGCAGTATCATTTAAGACCCCAAACATCTTATGCAAAAAGCAGATCAATCCAAGAAACTCTTTTTCAATCGGAGTGGATGTTCTGACTCTTGAGATTTGGAAGCTGTGTGAAGAGGCTTGGAGTGCTAGCATTCCTATCTCCAGATGTAGCTGCAAAATGGAAACAATGCATTTTAAAGCCAGGTTAGCCTCTATGATCTTAGCTTGTTGATTAATTCAATACGTCATTCCTCCCTAAGGAAGAAAGCAACCAGGAATTCTGAGCTGTCTAAACTCTTCATCAGTAAAAGTGTATAGGAGGGGATAGGAGGAGAAGAACACAAAATGAATTTTATTTCATTGAAGTTACTTATTTCTTCTCTTACATTCACAGACAGAAAGACCTAATGAACATGTATTAAGTGCCTACTATGTGCCAGCCCTGTGCTCAGTGCTAGGGATAAAGATGCTTATTTTAAAGTGTTTATAGTCAGAGAAGGAAGAAAATTGGTTTTTGGAGCCTTGGATTTTATATGATTTTCTTTATCAGCATCATATATCAACCTGAAGAATATTTCTTTATCAAGTCGATAAGGTGCCATTGGGGAAAATAAGCCCTTTGTCTTGCTGAGTTATGGTAAAATTTAACTTTTAAGAAATAAATTTAGAAAAATCAGATTTCCACCCAATATTAAATTGTAGGGGCATAGACTATTATTAATCAAAAGGTGGCTGTATGTAAGTCATTTAGATCAGTTGTTTTCCAGCTAGCTGGACAAACATTTATCTTGTTAAAAACTTTTTGAAAAGGAGCTTGTGCTATACAATTCAATTAACATTTATTAAGCAGCTCCAGTGGACAGAGCACTGTGGGAGGTACTAGGTATGACCACAACAAAGATGATAATGGCATTTGTATGTCACTTTAAGGTTGGCAAAGCACTTTCCAGGTGGCTCATTTTAGGAGGTAGTTGCTATTATTATTTTTGTTTCATAACGTAGGAAACCCTGGCAGCCCTAGAGGTGAAATGACTTGCCCAGGTTCATGTAGCTAGTAAATGTCTGAGTTTGGATTTGAACTTGGGTCCTTGACACCAGGTGACTCTGGCCTCTTGTGCTATCTAGTTGTCTAGGAATCAGTAACAGAATGGAAAATAGGCCCTTCCTACAGGGATCCTACATTGTCCTGGGGAGAAGTAGTCAGTGTGTTCACTAATAAAGGAATACAAAACAGTCAGAGGAAGGAGCAAACACTAGTCATGAAGGCATTCAGGGAACCTTCCTGTAGCAGGAGGCACTGAAACTAAACCCTGATGAAAACTAAAGATTCTCAGAGGCAGAGATGAGGAAGGAGCCCTTTGCAAGGATGTGGGGCAGCCTACACTGAGGTTGTAGGGTGGGAGGAAAACTCATAGGAAATGAGGCTGCCAAGGTGAGATCAGAGAGTAATTTAAATACCAAGCCTGGGAGAATTCATTATGGCTTTGAGGGCTGAACAATCAAGCCTTCCAGGCAACTAACTATCCCTTCAGTTTTTCCATCCCTGTGGTTTGAGATGATTTCCTCTTATTGTGACCCTACTGGACACTAAGCACAGTTGGTCTGCCTTCCTCCCTGCCCAAGTGCCCTTCACATAATCTCATGGGGGTAAAGGACTCTTCACTTATTCTTTGGTCTCATCATGCTAGGGCATCCTGGCTCTTCATTTTATCTGCCTTGGCTTCTCCATCTGTAAAATGGGGTTAATAATAGCACCAAGGTTGTTGTGAGGGTAAAATGAGTCCAAGTTTGTAGAGTGCTTGGCATAGTGCCTGGCATATAGTGGGCACTATATGAACGTGAGCTGTTAGTATTAGGTATTATTCATGTAAGTTTCCTCATAGGTCTTGTTTTGAGGCTCTTCAGTCATGCTCAGAGGTGGATTCAGTGGAGATCCATACCATGAAATGAGAGAAAAGCCTTGCTGCTGGATGATGGTCATGGGTATAGTGCCTGGCACACAGTTGACACTTAGTAAATACCTGTTGTCTGATGATAAACAGTACAATACTTGGCACATGGTAGATTCTTAGGGCAGGTGGGCGCTGCAGTGGATAAAGTATTGCATAACATTTAAGATTATACAGACTCCTTGACAGATATTAGGTAATTAATGAATTCTGTTTTATTCATGATGATGATGATGAGCACAGTACCTGCACACAGTCAGTGCTTAATAAATACAACAATGTTGATTGATGGTAGTGATATCAATCAACAAGCATTAATCAATAAACAATGATAAATACATATTTATTTAAGCACCTAACATGTGCCAGGCACTGTGTACTAAATGCTGGTTATATGTGTTTCAAATGAGGAACTAGATTTTAAGAAAGAAAAATTCAGTTCATTGATTTTCAAAGTTCTTTGTGGAAGTTAAGTCAGCTTGCCACTTTCAAAGAGAAAGACTAGAGCACTGAAATAAAACTAAACCTCTCTTTTTTTTTTTAAATCAAAAAGGAAAGAAAAAGTATGCAGAGCTCCATACTCTAAGTGAATCTATCTGGAGACATAGTTTTACTGTTGACATAAAGTTCTCCCAAGCAGTTGCTTTTTTGATCAACATTTATTATGTTACTAAAGATCAGTCACTGAGCCAATGACAAGCTATCCTTGACATGTTGAATTTTTTTGGCTGTCTTTGCCTTCTGAACATCTAATATGAAGCAATCTATAATGGAGGAGACTGTCTGTCAGCTCAGCAAAGTGACATGCTTTGTGAGGAGGAAGGCAGACCGCCCTGGTGTCAGCCGGAGAGGATTATAGCAGATATCCCTGGTCTTGATGGCACTAACCCAATCTGAAAAGCTGTAGACAAATCTGAATTTATGCTTTATCATCAGGCTGCCAGATGGGTTCAGGCAACTATATGTAAAAATTCATGGTCTGTTACTCAGTAATTGATGTTTGGAAAGAAGCTATCATATGGGGTTTTACTGTGTTTGTTTCTGAATGTCAGCAGAGTGTCTTTAGCTTGTATCTTTTTGTTTCGCTACGGTGACTTTTACAACTATGCCACAATGGACAGCCAATTACTTTGAGAAGAATAAGAAGAACATGAAGATATCATTTTTGCTTTACATGTAGTAATTGAAAATTATAATTATGTATATAAACATATATTGAGAGACACAGATGATTACAGGCTCCGTTTTGTGTATTTACATTCCTATAGATAACAGTCAAAATCAGCATTTTATCATGTTGCCCAATTTCTTGATAGAACATCCTTTCTGTAGAGTGGAAAGGCTTCTAGTAGAAAAATGATAATGGGCTATATATCTATCCCCTTGAGGACCGCCCCTAGTTAAGTGAGCACTGCTTTAAAACCCATTTCACTCCCAAGAAGCAAAAGGTACTGTGCATTAACTACCTTAGAAAGAAAGAATTCAATTCTGTTCAACAAACATTCATTACTATGTGTTAGGTTCAATAATTGAGAGCTGGGTCTAGGATTAATTGAGAGGAGGAAGACTGCTTCAGGAAATTGTATGGCCCCTTTAATGACCCCAAACTCTCCCAGAAGCAAATTCCACCCTTTTATTATTTTTAAAAAATAAAAATGTTATTGATATGTTTTGGTTTTTGTGGCATCTGCATTTCACAAAACATCCTTCCCTTCCATTCTGAGTTCCAGAAAGCTCTCTCTCATAACAAAGAATAAGAGAGATGCTTCCTCAAATAAAAAAATAGAAATAATAAAACAATTAAGAAACAGTAAAATAAGCAATAAAATAATAAACAACAAAAGAGGGTTCTTCAAAACTAATTGACCTAATGAAAAAGTCTGCCTGTATGTGTAATGTTTCACACTTGTGGACACCCCACTCTATCCCGCCTCTACAAAGAAGCAGGAAGAGAGGAGGTGAAAGACCCATGTCTTTAATGACAGTATTCTGTTGGGATTGTTCAATGAATCATGGAAGTGACATCTCTGAAAAATTAAAAAAATGTCCTACAGAGGGCAGTGGAGAGGCAGATTATTGAATAGACTATCACACTTAACATAAGAACATCAAAGATGAACTAGAATGATGTATGAGTGATAAAGAAATGATACTCCTTAGGCCAGAGCTAGGTAAGGGTATGATAGCTGGGGTCTTCTTGAGATTGCAGGAGAAATTGGGGAGGATCTCTTAACAAATTGGGTAAACCTTGATAGTGAGCTTACAGAAGAGAATGGACAAAAGTTACCCAGGGTGCAGGGGTCAGGATGGGCTGTGATCTGAAGAGGTGGTGGGAACTTCCACCTCAATTTGCATAGATGAAAATTGCCATGTCAAGTACTGGGAGCACAAAGATAAAAAATGAAATAGAGCCATACCCAAGAAGTGCCCATTCTACTTTATGAAGAATTTCATTTAATATTCCTGCTTTGGATTTTGAGGAGTTCCATTTAAATTTATGAGGACTGATTTGCATCTGGTAGCTTCAGTAACAGCTGAGCCCCCGATTGAGAGTCACCCTATAATCTTCATCATTGTCTAGTTGGCTCCTGTCGTGCTAAGTTCTCTGTTCATTAACAAATCATTCAATTTTAGAAACGTGGTTTTATTGACCCTAAAGAAGAAGAAGAAGTCCATCACTAGGCAGTCTGTCTAGGGTGATTCAGAGACCATCTATCTACTTAAGAAGAGTTGGACTTGTGGTCTTTCTCCGTGGAGGGAGTACCTGGGCTGGTAAAATCACAGATCCTTGAGGAATTTGTTGACTTTTGTTGTCTTTTTGAACCAACTTCAGATTATTTTGAGTTTTACCAAGGAGGCTTTATAGTGTTTCTGCCATTCTTTGAAATGAGCACAATCTCTTTGGCAGATAGGATCATTTGAAAACCTTCAACATGAATAGGGAATCCATTATCTCTTTGGAATTTGTGGGGGACATTCTATGTGATCACAGTAGAAAAATGATTTCCCTTTCCCTTCCTGTGGAATGTCTGGACTTAGAATCATAGACCTGGTTTAGAACTCTGGCTCTGCCACTACCTACCTATGTGATTCTGTGACTTGGTTGCCTCATCTATGATAGGGTAACGGAGGGAACAAGGTAGGGGGAGAAGTTGAACCGGATGACTTCCACTGGGTTCGTTTTGGTCTTAGATTTAAGATCCTCACGAGAGCAGCCAGAGTTAATGGTCTTTTATTTCCTATATATTCCCCTAGCACTTAATACAATGCCTGGTACAGGGTAGATACTTAATAAATCCTTAATCATTTGACAGTCATATGCAAGGATCTCTTACAAAATGTCTAGTTTTTCTGTTATCTTTTTCATTAGAGTATAGGTGTTTGATGATAGTAGGTTCCACTGACATTAGGGAGAGAATTCAACTTGTATTAGTTTAGAAGTGTGAAAAAAGATTTGCCTTACATGTAGCACAGAAACTCAGGGCATTATTATGGTTAAAAAATTTATCTACACCCATCCTTTGTAGGCCTATCATCTTAATCTTCCTTAAAATTAACTTTTGAAAAGTTGTCTTTTTAAATTACATTGATTGTCTTAGGATCACCTTTGCCTCTGCCTTAATTCTTGGCTTATGTGTCAAGCAGAAATCAATTTTGGTAGGGTTCATGGAAATAAGTTCTCTCTTTTCAGTTCATGAATTTTTCCTATTTGTACTATAATTCAAAATTTTATAGATTAAAACACAGGGTAGAATAACAGAGTACTGGCAATAGTGGGACCTGGTTGGCCACAGTTGGCCAGGATTGGGCTATCTAGACAGTATCTAGACATTTAAGCAATTGTGGGAAGGAAAGGAATTGAATACCAGAGAAAAAGACAGAGTTGAAAGACTCAAACTGTAAAGGCAGGTAAGTTAGCTAAGGTAAAGTGCAACATACAGGCAAGATAAGAGTCTGGAAGAGTCACTAAGAGCGTACCTGTTGACCCTGAGTGTGAGCTTTGATCTTAGAATAGAAGTTCTTGGTTTTTTGGCCCTAATTTATCTTTTCTTCTATGAATAATATTTTATTTTTTACCAATTCTACATAAAAACAATTTTTAACATTCATTAAAAAAAATAAGTTCTAGATTCTCTTTCTCCTCTTCCCTCTCCCTGAGACAGTAGGCAATTTGATATGTTATACATGTGCATTCACATAAAACACATTTCCATAATAGTCATGTTGTGAAAGAGAACATAGACCAAAAAAAACTCCTACAAAAATAAAGTGAAAAATAGTATGCTTCAGTCTGCATCCAGACTCCATCCATTCTTTCTCTGGAGGTGGATAGCATTTTACAACGAGTCCCTTGGAATTGTGTTAGATCATTGTATTTCTGAGAATAGCTAAGTTATTCACAGTTGTTCATTATACAATATTGCTGTTACTATGTACGGTATTCTCCTGGTTCTGCTGTCTTCACCTTGCATCAGTTCCTGGAAGTCTTTTGCAAGTTTTTCTGAAATCACCATGCACATCATTTCTTATTAGCACAAAAGTATTCCATTACAATCATGTACCACAACTTGTTCAGCCACTTCCCAGTTGATGGACATCTTCCCCCAAGTTCCAATTTTTTGTCACCACAAAGAGGTGCTATCAATATTTTTGTACAAATAGTTTTTTTCTTCTTTTCTTTGAACTCTTTGGGATACAGACCTAGCAGTGGTATTGCTGAATCACAGGGTATGCACAGTTTTAAAGCCCTGTGGGCATGTTTCCAGATTGCTCCACCAACAATTCTGCCTCTAGTTTGAGCACCTACTGAATGGCCTTTGGTCTACAGGTGTGGGGTTCAGGGGTGTACAGGTGATACTTGCCCCTGATTTGCATAGCATTAGAGGCACTGGGATGACCGGTACATTTTGATATAGTGTGATATATACTGAACTCATGCCCTTAGCCATCCTATCCTTTTCTCTTCTTTCCCTTACTGCAGAAAGGTTTTGAAAGAAATATCTGTTGGAGACCTGAAGCCAAATGAAACAGTTCAGGCAAATTTGGAAGCACAGCTCCTCTCCAAACTTGATCACCCAGCCATTGTCAAGTTTCATGCCAGCTTTATGGAACAAGATAATTTCTGCATCATCACTGAGTACTGTGAGGTAAGACTTGGCGCTAAGTCTGTAGTCTGATAAGGGCATTTCTTCCTGGTTGGAAACCAGACAAGAATTGTTTTGCTGGAAAAAAGTCTCTCAAACAAAGCCATCTTGGAAACAAATTATAGGGTGAAATACAGGGCACCAAATTATAGGGCGATTATGAACACCTGTAGAGCAATTACCTCTAGGAATCTAACAGGTTCCGAAGGAGTGTTCTTTTCTTATACTATTTAGAGAGCGTCATTATAGTGGAATGTTAAGAGAATGCCTTAGGAAACTAGCTTGTTTATTATTTTTAAAACCCAAACAATTGCTACAGTAATTCCATGTGATTTTGAGTTCGGTGGTGTGGGACAATGAGTGTGTAGCACTTCTGGGACCCACTTTTCACATATAGGGCTCTCAGAATAGCGCCTCTGAGGTCAAGGTGCTTTCTGGGTCCACAACTGCTCAGCATAGTAGTTAATGGGCATCTAATGATGTTTGCTTTTTCCCTAGCCAGTCAGAGGAGCCAGGTAGTTCAGACCCTAACCCATGAATAGCTTGGTAGGATTTGCAATAGAAAATCTCCCTGCCCCCCATTAACCTAAGGGACACTCTCACATACATATGCATGTTACCTGTGGGGAAGATGAACTTTCAGAGGGATCATGCATAAAGGGCCCACATGTGTGGAATATGTGTGGAGATGGAATTCACATCTTCAATTACGCAGAACTCTTAATGTCTTCTGGTGATTCCTAGCGCTGTTGTTTTTAGGTAGAGATATCTCAGGTGTGCTGTTCAAAAAGCAGATGGAGTCACCCCAGGGAAAGATTAGATATTTTCTTTTTTAACTCGGTGGGAACTCAAAAGCTGCTGTTAAAAAGAACTATTTAACTTAGCTCTCCACACCCTTTTATACTCCCAATATACTTCTACAGCTTGGTTGTAAAGGATGCAAGCTAAGTGTTCTCCCTCCATTTAGCCTCAATTCCTATCTTTATTATGTGTATCTGTCAGTTTGATGCAAAATATAGTTTTCATACTATATTTTGCCCAGCGAAAACCTTGGTTTTCCTTCAGATAAGTTACCCATTTTTATCCTACAGAAACATTACCCATGTAATACCTCTTTGCCTTATTTTATCCATTTATGAAAGGAAAATGCCTTTGGCCTTCTATACTGGATATTTGAGATTTTTTTATAATGGTTTTCATACATTTGTTAAGTGAGTCTAAAAATTGTCTCTCCAAAGCAATGAATGCTTGGTTTTGAGGTCCTTTTAGGTTCTGCTTGAGGGATGGGGAAGTGAAGATGATGTCCAGTGGGGAAGAGGCTTGGTATGAAAGTGGCTAAGAATTAGCATGTAGGCCTTGTTCCAGACTGTATTTTGTTTTTTCTTTAAGAAAAAAGAGAAAATAGGGGTTCATTTCTTTGTTTTTAAACCCAAGAATTCTTAATGGGTATATAGCACCTCTGGCTCCATAGCCACTTAACATAATAGTTTACAGGCATCCAATGGTATTTACTCATTGGGTGATGTCAGTTCCTTATGTTTTTTCACCTTACCAGACTAGGGAACAGCATGGGGCAAGGAAAAGACAGCAAAGGGACTAGATTTGGGCAAGGAGAATGTGTTAGACCATCTCAGTTCAAAAATATCACCTTCGTACATTTCGTTAACGTAGATTCGTTTGGGTTACAAGGTGTTGAGTCATTTAAAATGCAAATCTTTCCCCACCCCCATTAAACCTTATTCATCCTTTATGGAGAAATTACTTTAATTAAATAAAAACTTGTCTGAGTTCTAGTTTTCAGTTTGCCTAGAGCGTGCTTTTAGCCAATGCTTGATTTGATTGAGGGACCAATCTGAAAGGCTGAAAATTTAAGATTCTTCTGGTAAAGGCATGTCTCCCTAGCCTCAAGATAATCAGTTTAGGGTCTTCAGTTCTTCTCAGTGTCTTATCCCTCTTCTCTTTGGAAGAAAGAGGATAAATAAGGAACAAGAGAGGGGGGAAAAGGAGAAAATATGGCTATGTTAACTCTTCCTTCCTCTCCTCTTCTTTCCTTTTCGTTTTGTCTTTTCAGATTTCTGAGGGTTTTCTCTTCATAGAAAATTTAAAATACTTCTTTAGGAATAAGGAGGGGTTACTGTAAAAAATGTCTGTTTCTTCCTCCAAGGGACATCATGAAGGCTGGTTAATTAACCAGTCAGTCAATCAACAGTATTTATTAAGCACCTGCTCTGTGGGTACTGTTCACAAGGAACCTACCTTCTGACGGAGGGTTTTAACTTTTCTTTGTGTCATGGACCCCCTGGCAACCAGGGAAGCCTGTGGAGTCCTCAAAATTATATGTTTAAATTCACAAAATAAAATACATAGGATTACAGAGGAAACCAGTTATATTGAAATAGTCACAAAATTATGTTAAAAAACAAGTTCACAGACCCGAGGATAAAAGCCCCCTGTTTCAATGGGTTCAGAATATGGAATTGCATGTGTGAAAGCATATTGAACTTTTAGTAGTTATGGTAAATCCAGGATGGTGGTGATATCGTTGCTATGTTTACTTAGTATGTGAATTATATATTTGGCAGGGGGCAGCTAGGTGGTGCAGTGGATAAAGCTCCTGAGTTCAAATCTCGCCTCAGATACTTAACACTCACTAGCTGTATGACCTAGGGCAAGTCAATTAACCCCAATTGCCTCATCCTGAGGAATATCTGGTCACTGGATTCACATGGCTCTGGAGGAGGAGTGAGGCTGGTGACCTGCATAGCCCTCCCTCACTCAAAATAAAGTCAAGTGCAAGTCATGTCATCATTTTTCTCATGACATGGTCTTCTTCTGCAATGAAGGATGAATACACATAGTTTTGGTTCTTAATTGACCTATCTCCTCAACCCCAAAATAAAAAGTGACATCAGTCACATGTAGAAAGTTACTAAAGAAATCTAGGGAAAGCTGGGAATCCTGACATGGAAACTGGGCAGTCATGTCAGCCTCCAGTGGCCCCACTTGGCCTCTGTCCTCCTAATATCCAGACATTCTGCCTGATGCATGGCACATGGGGCATCCTGTGACCAAGTGTGCTTTTCAGGAAATATCAGTTCTTCTTGTATCCGAGTTTTGAGAAAATCAAAACTCTGCTGTCTCATCTCATTAAAAGCAAAGGCAGTCTTTAACATTATTGTACCCAGTATATAATCAGGCCCAGATCAGACTTCTTCTCATTGCACCACCTTGGGCAAGCCACCTACTCCTCTATGCCTCAGTTTTCTCACCTGTAAAATGAGAGCGTTGAACCTGGTGGCCTTCAAGGTCCCTTCAGCTCTAGATCTGTGATCCTATGGTCATAGAAGAGTTGCATTGGTTTCCTCATCTGTAAACAGGGTTGAACTTGGTAGCCTCTAGGGCTGCTTGGTCCCTCCCAGCTCTAAATCTGTAATCCCAAGATCTTATGACCCACCAAAGCCTTCATTCCACTGTCTCAGCCTTTGTAGTATGTCTGGGGTCACCTCTCTACCAGAATGAGGTCTCAGAGCAAGACTCTAGTGGTATGAAGACAATACAAAGCTAAAGTGCTGCCCATTCATCTGAGTTTTCTCTCCCTTCTTTCCTCCCTTCCTTCCCTCCCTTCCTTATTTCCTTCCTTCCTTTCCTTCTTTCCTTTCTTTCTTTTCCTTCTATCCCTGTCTCTCTCCTTTACTTCCTTCCTTCCCTTCCTTCCTTTCGTTCCTTCTTTCCCTTCCCTTCCCTTCCCTCTTTCTTTCCTTCCTCTTTCCTTCCTTCCTTCCTTCTTTCTTCCTTTCTTTCTTAGCACTATGCTCAACCTTGGAGATTTTTTTGTTATTATGACTATTAGACACAGTCCCTGCCCTCAAGACACATATTCCAAGAAGGAAATTATGACACATAGAAAATACAAAACATGCCAGATACAAAATGAGATAGCAAAGGACAAATATATTCCAGTAGCATATGAAAAACTAAGAAAGAAAAGATCACATTCATATGGTCAGGAAAACCTTTATAGAGGACAAAATAGATGAAAGAGAAGATTTTATGAGGAAAGATGGTAGAAAGAGCATTTGAATTCAATGAAAACAATTGGGTTTGAATATTAACTCTGTGATTTATTAGGTATAGGATTTTGACCAAGTCACTTAATTTCTTTTTTTACCCTACTTAATAATATGTTTTTTCCAATTACATGTAAAGGTAGTTTTCAATATACATTTTTGTAGGATTTTGAATTTCAAATTTATTCTTCCTCCCTCCATCCTCTCCAAGACAGTAAACAATAAGATATATGTTATACATATACAATGATATAAAACACATTTCCATGTTAGTCATGTGATGAAAGAAGAATGATGACAAAAGAGAAAAACCACAAGAAAAAAACAGAAAAAAGGAAATACTATGCTTGGATCTGCTTTCAGACTCTGTAGTTCTTTCTCTGAAGGTGGATAGCATTTTCTATCATGAGTCTTTTGGAATTGTTTTAGATCATTGCATTGCTGAGAAGACCTAAGTCAGTCATAGTGGATCATCACACGGTGTTGTGTGTACAATGTTCTCTTCATTCAGCATCAGCTCATGTCTTTCCAGGTTTTTCTGAAATCTGCATGCTCATCATTTCTTACAGAACTAGTGTTTCATTACATTCATATACCACAGCTTATTCAGTCATTCCCCAATTGATGGACATCCCTTCAATTTCCAATTCTTTGCCACCACAAAAAAAAGATGCTATAAATATTTTTGTACATGTGGGTTTTTTCCCCTTTGTTATGATCTCTTTGGGATACTGACCTATAGTGATATTACTGAGTCAAAGGGTATGCACAGTTTTATAGCCCTTTGGGCATTGTTCCAAATTGCTCTCCAGCATGACTGGATCAATTCACAACTCCACTAGTAGGGCATTAGTGTTCCAATTTTCCCACATCTTCTACAACATTTATCATTTTCCTTTTCTTTCGTATTAGCCAATTGGATAGGATGCATTTCTCTTTCTTCTTGATTCACCTTCTGTTTCTGAGACAAGTGATGACCAGTATTACTGCTATTACAGGGACTTAACAACAGCATGAGTTTCCCCTGCAAAAAATTATGTTTTAAAACACTTCTCAGTGGCCTGGATGAAAAAAAAGACATACTTTCCCTTTATGTGTTAATTTAAAAATGATGGGTAGTTTCAAAATGGATTGACCTGTTCTCTCAGACAGGAGGTGGGTTGCCATGGCAGCAGGAGCATCTGTAGATTCCCAGGGCATTGCTGAGAGTCTGAGCAGCTGAGGCCAATAAAAAGGACGTCACACACGAGCATGTCTTAGTCCCTCGTTGTTATCAGGTGTATCCCTCATCTTTAGACCCACAGTTGCCTTCAAATCACACAAACCAGGTGACACCCCCTCTTTTCTTTTCTTTTTTTTAAATATAAATTTATTTATTTAACTTTTTACATTCATTTTCACAAGATTTTGGGTTCCAAATTTTCTCCCCATTTGTCCCCTC
>CM053770.1:31236497-31408434 GCA_028658325.1 Potorous gilbertii | reverse complement strand
GGAGACAATTTAAAAATTATGGGACTACCTGAAAGCCATGATCAAAAAAAGAGCCTAGACATCATCTTTCATGAAATTATCAAGGAAAACTGTCCTGATATTCTAGAACCAGAGGGCAAAATAAGTATTCAAGGAATCAATCTTAAATCAATCAGTTGTTCCCTGTTACTCCTAATTGTTGCTCTTGACCTTCACACAGGTTTTTCCAGAGACAAGATAATCTGGTACTTCCATGTCTTTGAGAACTTGCCACATTTTGTTGTGATCCCCACAAAGACTTTAGTGTAGTCAGCGAAATAGAATGTTGTTTTTTTTCTGGAACTTCCTTGCTTTCTCCATAATCCAATGAATGTTGGCAATTTGGTCTCTAGTTCCTCTGCCTCTGTGAAATTCAGCCTGCTCTTCCAGTATTTCTTCGTTCACATAATGCTAAAGTCTAGCTTGCCAAGTCTTAGGCATAACCTTGATGGTATGTGAAATGAACACAATTGTTTGGCAACTTGAACTTTCCTTAGCACTGCCAATCTAATGGCCCCTGTTGAGTTTTCCAAATTTTCTGGCACATTGAGTGCAGCACTTTAACAGCATAGAATTTGTAAATAGTTTCACTACATGAATTTAATCTTTCTGCTACATGAATTTAATCATTTCTGTTGTTAATTCTTTAATATGAGTAGGAGCCCTTTTTCATAGCTTTCTGAAAAGTGTCTCAGATAAGATTCAGTCGATATTCAAGTGGCTCTTTTCAATTCTAAGGTTGTATTAGTTTTTTTGGCAGTGGTCGGTCACAGGGCACCATATTATTGGAGCTTGCTGTTTGGTGGAAAGATAATGTGCTACATGACCTTGGGCAAGTTCTTTAATCTCTTATGGCCTCAGTTTCCTCATGTGCATTGCTGTTTGTCCTTCGTTCTTGAAAAAGACCAAGGACATTAGAAGAGTAATGTTTGACTTGCAAGTGTATAAGGAAAAAGGAATCCTCACGTCCCTTCTAATCCTAAAGTTATGACCATAAGAACTAGACCCTACCCTCACCTCTATAAATTACCATTACTATCCCCTATCTTGGATTTGTTATCTTTGTTCTGCAAAATCCTTGTTTGTGGAAGAAGCAACATCAACCTGGCAAGTAATCAAATGAGGAAATTTTTTTCTTTTCCTATTTGTTGTTTATAAAAATAGTTCATTAGAATTAACTAGACAAACAGTGATAGGTTCCGTGATATAACACTGAGATGGGGTTTTCTTTATTTAAATGTTTTTAATTACAATATTCTCAACAAAATTCATAATTATTCTAATGATGAGAATTATCCGCAGAGAGTGCTGCAGCTCACATATGAGCTTCTTGTACTATGTCTTGGGAGAAGGAATGCAGAGTCCCCACCATATCTCAGAATCACGTAAGGGAAGAAGGCACCCCAAATATAGCCCCTTGTTGTCCCTAAGAGAGTATCACTACAGGCAATTTCAGAGTATTTACTCCAATCGAATATTTATAAATGTCTTAGTCAATTATCTAAAAGGTTCAGTTGTGTAATACATGTTTTGTGTCAAAATGTTTAGCTATTTGGAGAAGAAAAAAAGGATCACATCTTCTAAGAAACAAGAGTACTGGTATTACATATTGAATGTCATCTGAGCTCCTGGAACACAATTTGAGAGCCACTGGACTGAAGTAAATATTTTATGTCCATAATGCAATTAAACAGAATGACCAGGTCAGTAAGAGTATGAAAACACAACCTTCCAAGTGCACTCATTTAGTTTAATTAGTTGACTTGACTTAGGTTGTTTCAGGTTTTATTTTGTTTTTAATCAGATCTATGATTCTTTTTCTATAGGATGAGGAAACTCCCTCCATTCAGGAAGACCTGTATCTGCTTTGCAACTTATGTTAGAGAATTACCTGAAGAACTGAATGGTTAAATGACTTGTCCTTGGTCACAGAACCAGAATGTGTCAGGGATGGAATCTGAACCCAGTTCTTCCTGCCTCTGCTTCCCAATGACATCATATCATACTGGTTCTGGTGTACATGAATTCTGCTTTAAAAATTCAATAATCTAATAGCTCACTCGTGCTCATTTTTTATTCATGATATCACAAAAACAATTCTGGAAAGAAAAAGGATTTCATGGAGTTCATCAAATATGATGAAAAGCCAAAGTATAAAAATCATAAGATGGTGATAGATGCACAGGATTAGTGGAAGGAGGATACATTTACTTGCCTTGGATGAGTTAAAGAAAAATAAACCCTATGTAAAGCATAAATGAAAACAAAAAACCTCAGAATGTCTTATAAACTTGTTGATTTAATAATCGCTATCCCAATATAACATTAAAAAATTGCCTAGGACTTCAATGAAATGCTATCAAATAAAATTATGTGCAATTATGTGAGGCATATGCCAACATTATGATAGTCAAAATGGAGTTTGCAATCCAAGTGCCAGGTTCACTAATATTTGATATTTCATCATCTTAATTGCAATATGTGGAATTGCATTAAAATATAATAGCTTGAGTTCACTTTAGTTTAAGGTCTCAATGTAGAAATGATTATTTTATTTTGAAAGGGAGAAGATTATGATTTATCTATATTGGCATACATCCTATGAAAGGTTTAAGCAAATAATTTAGTTTCAAATTTTTACATTTTTATTATATACATGTATATATACATACATACATACATACAAACATACATTTAGGTTCCATATACAGAGACATGGAAAAGATAGAGGAAGAGTATTGAGGAGACAGAGAACTACAGAAACCTAGGCAGCCTTTTCCCAAAATTCCACCATGATTGGAGGTTTAGGACTTGACCTAGAACAAATTACCCAGAAAACTGAAGCCTTTAAATATATCGGGACTCACAGGAGGAAGATGCTGCAGAAGTTACCATGGAGGGGCTGGACTAGTCACAGGAGCAGGCAGTAGTGTTCTGCCACCATGAGAAGAGTACGGATGCTCCAGTCAGGATCCAAGCTTTAATCAATGACTGAGCAAACCGACTTTCTGATCAACCATGAGCCAGGAGGAGAGGCAGTGAAATCCTATTCCTTTCCCTTTTCTTCTCTCCAGAGGAGGAAACCAAACATCCTGTGCGTTACCTACTCACTTTCACCCTTGATTTCCAGTCATTCATGCCAAGCTCTATGAAAAACAGGTGGAAGTTCAGTCTTTTTCTAAAAAGTCACTTTTACTTCTCAGCCTTTTAAAATGAGATGAACTGTTGGCCAACAAAAACCCAAGCGATATAATGTATTTTATTGAATATGTATATAAATATGCTACAGAGAAGTGATGGAATTTTATTTTTACAGACAAAAGATATATTTGTTCAGCCGAGCTAAACTGAGGGCTGAGCTTTGGAGGAGCAAGGCAGAAGAGCCAGTGCTTGACATTCACAAGCACTGTAAGAGAACATGAGATCAAATATTCCCGAAATAACTCAGATTCATCCCCATTATGTAGAAGAGCCTATAAGTACCACAAGGGAGAAATGGTACAGTTGATTAGCCTGAGAGTGTTTGAGTGGCTGGCTCCCAACACATTTCAACAACAGCCCAACCTCTGATGGGAAAGTAAGGACCCAACGAGAAGTAGCAATAAGAAGGTTTTGACTGAGCATGTGTGATTTTGCAAGGCAATGCCACCACTGAGACCAAGTGATGTAGGAGTGCCTGACCTCACCCATGGGTTCTCTTGATGGTTTATATACACATATATGTATACACATGCATACATATACATACATATATAACCTGCCTTGGTGGTTTATACCTCTATAATACACATAACAGATGTATAAAAATAAAATATATAGATGCCTCTATGTATGTGTATAAATATACATACATATGTATATAAAATGTGTATATATTAAAATAAGGTAAGAGAAGGGAGAGAAGAAGAGGAAAAATAAGAGAGAGAGAGAAGACAAAATGGAAAAAGGAGAAGTGGAGAGATATACAGAGAAATAGACATACAGACAGATGGGGAGAGATGCAGGGAAGGCAGAGAGAGGGAGAGAGGGGGGAGAGAGGGGAAGAGAGAGGGAGAGAGGGAGAGAAGGAGGGAGAGAGAGAGACAGGGAGAGAGAGAGGGAGACAGAGAGAGGGAGGGAGGAAGGAAGAAAAGGGAAGAGAGAGAGGGAGGGAGGGAGGGGGGATGGAGAGAATATATATATATATGTGTATATATATACACACACACAATATATTATATATACACATACATACAATAAAACTGTGCTTTCCGATGCCCAAAACAACCAGGATCTATACCACTCACAAAAATTGTACTGGCTTCCAATACTTGAAAGGATCTTGTTTCCCTAGATGACAATTTATGGATTTTTTTTTATTGATTTGTAACATAAAATAGTCAGTGGCGACTGCACATGAGAGAAAGAGAAGAGCCAGAGAGTAATGTGTTATTAGCAGTTCTCAAAATATTTCCAGTTCCTTTTTCAGGGAATGGACTTGAGAAGACAGTCTGACTTAAATGAAGTTTCTTTCAACAACACAAGCTCCTGCTGCCTGGTCCTGAGATGGTTTTCACAGAATTTGACACTGCTTAACACGACTTTTCAAAGTAACCTGGGATCAAGTGCTACTCCTGCACATCAAGCTGCTGACCAAGCACATGATATAAAAGAAACCTGTAAGTAGTTTCCCTTGTGCATTACATCTAGAGATCCTAGAGTTGTTTTAAAAAAAAGTAATTCAAAGAGATTTTCAACTAAGGAAATCAAACTTTGAAATGGTAGACTCACAAAGCTATAAGGTTTGAAGAAGCTTAAAAAGCCAGAGGGGCAAAGCATTTTATGTCCAGAAAAGATGTTAGGAATTGTTATTATAGGATCACACATGTAGAGCTCATAGGGTCCTTGGGCATGATCCAATCCCACCCCCTTGGTTTACAGATAAAAATCCCAAAGGCAGAATGAGTTGTCCTGGGTTAGTAAATCCAGTTAGCCTCTCTTTTAATGCCACTTTGCTATCTACGTGAACTCAGAAAAGTTGTCAACTCTCTGGGCCTCAGTAAAATGAAAGGGTTGACCCTGAAGACATCTGAGGTCCCTTCTAGTTCTCAATACTATGATTTTATCTTCAGGTTAAACTAAAATAAATGGAGAGCCCAAATCATCTAAACTATTTCAGTGTTAAGCTTTGTCAATCCCCTTCTGCCTTCATTTGCCTCCCTACAAAGCCTGGAAACATGACCAGTCACTTCAGTGACACTCTACCCCTGGAATAGATTTTGTGGTCCCTTCCTGGACAATCTCCGAACCTGGGAATAGCCTTTTCCTGGACTTTACATCATCACCTTTCCTGACTGCTACTTCTGGCCTACAGAGCAATGCTAAAGACCCTTGCAAAATCACACTGGTCAATCCTAAGGCAAATGCATGCTTCAATAAACCCAGCTGAGTCTTCACTGATGCTCTGTTCCCCTTGGTTCATCATGATCATCCCTTGACTCCATATTCCATTTCCAACAACTATTCTGAACTTTCTCCCCTTTCCACAAACCCCCAACCTCACTTCCCACTTGTTTGATTCTCTTTTTCGTGTCATTTTGCCTCCCTTCACCCCAATTCCAGTAGCCACCAACTGCAAACCCCAGCAATGCCCTCCCTCTTTCTATGGCTTCTACAGCACACTTCACTGGCTCTGCTCTCTGTAATCACTCCTTTATCTCCTTAGGAAGCACCTTCGGTCTTCTTACTCCTTTGCATTTAGAGCATTTCCCAAGGATCTGTCCTCAGTTTTCTGTTTTACATTTTAACTTACTTTCTTGACGCCCTGAATTTCTCCCCCATCCCACCTTGTCTACTGAATCTCAGACTTACATTTCAGAGTTCCACTTAAATATCTCATAATGCCCCTGGTTTAACATCTTCAAAACTGAACTCATCATCTTCCCTGCCAAAACCTGCTTTTTCCCCCCTGATGTTTCTCTTCTGTTAAAGAGTTTATAGTCACCTGTTTTTGAAACTTTGAAGTTAACTCTGACTGCCCCTTTTTCTTTTTGGAACATCAGATCAGCTGTCAATTCCTTTCAATTAAAACTAGCAGTATCTTGTGCAGCTGTCCCCTTTTCTTCATTCCAACTGTCATCAGCCTAAAAGTTAGTCTCCTAACTATTTTCTCCACCTCAAGTCTCATCATCATATATTCCGTTTCTCTCACTCACAAAGAGGCCACCTAGGTACAGACACTCATCTCACCTCAAAAGCCTGCTGTTTGCTCTCCCCACTTTGAGTCCTTCCCCACCCTAGTCCATCCTGCATTCAAATGTCAAAATGATTTTCCTAAAGCACAGGTCTGACCATGTCACCCTGGTTCCTCCTATTCAATAAATTCCTTCCACCTCTAGGATCAAATATAGAATTTTCTGCCTGGACTTTAGAGAACCTCCTAAGGTGTGCCCTTCCTACCTTCCCAGTCTCTTCTGTCCTTATTCCCCTCCACATGCTCTACACTCCAGTGATACAAGCCTATTGGTGCTCCACACACAGGACACCCCATGTACCAAGTCCGTGACTTTTCAGCAGCTGTCCAGCATTCCTGGAATGTTTTCCCTCCTCATCTCTGACTACTCCTTCTAGACTCAACCCAACTCTCCCTTTCTGCAGGAAGCCTTTCTTAATCCCCTCCCCCTCTATGCATCCTGCCAGTGCCTTCTCTCTGGGAATACCTTTCATTTATTCTGTATGTCTCTCCTAAGTCCCTAGTGGTTTGCAGATTTTCTCTCCCTTGAGGACAGGGGCTGTTTTGGCTTTTCTTTTCATCCTTGGTGTCTAGCACAATGCCTGGCCCATAGTAAATGCTTGTAGACTGACTGACTCCACTCACCCCAATCTAATATATGGCACTAATCAAAACCTTCAATAATTCTCTACAACTCACCAAATAAACTCCAAATTCCATGGCATGGAATTCAAGGCCCTCCAACATCTAGAGTCAACCCACCTTTTCAGCTGTTGTTCCTCCCTCTTTCACACGCTCTCAAATCCAGGAAACCTTGCTATTCATGACTCTCATACCTTTCCCTGCACCTAGCACAGCTGAGTCCTCGCTGATGCTTCCTGATCTCGTCCACCCTTTAAAGCCCAGATTCAATGCCACCTCACCCTCCTGACCCTCAAGTGATTTCTCTTTTCTCTACACTGTCACAGGGCTTTTTTCTATACCTCTAACAGACACTTACCACCTCCACTCTCACTTGCATTAGAGTTGGTGTGCACATCTTTAACTCTAGCAAATCATAACCTCCAGATTGATGTGGCTCTAGAGGAGAGAGGCAGAGTCAAGACAGATCTGGGAGCAAATTATGCCTCTGACTCTTACTAGCTGTGTTACCATAGGCAAAACACTCAGCCTCTCTGAACCTTACTTTCTTCATTTACAAAATGGGGACACCACCACCAATGATGCTCATGTCAAAGGATTATCATGAGAATCAAATGAGGTATTAGTTTAAAAAACACACTCTGTTATCCTTTAACTGGCTATGTCAATGCTACTTATTATTCCTACAAGCAAGAATTGTGTCTTGTTCACCTTTGCGTCCTTGAGAACACCCAGCCTTGTGCCTCACATACAAAGAGGGGCTCAGTAAAGGTTTGGTTGTCAAATGGACATGAAGCGGGAAAGGATGGCTAATAGGATATATGATGGAAATAAGATTTGAAATCATCTTGAGTGAGATGCTAGGGACAGGACAGGAACAACAAGGTGAAATTTAACAGGGGTAAATAAAAGGACCTATCTTTAAATTTTTAAAAAGTCAATTTTACAAGTACCGGATAGGGAAGACCTACTTTGGGGGAAATAACAATTACAGGGAGGGGAAATATGGATTTTAACTGAAAATAAGCTCAAAACCACAGGAGAGAAATTTGGCTTCTCAAAAAAAAGTTAATGCAGTCCTACGTTACTTTGATATGAATATAGTGTCCAGATAAAAAAAGGTCAGTGTATCACTGTATGCTAGGCTGGAGAGCTAATGTCTAGCAAATTACATTCTGTTCTGGGTAGTATGTTTTAAGACAGGAATTTGACAAAGTGAAGAATGTGAACCGGGCTAAAGGTGATAGGCCTAAAAATCACAGATCTACAGCTGGAAGGGAACCTCCATCAATCAACAAGCAAAGGTTACATGCCTCCTATGTGCCAAGCACTGCATTAGGGATACAGCAATCCCTGCTCACAAGGAATTATCTAATCACTGATTCATAAGAACATCTAAAGCTGGAGGGGGCCTTAGAGATCATCAAGTTCCCCTCACACACACTATTTTACGGGTAGGGAAACTGAGGCAGAGGTTAAGTAACTTGCCTAGGATCACCCAACTAGTAAATATCTGAGGCTAAATCTGAACACAGGTATTTGTAGACTCACTCTATTTAGTGAGCCCCCTAACTGTCTCTCATGAGGAATATGACAACTGTCTTCAATTATGTGAAGGACTCTCATAGATTCAATCCTTACCATCTATCTTGGTTCAATGTGGAAAATATCTAAATGGCTACAATATACAGATCCCTATGTGAGATGCTGGTCATATAAAGATGACTAATGATGCCCTTATGGAGACTGCAGTCCCTTTATACAAATGACATAAACAAAGACAAGAAGGATGCAGGTTAAAATGTGATAGATGCATAGCAGAAAGAGCTTCAAGACAGAGGGACTTTTATTAGGACAGATGGCAGAAGGCTTGTAGGAGTTACCTGAGCTTAGCATTAAAGGAAGAGAAGAATTTAAACATTTGGGGATAAGGAGGGTGTGTGTACATCCCAGGCATGGAGAAGGAAAGGGCTTTCTAGTTTCAAAAGTCTGCTTTGGCCCTTTGTCCAAAGGGTGGAGCTGTCCTGACTTGTGAGTGGGTGGAGGAGATCAAAATCACCCAATCCACTGTAGTTAGACTGTCCCAAATCATTCTTCACATTCCATCAAATTCACCAGGAAACCAGGGCCTACCCAAACAAAGGATATCCTAGTGCTCCATTCACAATTCCGGTGACTCCCAAAAACAACCTTACCTGTGCTAGCTGCCACTCTCCCATTGGACTCTAAGCCCCTTGAGGCAGGGAATGTTTCACATCTGTATTTGTTGCTGTGTTTGCCCTTCTCTGAAGAGGACCATGCCATCAGGGAGAGGATGATGACCTGCAGTTGACTTTGATTTGAGTAAGGGAGGGTTGACTTCTGTATTGGGCAGGCACTTAATAAATGTGCTTGTTCATTCGTTCATTTTATGGAACTCAATGACAAAAAGTATCTGATAGTCTCGTCTGCCAGACACCCTTACGGTGTAAGCTTCTTGAGGTCAAATACTATCTTCTACCTCTTTTTGTATCTCTAGCATTTACCACAGTGCCTAGCACATACTAAGAGCTCCATAAAGGTTTTCTGATAGACTGACACTCAGAATATGTAACAGGAAACTGTGTGATATTGTCCTGGAAAGGGAATCGTAGCTCAGAGGGCTTAATTAGGGCTAATGGGTGAAAGTTGTACAGCAGCAGATTTTGACTCCATATAAGGAAGAACTATTAGAACTACCCAAAGAGAGAACAGGCTGCCTAAAACAAGGATGAACTCCCATCAAATAATCAAATGAGATACTATCTGTAAGCACTAGGCACAGTGCCTAGAATACAGGAGGAGCTTAATAAATTTGATTTCTTCTCCTTCTCTCCTTCTTCAAGAACTTGTTGGGTTGGTCAAGATTTTGGGGAGGGGATACCTGCACTAGTGTTAAAGATCAGGGAATCTGATCTCTCAGGTCCCTTCCAATTCTAAGATCCTCAAGTCTCTAATATGTCCTGACAAAAGCTAACTGGCATTACATTTACATGTACAACATACATTACCTTTCAGACTTTCTATTTTTTTTTGTCTAGACTTATATTTTTATTTCTGTGGGGAACTCCCAATATGTAAACACTCTCTACCAATTCAGATCAACAATGCTTCTTCAACTTATAGCCTTGGAGAAATTACCCAGGAATCACACAGAATATGTTACAAGTGAGCTTTCTGACTCTGAGACATTAGGTCAGGTTGCATCTCAACCTTTATTTCGACTATATGGCACAAAGACAACAAACCCAACATTTGTGTAGTGAGACAAGGTCCACATGGATGGACAGACTGATGCAGTAAAAACACAAACAAAGCACACAATTTACACCATCATCTTCCCACTTTCAAGATCAATAAACTTAAGATGAAAAAAACCAAAAAACCTCTGAACTCAAGGTCAAATAATGTTTCTCAGTAGTATGGCTCGACTTGGAGACTCTGCTCATCGTCCCAAACAGGCCTTACCAAATGCTAACCAAACGGAAAATATTCCCCAAGACTCATAAGAAAAAGAGAAAGAAAACCAAATGTGAGCTCTCACCTAATCAGCCAGAAATTCAGCTTTTGTTGCCTTCGCATGCTCAGACATCTGCTCTCTCTGCTGATTTCTCAATGGGAATTTGTATTCACAGGCTGTCAGTTTCTACTTTTAAAAGTTTCAGTCAAGTACTGTTTTCAGGAAACACATAAGTGAGGTTGTTATGGTACAACCAAAGTCATAGAGGAGAGAGTGATTCGGTTAAGACATGGGGATGCTGAGATAGAACAAAGAACCTCAGAGCCAGGAAGACCTGGGGCCTCTGACCCTAGTGATTATGTGCCAGCCTAAGACTAGAAAATGCAAAGAAGGGGCCCATCTTTATCAGCAGAAAGAGAAATCATGGGCCCCATTCACAGAAATAGCTCCGCTTCCTAACTATTCTAATACCCATGCTTGACCTCCCCTTCTCCTAAATCCACAATCCTTTAAACCTTTCCAGCAAGGGTGAAGTGTTACTCTTACCATTTGTACACAATCAGCTAAGAAGCCCAATACGTAATAAACACAATAGTGGAAATAGAAACAGCACTAAAAGACAACAGGATTTAAATGAATTTGCAAAAATGTACTTCCCTGTGCATGCTAGAGCAATTGGCAGACAATGAGTTTGGAAGCTTCCTCTACCATCTGGTGAAGTCATTTTGTCCACTGGTTTTGTTTTTTCTTAGATGGGGGTAGCATTTGGGGTGAGGAGGGTCAAGGAACAGATTTGGAAAAGACTGTTGAGTAAAAAAAGGCATAAATAAAACTTTGTTTTTGATCAACCGCAAGTCACAATACTTAAGCCATTAAAAAAGGCTTCTTCCTCAGCTACCATTTCTGTCATCAGTTCCTGAATTTCCACTCTTGCATCAGGCACACACAGCTGAAGTTTCATATATTTCCCCAATTAAACCCAGAGGGATCCCCATTATCTTTTAAAACTCCATGTTCTAGTTCTTTCACGCTAGCTGTCCGTGTTGATGGCTAGAAGAACCCCTCAGTGCAGTTTTAAAGCTTCTGAAGCCAAGGCTGCCAGAAAACTCATCTGTCCAAGGGACCTCCACAGGTAACGACCCGCAGGTAACCCAGCCTCTCTTGGGGACCAAAATTAGATCCCTACAAATTAGTTTTCTTGAATATTCCAACTCAGTAAGCATCAAGCTTCTCAGCAGAATCATAGGAGCGACAGTAATTAACAACTGAGATTAGAACATTAAGGTTTACACTTCGCTTCTACATGATCTCATTGCCCCCATCCCCCACCAAAACCCTATAAGGTAAGTGCTGTTATCATTCACATTCTATAGAAAAGGAAGCTGGTTTTGAGAAAGGTTCTGTGACCTGCCTATGATCCCACAACTAGTGTTTGAGACAGGATTCAAACTTGGTCATCCTGACTTGGATGGGTCCAGGACTCATTTACCTACAAAAAGAAATCGAAGGTATACTTGCTTCTCCAGAGTATATAGTCCAGTTAGAGAGATAAGGCCCATAGCCCCTGCCCCTTCCAAAGAAATAAAGGAAAAATTATAAGTTATCACATAAGCAAGTGCATGAGAATACAAATTTTAAGTGATTAATATCCAAGGATGATTTTGTATATGCCTCGTGGTTTAAAAAAAAAAAAAAAAAAGAATGAGCAGCTAGGTAACGCAATAGATAGAGCAATGGGCTGGGAATCAGGAAGACTCATCTTCCTGAGTCTAAACCTGGCCTCTGACACTTTCTAGCTGTGTGACCCTGGGAAAGTCACTTTACCCTGTTTGCCTCAGTTTTCTCATCTACAAAATGAGCTGGAGAAAGAAATGAAAAACTACTTCAGTAAGTTTGCCAAGAAAGAGTCAGACATGACTGAAAAGTGACAAAAGAACAACCACAAAATGGTATCAATAAACTCTATTGGCTCCTTTAGGTCAGTCAGTCAACAAGCAGGAAATACGGCTTGCTATATGCCAGGCATTGGACTGAGTACTAGGAAATGAAGAAATGTAAAAGTAGTCACTTCAAACACCTAAGTGCACATACAGGCGAACTGGAAACCAGAGCTATGGGTCAGGCAATAGGAATTTATTCACTACTATTACCATGTACCAGGAATTGTGTTAAATAAAGGAAGGCCAGACTCACATCCAGATTCCAAAGGAGCTCACAGTTTAATAAGATCCATAAACAACCTCTACATGGGTTGTACTGGAGATTATCAATGGAGGGAAGGTACCAGCATCAAGAGGAAACAGGATCTCTTTCTGACAGAAGATGGAATTTCAGTTGGGCCTTGAAGGAAGCCAGGAAAGCCAGGAGATGATAAGAGATGAAGGGAGAGAATTCCAGGTAGAAGGGGCAGTCCGTGTAAATGCTCAGAGTATAGAGATGAAGTCTTGTGTGAGGAAACAGCAAAGAGGAAGGGAGGATGGTATAAGAAAATTTCAAAGATATATCTTCTCATCCATTTTCCAATGGTGGCAATTAAGCTGAACTCTGCTGAATTTCAGTGGCATCATAAAGGTGGCATTGGGAAAAGAATATGCTGCAAGCTGCATGGAGGTGATGTAATTAAGAGTATTTGGAGTTGATCAGCTAGAAGATTACTGACCTAACAGACAAATGGCAAAGAAGGCCCAAAATAGGGTGATTAATTATGGAAAAGAGTCCACTGTCAAGTATCTGTTTATATTCCAGGTACTCTGATAAGTGCTTTGGATACTAAGAAAGGGGGAAAGTCTCTGCCCGCAAGAAGTCCACAATCTAATGGAGAAGAAAGATGACTTTGAGAGGTACTAGAGGGATAAGCTAGTAATTCTTTTTGCATAAACAAAAAGGGAGTTTTCAAAAAAAACAAAACCTGAGGATGCAAACCCCAGGGACCAGGAGAATGGAAGTAGGGAATCTGGTGCCATGATATAGGGATGATTGGGGAATGAGGGAGAGGTGAGGAACCTGACATACCAACAGTCACATTTGGCAAATTTGCAATTAAACCTACCCGACATATGAGAATTAGGATTTTCTTTTAAAGGTTTTCTGTGGACACACTACATCTTTGTTAACTTGGTTAATCATCACAAAGTGTTATTAGGAATTAGATGAATTTCACTTTTGCTTTTCCAAAGCTTGGGGGACCCAAGTAGAGAGGTCCCTACAGAGAAGTGGAAAGAGCAGAAAAGTAACCTGAAGTTTTGGCCATTGATCAGGATAAGAGATTTAAGAGTCACCTCCTTCTAGGTAACAGTTAAACCAGGGAAAAGGGAAAGGGACTTGAGAGAGAATCTAAGATAATGTGGGAGATACTGTAGTACAGGGGAGAGAGCAGCGGATCTGGGTTCAAATCCCTACCTACATGAACACTGGCAAGTCCCTATTCCCCTCTCCAGGTCTATCTCTTCATCTGTAAAATGAGGTTAGACTCCATGACTTTCAAGTTACCTATGGATCATATTTCAACCCACAGACCATATTACCAAACCAAACTTGCATTCTATAAATTGTCAAGAGGCTGAAAAAATTTCCTAAATGGAAAAAAAAAACTACCAAAATCTTAGAATAGTGCGAAGATGAAAGAATATTTTTCTTCATTAAATGTTATTTCCATGACTTTTACTTCTAGGGTTACTGTGAGTTTACAATAAGTCATTTCAATGCGGTCACTTCACCTGGGTTAATTATCTGTAGTCTCTCCTGGCCAGTTTTGATCCCTTTTACTTAGCAGGCTGTTATTATAAATCAGACCACAGGCCAGTGTCATTCTATCAGTGACTACATGTTGTTTTGCTTCCCATTTCTAAGAAACACTGCCCTGAGTCCATTAGAAAGCATAGGAGCTCTGTAGAGTGAGCTGTTTCCCAAGTGCTCAACCCACATCATTTTGTTAAAAGTCAAATTCACCTGGGCCTGGTCACATAAGCATCTTTTCATTTACAATAAAAGGCTGACAAATTGAGGCCCTGCTCCAATCTGTGCATTCCATGACTTCAGCAAACTGACGTCACAGAAGCCAAAAGGCCCATAGGGTTGTCTGGCACTACCAAAGCTCTTCCCATCAGGCAAGAAGAGATCTGAGAACTTTTGTTACACTCATTCATGTAGAGATAAGCAGAGCCAGGCAAACAATTCACAGAGTGTATAAAGCAAGGGGAATGAAGACCACAGGAAGGGTCAGAACAACTCTGACCCACTTCCATAAACAATCTTGGTCTCTGAAAATAGATGAAGAAACACATTCTAGCAGTTATGGTGGGGCACGTGGTACATACTCTGAGCCAAGATCTCTGAGTGGGTTGGTTTTGCTTTATTGGTTTGTTTTATTTTTGGCTATGTAACAAGTGAGGATTTGATGAGGGTGGAAAAGGGCATATCAGGAAATGACTGGTGTAAAAAAAAGGTAGTGATAAAATTACATAAAAGAAAAAAACTATCAAGAGGGCCCACAAAGAAAGGGAAACAACTTTATCCTTGGGACAAAAAGGAACTGTTAACATCTCAGAAACATTTCCCAATCCATCTGAACGCTGGTATCTTCCCTCTGCTAATCATCCCCAATGAATCCTGTCTATATCATGGCTAAGAGTTCTTGGTGGCAGTAGTAGGGGCAGGGCCAAGATGGCAGAGTAGAAAAATGTACCTAATCTAGCTCTTCCCACACAGCCAATAAAATCCCTGTAAAAAATGACTCTAAACAAATTCTAGAGCAGCAGAAGTCACAAAATGACAGAAAGTGGACAATAAGGGTGTATCACATGGGGTGCAAAGCAGAGCTCAGCCCATGGAGCCCATGGGGGCAGAATCCCCATCAGCAGCTGCGATTCTCAGATCTCTCAACCTACAAATGCAAAGGACAGCTTCAAAGATCAGTGAGAAAGCTTTTTCACCTGGATGAGAAAGGAGCAAGGTCCTCCCCTACCCCCAACCCCAGGCAGCAGCAGCAGCAGTAACAACATCCATTTTTGGAGCCCTGGGCCTAAAGACCCTGGGGGAATTGAGCTGTGGATCTGAGGCTCAGCCCTGAGTGGTGGTCCTGGAGTGAGGAAGAGTGCTGGCATGATGGAGCTGATAGAGGCTCTGGAAAGTGAATTCTACTTGCAGATCCTGGGCAGGAAAGCAGTAAACTCCTCTCTCTTGATTGTGCCACCTTGGAGGAACTGAGAACTTACAGGTCCCCAGAGTAAAGTCCCCTCGTGATAAAGGACTCAAAAGTGAAGTAACTGGCTGGGAAAATGCCCAAAAAACAGGGAAAAATAAGACTAAAGAAGGTTACTTTCTTGGTGAACAGGTATTTTCTCCCATCCTTTCAGTTGAGGAAGAACAATGCTTACCATCACAGGAAGACATAAAAGTCAAAGCTTCTGCATCCAAAACCTCCAAAATAAATATGCAATGGTCTCAGGTCATGGAAGAGCTCAAAAAGGATTTTGAAAATCAGATAAGAGAAGTGGAGGAAAAACTGGGAAGAGAAATGAGAGAGATACAAGAAAATCTGGAAAAGTGAGTCAACAGCTTGCTAAAGGAGATCCAAAAAAATGCTGAAGAAAATAACACCTTTAAAAATAGGTTAACTCAAATGGCAAAAGAGGTCCAAAGAGCCAGTGAGGAGAAGAATGCTTTAAAAATCAGAATTAGCCAAAAGAAAAAGGAAGTTCAAAAGCTCACTGAAGAAAATAGTTCTTTAAAAATTAGAATGGAGCAGATGGAAGCTAATGACCTTATGAGAAACCAAGAAATTACAAAACAAAAACAAAGAATGAAAAAAAAGAAGACAATATGAAATATCTCATTGGAAAAACAAATGACCTGGAAAACAGATCCAGGAGAGACAATTTTAAAATTATGGGATTATCTGAAAGCCATGATTATAAAAAGAGCCTAGACATCATCTTTCATGAAATCGTCAAGGAAAACTGCCCTCATATTCTAGAAACAGAAAGCAAAATAAATATTGAAAGAATCCACCGATCACCTCCTGAAAGATATCCAAAAAGAGAAATGCCTAGGAAAAGTGTAGTCAAATTTCAGAGTTCCCAGGTCAAGGAGAAAATATTGGAAGCAGCTAGAAAGAAACAATTTGAGTATTATGGAAATACATTTAGGATAACACAAGACCTAGCAGCTTCTACATTAAGGGATCAAAGGCTTGGAATACGATATTCCAGAAGTCAAAGAATTAGGATTAAAACCAAGAATCACCTACCCAGCATATTTGATTATAATACTTCAGGGAAAAAATGGTCATTCAATAAATTAGAGGACTTTCAAGCATTCTTAATGAAAATACCAGAGCTGAATAGAAAATCTGACTTTCAAACACAAGAATCAAAAGAAGTATGAAAAGGTAAACAGGAAAGGAAAATCACAAGGGACTTACTAAAGTTGAACTGCTTACATTCCTACATAGAAAGATAATATTTGTAATTCTTAAGACTCTTCTCAGTAGTTGGGTAGTTAGAGGGATTACATACATTTACACACATACAGACACACACATACATATACATAGAGAGCACAGGGTGAGTTGAATAGGAAGGGATGATATCTAAAAAGATAAAATTAAGGGGTGAGAGAGGAATATATTGGGAGGAGAAAGGGAGAAATGGAATGGGGCAAATTATCTCTCATAAAAAAAGGCAAGAAAAATCTTTTTCAATGGAGGAGAAAAGGGGGGAGGTGAGAGGGAAAAAGTGAAGCTTACTCTCATCACATCTGGATTAAGGAAGAAATAACATGCATACCCAATTTGGTATGAAAACCTACCTTACACTACAGGAAAGTAAGGGAGAAGGGGATAAGTAGGGTGGGGGACATGATGGAAGGGAGGGCTAATGGGATGAGGGAGCAATTAGAAGTAAACACTTTTGGGAAGGAACAAAGTCAAAAGAGAGAAGAGAAGAAATGGGGGGCAGGACAGGATGGAGAGAAATATAGTTAGTCTTACACAACATGACTATTATGGAAGTCATTTGCAAAACTCCACATATAACTCCACATATATAGCCTACATTGAATTGCTTGTCTTCTCAGTGGGGATGAGTGGGGAGGGAGGAAAGGAGAGAACTTAGAACTCAAAAGTTTTAGGAAGAAATGTTGAGAACTGTTTTTGCATACAACTGGGAAATAATAAATACAGTTAATGGGGTATAGAAATTTATCTTGTCCTACAAGACAAGAAAGATGATGAGGACAAGGGAAGGGCAGGGTGTGATAGAAGGGAAGGCAGATTGGGGGAAAGGGTAATCAGAATACATGGCATTTTGGGGTGGGGGAGGGGAGAGATGGGGAGAAAATTTGGAACTCAAAATTTTTTGGAAATGAATGTTGAAAACTAAAAATAAAGAAACATTAAAAAAAAACAGCTGTTGGTGGCTCCGTAGTGCATAGAACACTGGGCCTGGAATCAGAAAGACTCATTTTCCTGAGTTCAAATGCAGCCTCAGATCCTTACCAAGTCACTTCACCCTGTTTGCCTCAGTAGTTTCCTTATCTGTCAAATGCACTGGAGAAGGAAATGATGAAATATTCCAGTATCTTTTCCAAGAAAACCCCAAATGGGATCAGGAATGAATGGACAAATATCTTGCTTATGGAGAGCTGTTTAGACATGGGTTGTCTCCCCCACTGTCTTTCTATGCCCAGGACTTAGCACAGTAATCAGTACACAACAGATGCTTAATAAATAAATAAATAAACAAATGCTGAAATAATCAAAACCACTTTGTATTGGCTAAGAAACAGAAGGGTAGACAAGTGGAATATGCTAGGTACTCAAGACACAGTAGGCAATAGCAATCTACTGGGTTGCTATATAGCAATCTTGGGTTGATAAACCCAAGGACCCAAGCTTCTGGGATAAGAACTCAGTGCTTGACAAAAATTGATGGAAAAATTGGATAACAATGTGGTGGAAACTAGTCATAGACCAATGCTTGACACTGTACACAAGAATAAAGTCCAAATGGGTACATGACCCAGGTATAAAGATTGATACTATTAAAAAAAATTAGTGGAGCAAGACATAGTGTATTTATCAGATTTATGGGAGAAGGGAAGAATTTTTGACTAAAGAAGAGATAGAAAGCATTATGAAGTGCAAAATGGATATTTTTGATTACATTAAACTGAGAAGTTTTTGCACAAACAACCCCAATGCAACCAAGGTTAGGAGGGAAGCAGAAAACTGGGAAAGAATTTTTGCAACTAGTGTCTGTGATAAAGGCCTCATTCTAAAATATATAGAGAACTCAGTCAAATGTACAAGAATACAAATCATTCCTCAATTGATAAATGGTCAAAGGATATGAACAGGCACTTTTCAGAGGAAAACATTAAAGATATCTATAGTCATATGAACAAATGCTCTAAATCACTATTGATTAGTGCAAATCAAAACAACTCTGAGATATCATTCTGGAGAGCAATTTGGAACTACGCCCAAACGGTTAAAAACTGTGCATACCCTTTGACCCAGCAATACCACTTCTAGGACTGTATCTTCAAGAGATCATAAAAACAGGAAAGGGTCCTACATGTACAAAAATATTTGTAGCAGCCCTCTTTATGGTGGCCAAAAACTGGAAATCAAGGGGATGCCCACCAATTGAAGAATGGCTGAATAAATTATGGTATATGAATGTAATGGAATACTATTGCGCTAGAAGAAATGATGAACAGGAAAACTTCGGAGAGGCCTGAAAAGACTTATATGATCTGATGCTGAGCAAAAGGAGCAGAACCAGGAGAACTTAGTACACAGCAACAACCACAGTGCGAGGATTTTTTCTGGTAGACTTAGAATTTCATTGCAATGCAAGGACTTAAAAAATTCCCAATAATCTTTCAAGGCAAAATGTCTTCCACATTCAGAGAAAGAACTTTGAAATTCAATCACAGAATGCAGCAGATTATTTTCTTTCGTATTACATCTTGGTTTGTTATATGATTTCTCCCAGTCATTTTAATTCTTCTATACAACATGACTATGGTAAAAATGTATTTAATAGGAATGTATGTGTAGAACCTATGTAAAACTGTATGCCATCTAAAGGAGGGAGGGAAAAAAATCTAAATTATATGGGAGTGATTTTAGAACACTGAAAAATATAAAAGAAAAAAATTTAAAATTTAAAAAAAATTAAAAAAAATAAAATGATGCACTCCCCAGCCAAAAAAAAAATATAAAATATAAATGCCTGCTGACTTGACTTGTTGACTGGACTTGAGAAGGTGAAAGAACATGTTGTCAGAGAGAAGGACTACACCTGTAGTCAGGAGAGTGCTGGCTTTGGATCCATTTTTGATATTGCTCCTGGGCAAATCCTTTAACCTAAGCCTAAGCTTCTTACCATTTGTGCTGTTTATTGTGTGCGTGATTGTGGAGAGACAAAGCGAGACCGAATATGGGAGGAGGGAGAAATCATCTCTATACAACTTGTCCAGCTGAGTCCCTCTTTATGGGGACAGGAATGGCATGACTAGGAGGTATGTGAATTCCCCCTGGACCTGTGACTTCATGGTTTAGGGAACACCTAATGAGGAAAATCTCTTGATTCACGAAGGTCAGCAACTGCTTTGCACTAACCCGAAGTTAGACCTGGAGGCAACTTTAGAGGCTCAGGAGCACTGGGAGATGATGTGCCTTGTCCAGAGTCCCAGAGCAGGTGTGTCTGGACCAGGATCTGAGGTTACCCTCCCTTTGGCTATACTACCTCTCCACCATTCTTGGGGTATGTGTGCATGTGTGTGTCTGTCTGTCTTTCTCTCTCATGCGCATACACACACACCCTCTTCTTCCCTCTCTCTCATATTCTCTTTTCCTTCATAGACCTTCACTCTCACATATTCAAATCCTCAAACACGTCTAGTACTTCTTTAGACATTGTCCCTAGTATGGCAGCTCCCGATCTCTCCACCCTCTCTGGCCTGTCCACATGTCCCTCTGAGTCAGACATGGAGGGCTGTTTCCTCCAGTGAGTTCAGGTTGCCAATCAGTGGAGCACCTGGGAAGGGCATTTGTTATCCCCTGCTCTTCCCATGTGACCATGCCAACATCTTGCCCAATCATCGTTTCCCTGGTGACATCCTTTACTCTGGCTCTTCTTCAAATGTATTTGCAATGGCTTCCTCACACACACTGTGAGCTTCTCTGCTGCCCTCTGGATGATGCTCATTATTAACACGCAGGGAGGACAGGAGGAGGGAAAGGATGACTCTAGTGCCCCACGATTCAGAGCCAAACAGCACCAGGGGTAGAATATTGGTATTAGATTATGGGCCTTTGTTTTGGAGATAAGTGTCACGGAACATAGAAACTGCAGGGAAAAGGCTTCTTTCTCTGTAGGAATCTCTGCCAAAAGAAACAGCTGGAATAACACCCTCCCCAGCCTACTCCACATCCTTTAGAATCTGTGAACCAGGCACAAAGCCTGGGATGCCCTGCACTTGGTGCATGCTCAGGTGCTTCAAAAGGGCTGGATATGGGGTAACGCCATCTAATGAGCAGATCTCAGAAACAGGGATCCTGGGTTCAAGTCCCATTCTTTACATGTACTGTGACCATGGGCAGGTCAACCCTCTGAACACTAAGTTGCAGAGCACACTAGAATGTGACAGTCTGTGTTGGGAGAGGGAGCTTCCTCCTCCAGGACTCCCCTATCCCGGTGAAATCATAGATTCAATCCCTATGGATTATATGCTCCTCAAGAGTAAAGGAGTTTATCTTATTATTTTACTTATCATATTATTATTTATTATTTTATTATATTATTTTTAAAACAAAGTGCTGTGAAAGGTCCATGAGGATTGAAGTGAATCCACTTCTTACGAGGATGATATAGAGTTGATGGGACAATGAGGAAGACTGAGCTGTGTGGTCTCCAAAGTGAATGTGAGGATGCTTTAGCAAAATTTTTATTAAGCTAGAAGATTCAGAGCTATGAGGACCTTAGAGATCATGTAGGCCAGGGGTGCTTAACCTGTTGGTGTGTGGTTGGTCCAGTCGTGTCTGACTCTCTGAGACCCCATTCAGGGTTTTCTTGGCAAAGATACTAGAGTGATTTACTCCTTCTCCAGTTCATTTTACAGATGAGGAAACCGAGGCAGAAAGAGGCTAAGTGACTTGCCCAGGGTCACACAGCTAGTAAGTGCCTGAGGCCAGAAGTACATTCAGGTCCTCCTGACTCCAGGCTGGGCACTCATCCACTGCCCAGGAAGTGAGACAGGATTCAAATCCCAGTCCTCGGACTCCCAAAACATTTTTCCACCATTACGGCATGGTCTCACCCAAATGAAAATGCTCTTTCCCTCTGAAAATACTGGATGGGGGTTTAGAAGACCTGAGTTCAAATATTCAAACCACTTAATTCACTTGGCTCACCTGTATGGCCTTAAGAGAATCATCTAACTTTTCTAGTTCTGTCTCCTCCAGAAAATGATGGGTCCTGACTGAATGGCCTCTAAAGTTGCCTCCAGGTCTAACTTTGGGTCCTACGAAATTCCTGAGTGTTTATCATCTGCACCATACATTTAGTACATATCATATATTTTCTCTTTCTGCAAAGTTCTAAACTCCTGGAAAGTCAGAACGGTCTTGTGTATCCTTGAATTCCCTTCCCCCAATCCCACCCCATACACAAGAGGAGTGCACTGCATATGACTGACCCTGTGTGTGGAATGAACTATGCTACTTGTTTCTATGTGCTATTTCTTCTACTGGAGGTAGAGACTGAACTCCCTGTATCCCCCACAGTCAATGAAAGAATAAACGTACTAGGAAAGTCATAGAAACAACAGAAACTCAGGGAGGTTTCTGCATATGCCTCATGGAAGAGCTCACAACCAGATTTAATATTGAGGCAAATTCTGAAAAATGGTGCTTTTAGAAAAATTCCAAATTTTGAAGTATTCTAAGTTTTTGGATATGATTTTCTGATAACAGGTAAGAAGAAAAAAATTTTTAAATCCAAGATTCTTTGAAACATAATTTTTGTGCCTGCCTTTCTCCCTAATTCTTTCCTCCTTTCTCCCTAGGCCCAATTATCCTGACCATCCATTCCCCCACTATGATCAACCTGAAACACGACAGAGAGGAAGGAGAATAAGGGAGAAGGCTGAGGTAGTGGATTTCAAGTCAGAGGTCTTGAGTTCAAATTTAGATTCTGCTACTTATTTTCTGTGTGACTCTGAGCAAGTCACTCTCTCTCTCTGGTTTAGTATCCTCATTTGTAAAAAGAAAGGGTTGGACTAACTTTAAAGGGGTTAGGCTATCATCTAAGATTCCTTCTAAATCTCTGCTCCTCTAAAGCTAGTATACCACTCTTTCTCGCCATTACTGTGCGTGTGTTTGTCCTTTGTCGCCGAGGAAGACCATGCCATTAGAGAAATAATGACATGACCTGCACTTGACTTTGTTTTGAGTGAGGAGGGCTGTGCGGGCCACCAGCCTCACTTCTCCTCCAGAGCCATTTGGATCCAGCGACCAGATATTCATCAGGATGACTGGAGATGACCCAGGATGAGGCAGCTGGGGTTAAGTGACTTGCCCAAGGTCACAGAGCTAGTGAGTGTCAAGAGTCTGAGGTGAGATTTGAACTCAGGTCCTCCTGATTCCTGCACTGGTGCTCTATCCACTGCATCCCCTAGCTGTCCCAATCTATTGCTAAGTAAGGTGGGAAAAGTTAAATCCAATGTCACCTTGAAGGGATTCATCAGGAGGCCAGTATTATATTCAGGGAGAGTGTTTGATTTATGGCCATTTGACCTTGAGGGTATTTTGTATTGCTTGCATATAAAACATTAATACTTTAAAAAAAATTTGTGTGAGCCAAGGGATTGAGGCCCTTTTAAGTAAGATACGTAGGAAAGAGAAAAACTTCGAGCTCAAGTTAGATTTCAAGACAGAAGGAGAGAAAAGAGACTTGTTTCTCTTCACCGAAAATTGGGGCATTTTTTGGCATAAATTATGAGAGTAATGGATACAATTTCAGTCCCTTAGAATCACTGCCTTTATGTCAGACTGGAAAGCATAACTGTCCCATCTTAATGTGGAAAATCTGAGGACCAGAATTCTCACATTACAATGAATAAACAAGAGTAGACTGAAGTTTGATTCAATTTTTTTTTAAATAAATTTATTTAACTTTTTACATTCATTTTCACAAGACTTTGGGTTCCAAATTTTCTCCCCATTTGTCCCCTCCCCCCTCCCCAATACACTGGACATTTTAATTACCCATATCACCAACCTGCCCTCTCTTCTATCATCCCTCCCTTCCCTTACCCCATCTTCTCTTTTGTCCTGTAGGGCCAGATAATTTTCTATTCCCCATTACCTGTATTGCTTATTTCCTAGTAGCAAGAACAATACTCAACAGTTGTTCCTAAAACTTTGAGTTCCAGTTTCTCCCCATCCCTCCTTCCCCACCCATTCCCTTTGGGAAGGCAGGCAATTCAATATAGGCCATATCTGTGTAGTTTTGCAAATGACTTCCATAATAGTCGTGTTGTGTAAGACTAACTATATTTCCCTCCATCCTATCCTGCCCCCCACTGTTTCTATTCTCTCTTTTAATCCTGTCCCTCCCTGAATGTTGACTTTCAATTTCTTATATAAAGAATATTTGGAATTAACATGTAAAACTCTGTTTGCCCATGCGAATGTAATATGGAATTCCTGTCTAAAGTCTGGAAGGGACAAAACCTATTAGTCCCAATTAAAATGACGTGTAAAGATAAAACCAATACTCCTCTAAGGAGAGAATTAATATTATTTAACTTATTTGTTCTTTTCCTAGGAGAAAGCTAGAAACACTTTACCCTTTTTTAGCCTTTTATTCACTTAAAAATGTGAAATTACAATATGGATAGACTGCAGTTAAATGAAAACATCATTATGGATCCCAAATTAAGAGGACCACTATGAGAAATACTGTTCCACATGAAAAACTGTGTGCATGCACACATACATATACACGTGCGTGCACACATACATATATATATATATATATATGTATATATATATATATATATACATATATATATATATATATATATATACACATGTATTTCTTGATAAATGGCCTTCATGTTGTAATACTGCCATCTGCTGTACATGGCTGTCAGTAATGTGTGAGAACTGGTTTTCAATCTTTTCACCCCACAGTCTGATAGGGAATGAAATGTCACATGAACCTCCCTCCTGCCAATTTCAATGGGGCAAATATAGCACAAAGGTATTGTTGCATGTCCCATTAGCTCCAATGCGGATACAAATGTCTGCAAGAAAACCAGACTTGCTTGTACCTACAATGGACTGTGTCTACAAATAAACCACAGGAAGGGGGTAGAGCCAAGCTGCCACATGGCACTGAACACAATGACTAAACAGCTCTACCTGCACTTGAGGTACACTGGAAGGAATATGCTTTGACAGTCATCTCTAGAATGACCATTAAAAAGCCTCACTTGGGGTGACAGACAGGAGCGGTTTATGGAAAAATAGATTTTCCATCAGAATATCAAGGTTTCAGTCATTCCCTGTGTACTACATGAACTGTGCACACCTTCACCATTTCTGCCACATGTTGGCGATGGACTCCTCAGCAGGTCTCTGATCCTCCTTTGGCCCTAGTTTCCTCCACTCTAAATAAAGAGGTGCGATGACATGGTCTCAAAGGACATAAATGTCAACTCTTAATCTATGATTTTATGGTCCTTTCTGAATCTCAGTCTCCTCATGTATAAAATGATAATACATCTTTATAGTGGGAATTCTTAAACATTTTTGGAGTAAGGACTCCTATGGCAGCTTGGTGGCTTCTTTCTCAGAATGTTTTTAAATGTATAAGTTAAAGCACAGAGGACTGAAAAGAAAAAACTATAAATGAAATATGAGTTGTATATATGTATATATATGTGTGTATATGTATACATATGTACATATATATATATATATATATATATATATATATATATACCCACACATATGAAGAGGAAGAGGAAGAGGGAGAAGAGGAGAGGAGGGGAGAGGATAGTTCATGAAGCCCAGAAGAGTTGTTGCCTTATAGGATGGTTGTACTAAAAAAAAAAAAAAAGGCTCTGGAAATAATATAAAATAGTAGAAAATTCCCCCCAGTAAATCTTGGCATATGCTCTATTTATCATCCACCTATCCTGGTAGAAGTCCCTGGTCTATGTTTGATGACATACCTGACTTTTGCCACCAGGCCACAGGTACAGGTAAGGCAGGGCTAACCTTGGCGAGTGTGGGAATAAAAGATAAAATATGAAAAGCATTTTATATACCATAAAGCACTATATAAATGTCCATTTTTTTTTTTTACTACTTGATTGGGTAGCAAGAAATTCCAAAGAAACTTTTGGTTTTTCTCCTGAAAAGAGACGACCAGTCTGCTATAATTCAAACCCAAAGGTTTTCAACAAAAACAACACTTTTCTTCTTGATGTATATCCTAACATAATTCAACCCTATTAAGCTCAAAATCTTCAAATGCTTTTCGACACATTAAAAAGTGATTAGATTTTGTAACAACCAGTCTGGCTTAGAATGAAGCATACTCCTTCCTCCACTATCTTCAGAATAAAATTAAGATTTTATTTTTCAACATTTTTTAAATCCACACTTTAACTAGGATATTTTTATTAACTAAATCTCAGAAAATATTTTTGTATGAGAAGTGGACACTCTGAAGAGACTTCTAACTCAAGCAAATAATCTGCTTCCATTTTTTTCTGTGCAGTCCACCCCACTCCACAATAATTTTGTTTGAAATATAACGATGCCACAGAGGAGAGCACGAGTAAACTCCGTGTGAGAAATGTCTACAGAAGAAGGGGCAAGGAGAGCTGCCATTTAACCTGGCAGAAAACTTTGTGCCTACTTGCATGTCCATCCCCCCAAAAAGAGAACACCTTTGTGTTTCTTCCTCCTCTCTTAAAATATGTCTTACTTCCAGGTCCACATGAGGGTGGAAATAGAAAGGAAAGGGCATGATTAGAGGAGCAAATGCAGTAGGACCAGCAGGGAGCTGTTTGTTACTGTTTTAATCAATTCTGCCTCAGATGAATGTTCTCTTTGGAATACCTTCAGAGAAATGAAAAGGCAGCGAATGCAAGGCCTGAACACACCCCAGCAATCTGCTGATAATGTGTTGGATATTCCTAAATGACAGAAGAATTCCACCTTTAAGGTTTTATTTCAGTTGTAATAACGTGTCATAAATAATTGATCACGGTGTCATAAATTATTCAGATAACTGCACAGTTTCCAAGGAATCATAGCATGAGGCTAAATTAATGACATAATGCGAGGGAGAGGCAGCCACAGGGCTGACACCCCACAAGCACCCCCTGTTGCAGCTGAGGTGGGTGCTCTACACCTCCCAGCATGGGTCTTCCACCACAGGGGCACATTAAGACATGCTGAATATTTATAGAAAAGAAATCCCCACTGGGCACTTCTATGGCTTGTCTAAGCACCATCATGAAATCATGAGAGCTGACCCTAAGGTTCCCTTTAGCCAACTGATTGGAGCAATCATTACCCACTGAGCCTAGCCCTTCCTTCCTGGTACCTGTGGCCTGATGGCAAAAGTCAGGGATATCACTTGGACACAGACCAGTGACTTTTACCAGGGTGGATGGAAGGATGGAGGGATGGATGATAAATAATGCACGTACACCAAGATTTATGGGGGGAATCCTCCACTGTTTCATCATATTTTCAGAACATTTTTAGTACATTTTTACACCCCCAGTAAATCAATCCTCAACTCTTTTCAGAAGATGGCTCACTTCCAATTAAAATCTTTCAGCATTTATAAAGTTCTTACAAAATTCAATGTAAAGGTCTACAGATATGGCACCAGCTCCCAAGGGCTATGCTAAGTCAACTGATCTTAAACTGCCTTGCAAATGGCATCTTGACAAACAGCTTTGTTTCACTGTTTCATTCTGAAGTCCAAAGAACCTAAAAGAAACTATTTCAGTGAAACCACTAGGCTTGCATCTGGGAGTCAGAAAAACTAGATTCAAATCCCAACTCCGCTAAATTCTGGACACATGACATTGGGCTAGGAAATGACAGGAACATACTCCTTCCTTACCAACTCCACAGTCTACTCAAAGGCTTTTCTTGATTCCTGGCACTACCAGCACCTCATCCCAATTACCCTGGCTATTTATTCTGGACGTATCTATTTATATTTCTATTTATTTATATTACACCCTCTCCCTAGAAGGCAGATGACTCCTTCTCTCCTCAGGGTTCTAGTGGTAGCACCCTAAGGGAACAGAGGTTCTCATACTGTTGCACACTTCCCATTTCGAGTTACCCAGCAGATCTCAAGGAGTTTTTATATTTGCTAGAAGGACACAGAAAGAACAGCAGGATGCCTACTTCCCTTCCCCCTAGAAGAATCTCAAGACTCCTGGGCCTTCATGGAGTCCTCATGGAATTCCTCCAGAGTAATTCTCTCTTGTGCTCTGATAATCAGATCCTGCTTAAGGTCCATTGCTGGCCTCTTCTCCTCAGGAACCACACTCTCTAAAGGCCTCTGGTAAACAGCTGCCCGCATCCATGTGCAGAAGCCACTACTCCGCGACTCCCTACCCTTGCCAAGCATTTGAGTGGAAAGACGCTAGGTCATCTCATGGCTCTCCTAACATTTCAAATTTCACAAGGTATCTAGAGCAATGCTTGACATATAGCAGGTACTTCATAATTCTCGCTGATGGATTGGGCTAGTAATTTTGACTGTAACCTAAGTTTCCTTATCTACAAAAGTGGGGATTAATAATATTTACACCTTAATGATAATAAGGGATCAAATAAAATAGTGCATGTAAAGTGCTTTATAAAGTTTAAAATATTATATGAATAAAAGACATTTTGAAAATTCACTGTACTGAACCCCTTAGATTCTAAAAAGCCAAACTTAATATCAGACTGGTTTTCCTTGCCTTGAAATCTACAGTATATGGAATTTATTGTAGGATGAGAGAGAATTCTTCAGATGATAAGGCTTTTCTTGGGAGTATGATGAGAGTAGCAAAGGAACAGTTAAGAATCAGTGTACCAGAGAAAGGAAAAAAAGGAGCAGCTTTCGGGAAAATTTTCAAAAGTAATATGGAAATTTCCTAGGGAAGGTAAAGTACTTGGCCCATATTCATTCCCAATAGCAACCGCAAACTTGGCCAACGTTTAAAAAGTTTAGAAGGATTGATCAAACTAAGCCCAAGGTTTACGTTAATGAAACATTCTAAGACTGTAAGCAGATTTTGACATGATCACCAAAACGTGCATAACTCTGTTAAGAAGGGAGTTACTTATGCACTGAGAAGAAAGTGTCTGCCAATGGTTTTGTAATTGCTAATTCTTAATAAAATGCCACCACAGCATCGTGTAAGCAAGGGCAATGGAAGCAGCTGGAGAACAAAAAGTGATTATGTGTTTATTAAGCTACGGAACAAAAATTCAATTTCACTGAATTTTAAGGCAATGAAAAACATCACACAATATGAATTGCATATTCTTAATGCTTGGGGAAATTATAAATGTGCTGCATGATTAGCAGAGTGCACAAGCTACTTTTTGGAGCCCTTCAGTGTTAGCAGTGTCTATTTGCACGTACAAATATAAATCTACAAAGTACTCTACAAAACTCGCTGACTCAGCTTAAAGACCACTGACCCAGAGACTGTTAACATCAGATTTTTTTTTAACTGTCCTCACTTGCTAGGTACCCAAACTCTGCATGTCAATCCAAGTCTGAAATTCACAAATTACTTTTTTAAGTATGAAAGAAACCAATAATCACATAACTCCAAAACAACAGCATAACAGTAACACTTTTGTAACATTTGTAAAGTGGTTTTAATCTCTTATCTATCCAAGCAGAAGCCTTATTTTGTACCTAAAGGAATTAAAAGGAAATGCTCTGGAGCACAGTCCCTGTGGTACACTGGCATCAAATGTACCATCACAACTTTAAAAGACAAATTCAGCTCAGGATACATCTCAGCTTAATGTGATGGAGACAGAGATTCCAGGACACAGCACCTATGCTCACTGGGGAGGTGAAAGAGAAGACCATCATCTGGTAGCTTCCTATTTTAACTAATTTTTGTGGCCAAGTTGTTTCTACAATGATGAAGTATACCTGCTGTCAGTACTCTCTAAATTTTGGCACCCTGGAAAGTTCCAACCATCCTGTCCTAGGTACAAGGTACCTTCAAGAGGATGAGTCCCACAGTTCATCTTTGTGATTCATCAGAGATATCAAAACACCTCAATACTTTCTTTCAAAAATCAATTTATAAACAATGGCATGGCTAGCTTGTTACAGAGTAGCTATTTGCTGCTCACCTCTACGGAGGCCTGTACAACCGTAGATATGTAAAGGAAGACACCAGTACCCAGGATACAAACATTCAAACCACAGTTTAGGCACAAAATGAATGAAAATCAACGGTCCTAGAAAATCCATGAGTATAAACAGAACCTTCTGATGAATTTCCTATACGAGTTCTTGTTTTGGAGTTCATGACATTGGTTTTTTTTCATTATTATTTTGATAACTGTACTCCAATGTAATTGCTTTCATTTGTGATCTTATGTATATTATGCATTTAAAATGTTATTCTGAGGAGGGGTCCAAAGGCTTCAAGACTCTGCCAAAAAGATTCATGACAAAAAAAGTTAAAAACTTCTTCCCTAGGGAAAGCTCTCAGAGAAGACTGGCAGAAAAGTTAGAAGCTACTAGAAAGAAACTCCAGAGAAGAGGAAAGGTTCAGATATCCTACAGGCAGGCGGCCTCACAGACCCTTCAGTATGACAGATCCAGCAGTACAAAAGTCATGAAAATGAAGAGAAGATGTGAATTTTCCAATACCGGCAATTGTTTTTAAAAAATGGATTGTTAAGGAAACCTGTAGAATTTCTTGCTTTGGAAGCTTTCAAAATAACCAATGGATTCTCACCACTCTAAAATAATCTAAAATACTGCTCCCTGCCCTGCACATGCTTGCTAAAGGAATGCAAGAATAAAGAGGTAGAACACGAGGGAAGAGAGCCTTGACTTCCCCAAAACCTCATGGAAGACGGGTTATGTGAAGTCACACATGCCGTAGAGATGGCTCTTAGCCCCTGCCCTGAAGTCATTAAGTCACTTGAGTCCAGTTGGTCCCATCACTGGATCTCACTTGATTAGACCTGCACAACAAGTGACCAGGACTAAAGACTCCCTGAGGGAAGGCCCCGTCCAGTTCTCGATCTCTGCCACTCTCCGTAGGACACCAGAAGCCCTCCCCATCACATTAATTTACTCACTCTATCCCCAGATGGAGGATATCACCCAGAGACGATGTTCCCTTATTGAACAGGCTTTTTATCTTTGAGAGAACCTCTAAATAAGGAGGGGCAGGCCAAGTAGAAGAGTTGCCTTTTCCTTGCTCTACCCCCATTTATTGTTTTAAAACCAATTATACTGACACTGATCTCAAAATCAGAAGATCAGGGAATGACTCGGTAACAAATGATATTTAGAGTGAGAAAAATGCTGCATAAATATTAACTATTCTTAATGTTATTGGCAGAAATGGCTTCATACCATTATAAGAGGAAATTCATGTGTGGAAATAAATTTATTTGTGAATCACATTTTTTTCTATAATGGGTATGTACATCTAACTACCATTGTAAAGGAATCTGCCTGTCATGATTGCAAAAGAATACACTTCATTACTCATATTAGTGAGCAATATCCTAGGATAAAAATCTGATCTCTCCTGCTATCCACTCACTTTTAATTACATCTTTTCTCAACAATGATTGAACACCACAACAAAATGAAATTTCCTACTTATCCATCTGAAATCTTAAAAAATGAGAGTACAAATCCAAGACTTTGGACCTAAGGTTCTATATCAGAAAAGTGTAAGCATTAACAGAAATCCCTGCTATTATTAACTGGTTATCGGTCAATAGAAGGCAGATGCTTAAAAAGGGATTTTGAAATTTTATTGGTAACCCCAAATACTGGCTTCAAACTCATACATGAGTAAAAATAAAAGAGCATGCAGGTGAAAAAAATTAAAGGTACATAAATGTAACATATACAAGAAAGTGACAAAGAAGTGAATTTACGCAAATCTTCAAAAGACTTCATTTCAGGTGGGCCGAGCCAATGTAATAAAAATAACAATTCTACCTAAATTAATTTACTTATTCAGTGCCACACCAATCAAACTATCAGATAATTATTTTGTAGAGCTAGAAAAAATAATATCAAAATTCATCTGGAAAAACAAAAGGTCCAGCATATCAAGGGACCTAATGAAAAGAAATGTTAGGGAAGGTGGCCTAGCTCTATCAGATCTCAAATTGTATTATAAAGCAGTGATTATCAAAACCACTTGTTACTAAGAAACAGAAGGGTAGACCAGTGGAATAGGTTAGGTACTCAAGACATAGTAGTCAATGAGTACAGCAATGTAGTGTTTGATAAACCCAAAGACCTCAACTTCTGGGATAAGAACTCACTGCTGGACAAAAATTGCTGGGAAAACTGAATAACAGTATGGCAGAAACTAGGCATAGACCAGTGCCTGACACCGTACACAAGAATAAAGTCCAAATGTGTACATGATCTAGGTATAAATATTGATACTATAAATAAATTGTGTGTGTTTGTCCTTCGCTGCCAAAGATCATGCCATCAGAGAAATAATGACATGACTTGCACTTGACTTTGTTTTGAGTGAGGGAGGGCTGTGCAGGTCATCAGCCTCCCTCTTCCTCCAGAGTCATCTGAATCCAGTGACCAGATATTCATCAGGATGACTGGAGATGACCCAGGATGAGGCAACTGGGGTTGAGTGACTTGCCCAAGGTCACACAGCTAGTGAGTGTCAAGTGTCTGAGGAAAGATTTGAACTCAGGTCCTCCTGGCTCCTGCACTGGTGCTCTATCCACTGCACCACCTCGCTGCCCCAAGCTATGTAAAAACAAAGAAAGGGAGATATATGTTGTATAACAACAACACCAAGCAAGGCAGTTTAGCAGAAAGGAGAACAATGAGAAAATATAGGCCCTGAAAAGTAGGTTAGAGCTAGATTGTGAAGGTCTAGTGCAGCAAGGAATAGTGTATTTATCAGATTTTTGGAGAATGGAAGAATTTTTGACTAAAGAGGAGACAGAAAACATTATGAAATGCAAAATGGATAATTTTTATTACACCAAATCGAAGTTTTTGCACAAACAAACCCAACGCAACCAAAGTTAGGAGGGAAGCAGAAAACTGGGAAAGAATTTTTGCAACTAGTATCTGTGATAAAGGCCTCATTCCTAAAATATATAGAGAACTGAGTCAAATCTACAAGAATAGAAGTCATTCCTCAATTGATAAATGGTCAAAGAATATGAACAGGTAGTTTTCAGAGGAAGAAATTAAAGATATCTATAGTCATATGAACAAATGCTCTAAATCACTATTGATTAGGGAGATGCAAATCAAAACAACTCTGAGATACCACATCATACCTATCAGATTGGCTAACATGACAAAACAGGATGATGATAAATGTTGGAGAAGATGTGGGAGAGTTGGAACACTAATTCATTGTTGGTGGAGCTGTGAGCTGATCCAACCATTCTAGGGAGCAATTTGGAACTATGCCCAAAGGGCTACAAAAATGTGTGTACCCTTTGACCCAACAATAACCACTTCTAGGGTTGCATCCCCAAGAGATCATAGAAATAGGAAAGGATTCTACATGTACAAAAATATTTATAGCAGCTCTCTTTGTGGTGGCCCCAAACTGGAAATCAAGGGGATACCCATCAACTGAGGAATGGCTGAATAAACTGTGGTATATGAATGTAATGGAATACTACTGTGCTGTAAGAAATGATGCACAGGAAGACTTCAGAGAGGCCTGGAAAGATATATATGAACTGATGCTGAGCAAAAGAAGCAGTACCTGGAGAACTTTGTCAGCAACAACCACAGTGCAAGGATTTTTTCTGGTAGACTTAGTACTTCATTGCAACATATGAACTTAAAAAATTCCTAAGAGTCTCAAGACAAAATGGCTTCCACATCCAGAGAAAGAACTATGGAATTCAATCGCAGAATGTTGTAGATCATTTTCTTTTGTATTAAGTTTTGGTTTGTTTTATGATTTCTCCCATTCATTTTAATTCTTCTGTGCAACATGACTAAAGTGAAAATGTATTTAATAGGAATGTATGTGTAGAACCTATATAAAACTGTATGCTGTCTCAGGGAGGGAGGGGGGAAGGAGGGAGAGGAAGGGGGAAAATATCTAAGTTACATGAAGAGATCGTAGAACATTGAAAACAAAAAAATAATGAGAAAAAAAGACCATTTTCAACTTTATAACACAAGTTATTAGTATTATACATTCAGACATAGAAATCACAAACTAACCTCTTCCTACTTCTCCAAACTTCTTTCATTTTACTCTCTCCAGGAACTCCATGCATGATCTAGACATACTGTTCCTCTCACACAACCCTCATGCCTGGAAGGCTCTTGCTCTCAACCTCCACCTCCTTGATTCCCCCTCCCCCCAAGACAGCTAAAATACCTTCCTAGACACCACTTCAGGGCCTTCACTCTGAGATAAACCTTACATCAAGTCTGTATATTTCTTGTACAAACACAATTACTTACATTTGCTTCCCCTATTAAAATGGGAGCTCCTTGGGGGCAGGGCCAAAGTTTTTGCCTTTCTGTGTATCTCCACTCAACAAATATTTACTGAGTGCTCACTATATGCTGGGGACTGTGCTAAGTGCTAGGGAAAAACATGACCTCTATCCTCAAATAGCTCATGTTCACATGAGGGAAGACAACATGCAAACAATGAGGGACATGCAAGATCTGTACAGTGCAAAGGGAAGGTCCTATCAGAGAGGAGACAAAGTGGCTGCTCGGCAAAGGTGAGGCTTGGGAGGTGGTGGAAAGGACAGAGAGCATCCTAGGCATGGGGAATGACCAGAGAGGTGGCATAAGGCCCAAGGAACAGTAAGGGGATCATCATCTAATAAAAGCTAATATGGGAATATCTTGTCTACAAAGAAAGAAAATCCATTTTACTCATTGACCTTTAAAGATTAAGTTTGAATTTTTCTCCTATACAGACTGGTCATCTCCTCTCTATAGCTTGGAGGTCATCTGGTCCCACCCCACTTGTTTACCTAAGTGGTTGGTTCCAAGGAGCTTAAAAATGCTAAAATCATTTGACTCAACAAATATTTGTTGAATGCCTATCAAACAAACCCCATTTGATCTTTTAAGGCACTAATCTTTTTAAGGTATCTTATTTTAACCCATTTTATTTTAAGCTATTGATTCAACAAATATTTGTTGAATGCCTATCAAACAAACCCCATTTGATCTTTTAAGGCACTAATCTTTTTAAGCAATCTTATTTTAACCCATTTTATTTTAAGCTATTAATTTCCACCCCAGAGGTGGAATGTGCTAAGCAAATTTAAGTTTTTAGCCTAGTTTCAGAAGTAACACAAATTCTGAAGGAATTGATTCCAAATTTTTCTATATTTTGTATTCAAAGTAGTTCCTGGTGCACAGTGGACATTTAATAAACATCTAGCTCGACTCGATTTAAATGCGCTGTTTGGAAGAAGTGAGTTCCTGCTACATTTGAGGTCGTTAAGGAAAGGAGTCAGATACATTGTAGATGTAGAGGGTTATTGCCTCTTAAATCTGAAATTGCAGGCCTGTTTGGTTAATAACTACAGTACTGCTTGGCATGGATCTGACATTTGGCTTTGGAAGGATTTCTTACACTAAGTTATGTGGGGATACGCATACTTTACCACACTTGGATTTTAAGCTCACAGGATGGAGATCTTAATTCCTATTTAGTCTGGTTCACTTATCAGCACTAGATCAGATGTGTCCTCCTTAAGAAAACTCCTAAATTTATATTTACAGAAACAACATATCATGGTAACAATTCTTCATGAGTTACTCAAAGGTCAATAAGCACTAATGGACCTGAGAGCCTTAATTTTAAATGAAGGGATCTACCTTGACAAGCAGATGAAGCCATGGCTCCATCTAAAAAGCAATCACTCAGTAAAGGTGCACCCTCCAGAGGAATCCAAGCCAGTTCCTGGCTTCCTTTCTTGGTGACAACCTCCCTAGGCATAATGACTGATGTGACTCCATCATTGGCTGCTTTCGCAAAGCTTTTCATTGATGTTCATGGCTCTAAATTTTGAACAATTTCAACTTGGCACTTGGTCCAAAGGGTAGTCCTCTGCTTGTTATGTAAATTTTTAGAAGATGAGGATGATGGGACCACTTATAAGTCAACGCTTGCTGGGTCACCAGTACAGTGAGCTTTAAAACTATTCAATGAATATTATTCTTGCATTAGCAAAAGCAGTCATTGAAGGGCAACAACGTGAGGTGGGTATGTGTACGTGCCATCTCTTCATGAGACAAAAGCACCAAGAGAAAATATATACGTACGTGGGAAAAAAAGAAACATTTTAACAGGAGGGCCAAAAGCATAAAATGAATAACGAAAATCAGAGTAGAGAAAAATGTGAAACTCCCAATATGTGACCAATTTAGATGATTCAAGAAAAAAATCTTTTTCATGATATCATTAAAAGTGTGCACAATACAGTAGCAGATGGATACTGAAGAGGCATAATCCCTTCCTTGCACACAGTAGGAGCTTAACGAACATGTGTAGATTGATGGAGAGGTCAAAAACAGGCAGAAGATTATGCCAATATACACTGCCCTGATCAGACCAGAGATGGAGTATTGTGTTCTCTTCTGGGGACCACATTTTAGGAAGGACACTGATCGTTTGGAGTGTCCAGAAGAGAATAACCACAATACTGGATGGAGATCTGGATCACTTAACGAAACCAGAGACACAGGCCCTAACACAAGGAATACACAGATGGGATGTGGATGCTGTCTTCAAGTATCTGAGCTGCTCTATGTGCAGAAAACAGGTATGAGCCTCGTTCTCCCTGACTCCAAAGAATGGGGTCTAGGAGAAATGCATTGATGTTCAAGTTTAAGCTTGATGTGGAGAAGAAAGGAACATTCGCAGGATCAAGAATATTTGGGGAGATTTGGGGGCAGAAAATTATTTAAATAAACCAAATTACCACATGTTAACAATTTGTATATACAACTATTTAACCTTTCTGAGGGAGAAATATCACGAGCACTGAAATTTTCTCATGGAAAATGCATACAGAGCTCTGGAAGATGGCTTTAGAAATCTTGATCTGATAACAAATCAAACATCTCTCCAAATGTCCCCGATGGAAACAACTCTACTTTCTACTTTTGTGTGAAGAAATCTATCTACAGTGTTTGAAGGAGACTCTGGGAGGAAAAGAAAATGAAAGCAAACCTTCTATAGCCACTGGGACCCCAGAAACATTCATCCCAGGATCTTCCTAGTTCATCAACTTTGCAGTCCAGGACAAACGTTCACAATGAGCCCTCAGAGACCGCATCAGTGTAATAATTGAGAAGGGTGGGTAATAGCAAGGCATCCAAATAAAATTAGCCAGCTTATAATACTTTATGGATGAACGCTTATTTGATTTGGGAGTTTCTGCAAAGGTTCTGTCTCAATTTCCTTAGAAAACAAAACCTACTAGGCAAGGGGGAAGTTGACTTATCATTCTTTATCATTCCTCCCCCTCTCTTCCTAGGAATATAGGAAAGGAAAATAAGAGGAAGGGAACAAGGGAAGAGAATGAGGACACCAATAACTGGTGATAGCAAATACAAAAGGACAAGAATTCATACAGCAACCAGAGTCATTTAATGAACAGAAGACAGTAAGTCTAGCAGTATGCCAGACCCACTCAACTTTTGTTAAAGGGAGACTTATTTTCCCAAACATCTGTTACACTTGTGTTTTGTGAGAATATGCAAGGGAGAAAATCTTCGGAAGTGTCTGTTTACATTTTCCAACAGTCACAGAACTTATATGAATATTATAGAAAAGTGATATCTCAAACTTTTAAAATCATAAGCTACTATGGCTTGAATCCTCCTATGCCACAGGCAAGTCGATGAACCTTGCAAAGTCTTGGTTTCTGCAAAATGGAGATAATACTTTCCCAACACAGGCTGTGAGGAAAGCACTTTGCAAACCCTGAAGTACTATACAAATGTCAGTTTTGAGGAATTATAGTCTGATGATAAACAATGGGAATAATATATGATTTTTCACTTCTTCCTATATTTTGCTGCCTATTTTAAATATTCTGATGAACTCTCCAGGACCTAAATTTAAGCTTTAAAAATACCCAGTGTGATGCAGCGACCTTGAGGTAACAGAACCTGCCTTCCCATCCCAGCTCTCACTCCTCGTGTGACACTTAGCCCTCCTGGACTTCAGATCTTCTCCAAAAAATGAGGGATTAGACTAGATGCCTCTGGAGGCCTCTCCCAGCTCCAAAACTCCAATTCCATAGATCCTATGAAGTGCATCCAGGGAACCCAAACCTCTTTGATGGCATGCATCCTTCCTTGGCCACCAGGCCTCTATTATACAGCCTCAGCTCTTTGAGGTTTATTTAGTACATTTATATGCTCAGTACTTAGCACTGTGGGCAGTTAGGTGGGGTAGTGGATGGAGCACCTGGGCCTAGAATCAGAAATTGTCTCATCTTTGTAAGTTTAAACCTGGCTTCAGATACCTACTAGCTTTCTGACCCTGGGCAAGTGTCTCAGTTTCCTTATCTGCAAAATGAGCTGGAGAAGGAAATGGCAAACCACTCTGCTATCTTTGCCAAGAAAACCCCTAATGGGGTCATGAAGAGTCAGACATGACTGAAAAATAACTGAATAAATAAATGGTTATTTAGCATTGTGTTTGGCCCACAGGAAGTACGTATTTGAAGCTCTTTCATTTATTTGCGTGCGAGGGCTAAAGAATGACGTTCCCCCTCAGCCAGGTGCCCTGGAAATCACTGAGGCACCAGCACCAAGATATAGTGGCAATGAGGCAGATCTCTAACTCCAGGAAAGGACAGAGCCTCAGTTCAGTAACCAAGGAAGAGAAGGAAAATGGGAATCCCAGGGCCAAAGGTAAGGCTTCCCCCAAAAGAGGAAGTGGTATACCAGAAGCCTGGTTCCACTCAGGCTCTGTATTCAGGGCTGTCACTGAAATATAAGCTCCAGCTTACTCAAAACATACCACGTAAGTTATTCCTCTGACATAACATTTCACCATCTCCAGAGACTCTCAAGATATGTGTGCTACCTATCAAAAATTAGCGCCTTTAGATGATGTGATTTACTAGTTAGCACTGCTCAGAGAAGTAGGTCCTTAGGAAATGGGCTCTGGGAGCATCAAGGTCTGCCTGAAGGTGGGCTAACTTGGAGGAGGAATCCAAGTAAAGGAGTCCAAAGTAAACTACATCAGCTTAATAATTTTGCCTGAGGTCAACATTGCAATAGGCAAAAGCAGTACAGGAACAGATGAAGTTGCAGAGAAGTCTTTTCAGAAAAGCAAGTAGAAAAAATTGAAAGAAAGGATTTCTGTTGCTGTTCAGTTGTTTTCAGTCATGTCTAATTTTTCATGACTCCATTTCTTGGCAAAGACACTGGAGTGGTTTGCTGTTTCCTTCTCCAGCTCATTTGAAAGAGGAGGAAACTGAGGCAAACGGGGTGAAGTAACTTGCCCAGGGTTACACAGATAGTAAATTTCTGAAGCCAGATTTGAATTCACAAAGATGAGTCCATTTCTAATTCTTGGCCTAGGTGCTCTATCTATTGCAGTGCTCCCCAAAATCTATACATACTCCCTAGTTGCTCAAACTTCCATGATGCAATAGCTCTCAGACATCTTCCCTCTCTGCTATCAACCTCCAAATCTTCCAGGACAGGTTTCTAAGTAAACACATACCTAAGTTATTTCTGTAATATCATTTGTCCTGGTTTTTCTATGGAGAGAAACCCATGATTAAATTAAACCTATGCTCTTCAACTCTCACACAGTTTGAATCAATGAATACTTTTCAAAATTAATTGAAAATAAGTTTAAAAGAAAAATTTTAACAGCAACAAAGCTCCTCAAAGTAATATTTAGATTAACAGATCTAGAATGTAAAAAAGTGGTAATACTATCGTCATTATTTTTTGCTGAATTAAGTGCTAAAATCCAATAGGGATGGAACAATCAACTATATTTTTGTAATATAATTTATTTTATAGCAACTTTAAAATTCTCTCCCATAACTTATCTGTTCAAATAACAATTATATCCCTTATTTCCTGGGGGCATTTTTCAAGATCAGCAAAAACATTAGCTTCAATAAATACACACGAAACTAAAGAATGTATAAGAATCAGGTTAAAAAAAAATCTATCCAATATACTATATTAATTCGTATAAGGACATTTCCTGTGGTATTTTAAATGAATGATTCTACATTTTCTCACACAATGGCAACACAAGAAACAAAACAAAAAATTAATTAATATTCTTGCTTTTATTAATTTCTTCCTTCCTCCCAAATGTCTTTATTGGTGATTCATTCTTCAAAGTAAGGCTTTTCTGGCCCCCTGCCCAGGCTCAAAAGGGATTGAGAGTTTCCCTGTGTCCTATTCATCCTAAAGTATTTTGCTTTACTTATTAATCATCTCTCTTTTATAAATATTAAAAAACAACAACGGAGCTGAGCACGTGGTTTCTTTTAAATCGCGGCTCTGAGCAGCTGAGGCACAACTGTAAATGGAAATAATTTCCCATCAAACTCCTGACTCCAATCATTGCTGTGCAGTGGAAACCTTCAGGATGATGAGATGACTCACCAGCCAGGTAAAATGCTGAGGCCAAGCTGCAGCCGTGGCTTTCCTCCCCTCCTTCCCACTAGATGCCGAACTGTGACCATCGGGGTACCCTTGGATTTCAAGGAGGTGAATAATTTCGAAGGCCCCACCCACGTTCTGCTTGCAGGGTGTTTGCAAAGGCCAAAGCTGGGCAGGTCCAATGCTGGGCTTTCCTTCCCATACACAATTGTGGAGAAGGAAAAAGGTCTATAATATAAATGCATTTTAACCAGAAAAAAAATTAAGTGAATACAACAAAGGTTTGTTGTGGTGCTTCTCACTTCATATATTAACCTGGGGGTAGGAAAGGATGAAAAAAATCCATGAAGATAACTGCATGCAGAGATCTGAGAAGGAAAGCTGGAGAGAAAATACAAAATCCCTTTACAGCACTGGGCTCTTAATGTTATAGAAGCCCAAATTACTCAAAACCTCCAGGATTGTCATTCACAGCTAACGATTTGATAGAATTCTAGATTATAACAGGAATAAACTGTATAACAGTTCAGAAAAAAAGTACCCATTCAAAATTTAAGCACAGTAAAATACAAATACGCTAAAAGTATTTTGAATGGCTCCGTGACAATAAGTTAAAACAGATTACTGAAAAATAATTATATTGGAGAGAAAAATTTCATATACAAAAATGTTAGCAGGTAATCAATCAATGAGGATTGATTAAGAGTCTACTTATATGCAAAGCACTAGAGAACCAAATACAGTAAACACCAGACCCTGCCCTTAGGGAGCTCCTGCTAGATGTGGGCCATGTGTAAGAGGAAGGCCAGAACAGTTGTGGCTACCAGGAAAGGCTTCCTGCACAAGGTGCTTGAAGGAGGTGAGGGACAACAGCATTCCAGGGCAGGGAGGGAGGTCGAGGCAGAGGCCCAGCAATGAGAGAGGGAGGACTCTAAATGGTGTGTTTTGGGAGCTATGAGGGTAGTGGGGTTGTGGGTACAGTATTAACTAACAGAGGCCTTCATGTCTGATCCTGGAGGTAAGAGGGAGTTTCTTGGTGGAGGCCTGCCTCCTCTCTGCAGTCAAAAATGCACTTTAAGAGAAACATCTCAGCCACCGAGGGCAAGATGGACTGGAGCAGAGGGACCTGGACGGCCATTGCAGCATTGTGGCTGAGAGGGAGTGAGGGCTTTGTGGCAGTGCAACAAGGGCACATCGCTGGGAGAGGCCGTAAAGGGAGGAAGATGTCTGGACTGGATTGGTGGGGGAGGCCACAAACTGGGTATGAGAGGTTACGGAGGGGGAGAAATTAAGAATGGCACCTCAGTTATAACAAGAATGAGCAGTTTTGGACGTGCTGAGTGGGATGCCCGTGTGACATCAAATCCAAGATGTTCAAAAGGTAAACTGTGTGTGAGTAAAGTGTGAGGTGGAAGGCAAGGTATTTATTATATGTGCGGCAGCTGATTGAGCAGTCGAGGTAAAGTATTGGGCTTGGAGTCAGGAAGACCCGAGTTCAAATCCAGCCTAAAACATTTATTTAGCTGTGTGTCTGGCTCAGAGCAGGTACTATATAAAGTCCCTGTGTGTGTGTGTGTGTGTGTGTGTGTGTGTGTGTGCATGTGCATGTGTGTGTGTGTGTGTCTCAGGGAATTGAAGAGACAGGCCTTAGTGGTTGTAACAGAGATGACCATCAGCAAAGGAGATGGAGAAAGCGTGGTCAGAGAGGTCACAGGAGAACCAGGAGAGGCAAGAGAACTCAAAGGCAGAAGAGGTATCCCCGAGAACAAGGCAATCCGCAGTGAATGTGGAGCAGGTCAAGAAAGAAGAGGTCGAGCAGAGTGTCATCAGATTGGGGAAGTCAGATGAATGAGAACAGAAGCCAGACTTCAGAAGGGAGAGAATAGGAGGTGGAGGCATCTGTTACAGATGACTTTCTGAAGGGACTTAATAAGGAGGGATATGGGTGAATCAAGTGAGGAACAAACAGTGCACATTATTAAAATTTTTTGAATGCACCTAGCTTTATTGGAAACTAGCTTGGTATTAAGGATTAAGACATGGTACTCATGTACAATGTTGATCATACGAATATGTAGAGCTGGATGTCATTTAGTACAACTGTCCCATTTTATAGAGAACATGAAGGACCACAGAAGTCCAGGTCACACAGCTGCCCTAGGAAGTAGAGAACTGGTATGACAGCCTAAATTCCTCTGGCTCCAAAGCTTCCCCCCCCAACCCACGCTATGCTGTCATATTCTAAATCACAGAAAGATTACCTCAGAGATTAAAAACTCTATATGTGCATTTTTGTAAGATCCATTATTCTTCCTTAATTATATCTGACACTTTCAGACAACTATGACCAATTTTTTATTAACTGTAGAACAAAACTCGCTTATTTTTTAAAGTAGGAAAAAGTTTGACATGGAGGAGCTATTGGGATTTTGGTTGGGTTTTTTAAATAAGGAAAATCAATTTGTTCATCTCAAAGTGTGTCAAAAATAAACTTGAAAACTGATGAAGTCTTTTTTAATTACCATTGATCATCTTTGCAAATACAGCTATAATTTATTTCCGACCTAAATATGCCTAAACCAAATGTCAGGAAATGATTGCCATTTTGGTGGTTGAAGCTTATGTAAGCCATAAAATTTTCCATGGTTAAAGGGCCTACTGAAATAATATCGAGTTAGCATTGGAATTCCCAGTTTTCTATACCTCCCTCAAATCTATCCCTCTCCAAAACTTCCTTGTTTCTATTGAGACATATCTATCCTTCCAGTCACTCAAGTTTGTGACTTGGAAGCCATCCTGGGTGCCTCACTTTGACTTACCCCATTTATCCAAAGCCATTCAGGAGAAGGCGGTGCTCAACAGAGTGTGAAGATGAGGGCTGAGAGGAGCCTAAGAGATTTAGGAGTTGAAAGTTCCTTGGAGAAGGCAGTTTTGTTTCATTGGTGAGGTCAGAAGTCAGGGGGCAAAGGATTGGGAAGAAAGTGAGAGATAAGCAATGAGGGTAATGAGTATAAAGAACTCTTTTCTAAGAGTTTGGCTCTGAAAGGAAAAAGAAATAAATAAGACGACAGAATGAGTCAATGGAGTGAAATGAAAGTTTGTTAAGGGTAAGCGAGAAATGGGGATATCTGGAGGGCACAGGGAAAGAGGCAGTAAACAAAAGCAAAGGATGGATGAAGGGTCAAGTTCCTGAAGTTAGGAGACGATGGGATCAGGAACAAAAGACAGCCTTACAAAGAACAGGAGCTACCTCTTCATGAGAAATTGGATCTTAGGAGGAATCAGAATCCTCTCTCTTCCCTTGGCTTCCACCATACTGTTCACCCTCCACCTTTTGCTTCTTACTCTTCTGCAAGATCATCCACCTCTTGTCCCTTCATATTAGGGGACCCAAAGCAGGGCCATCTTGGGCCTTCCCTGATCTGTATCTCACACTGACCCCAGATGGCTCTGGGGGAGAAAGTGAGGCTGGTGACTTTGCACAGCCCTGCCTCACCTAAATTCAATCCACTTGCAAGTCATGACATCAGTTTCCTGATGTCATGGTCCTCTCCAAGAACGAAGGACAAACAACAGGGGACCCAAATATCCTTGTGGACATTCCCTCAAACTCCCTAATCTGCTAATACCTCAGTCTCCATAAATTCCATGAGTATTTATTAAGTGCCTGCTGCATGCCAAGCAGTGTATTAAGTGCTTTACAAAGTACTGTCTCATCTGATCCTCCCAACCACTCTGAGACAGGGGTTGCCTCATGTCACATCCTGGCTCTCCCTGTTATCCACAAGTCATCCACATCCTCAATCAACACTTACATTCCTCTATCTAACAAGGAGGTCCTATCACTCCATTCCTTAATATCCAAATCTACAGTCCTTTCTCAGGCCTAATCCTCTCTGACCTCTGTATTACATCTGACTCTGCTGACCACCCCTTGTTTCTGGACCTTCTCCCCCTTCTGGATTTTCACAACACTACCCTCTCCTGCTTCTCCTCCTGCCTTTCTACCTAGTCTTTCTCAGGCTCCATTTTGGCTCATCATTCATATCATGTGCCTTCACTGAGTGTTTACTGAATTTGTCCCAGATTCCTTCCCCTCTTCCTCCCCTTTCTTGGTAACAATGAGCTGTCATGACTTTAATGATTCTCTCTATGCAGATTACTCACAAGTGTAGACATCCAGCTCCATTCTCTCCATTAAACATCAGTCCCACATCCCCAGCCGCCTGCAGACACCTCAAACATGGAATGTCCAAAACAGAACTCCTTATCTTGCCCACCAAAATCTCCCCTCTTGGGAGATCTCTTTTTTTCTGTGGAAGGTTCCACCATTCTTTCTGATTCCTGGGTCCATAACCTCAGCTTTGCCCTTGACCCGTCCCTCTCCCTCACCCCACACATGCTCTCTGTTGCCAAATCTCATTGTTTCTGTCTCCACAGTACCTTCCCCCCACCTCAGTTCAGGCCCTCACCACTGCTGCCCAGTCTCCCCATGGGTTTCCTAACCTCAAACCTCTCCACACTCCACTCTATCCCACACTGCTGCCAATGTGATTTTGCTTAAGTACAACTCTAACCATGTTGCTCTCCTTTTCAATAAACTCTAGTAGCTTCCCATTGCCTCTAACATCCACTGGAATCTCCAGGTTAGCCTTTAAAGCCAAGCCTGCCCCAGCCCATCGTTCTGGCCCATCACCTGTCCCCTTCTTTCCTGAACTCTACTGGTCGTCAAACTGGCTGTCTTCTGTTCCTCACCCACCACATTCCCTACCAAGATTCCCACCTGGGCACTGGCTGTCCCCCATACCTGAATGCAGTCCTATCCCTCTGCTGTTTCGTAGAATTCCTGTCTTCCCTCAGGATACTCTTGGAGCATCCCCTTTCTACATGAAATCTTTCCTAACATAACTGCAAGCAGGCTCCCTAACTACCTTATATTTAACTGTTCCATAGGGAATCTGGGGGCACCAGTGTACAGAGCGAGGGGTCCAAAGTCAGGAAGACCTGAGTTCAAATCCAGCCTCGGATTAGTCTTCTATATTTAGGAAATGAAAGACACTTACTAGCTGTGGGGCCTTTGGCAAGTCCCACAGCCTCTGCCTCAGTTTCCTCATCTATAAAATGGATCCTATCCTATCCTGACTCCCAGGATAGTTGTGAGGCTCAAATGAGCTGACATTTGTAAGGCGCTGATCCGCAGGAGGTGCCATACAAAAATCAGCTATTACTATTGATTATTTTATATTCTGTATGTGTTTGCTTATAAACGTACTTGTCTCCTCATTAGGATGTCTGAGAGGAGGAACAATTCACTCTTCCAGTTTACATCCCCAGGGCCTATCACCCCCACATCTAGTAGGCAACGAAGAAATGCTAATAGGTTATTTTTCTACTGACTGTCCTTTCAGTTATACAGCATGCTTCAGGAGGGAATGTTCAAAACTCCTATTTATGGATTTCCTATAGTGTTGAAGTTCCCTGATGTTGGGAAAGACTGAAGGCAAAAGGAGAAGGGGACAGCAGAGGATGAGGTCAACAGGTAGTGTCATGGAAACAACGATCATGAATTTGGACAGACTGGTGCACACAATGGGTTGGCCACAATGGAACAACTGAATGTGTTGAGCACAAGTGCAAAATAAATGCTAAGTGATTGACACTGTAACAAGAAAGAAACAAATATTTAATGAACATGTGCTTTCTATAATTTCTGGGAATCTAATCGGCTCAGATTCAAAAGAATTAAGCTTCTGTTTGGGTTCTCTCCAAAACAGATTTTCCTGAAAACTAAATGAAACCCTCTTAAGTATGCTGCACCACCAAATAAGAGTATACCCAATATTCTGCACCCAGTCAAAATGACCTAATGATAGTAATGACAAGCTTAATTGTTCTTTGGAGCAGCAAAACTTTCTAATTGCACACATTTTAAAAATGGAATTGTTTTCCTTGATTCACCTGAGTAATCATTTCATTTTCAACAAGCTTTTGAGTCTTTGTAAATTAAAATAAAAATCATATCCTCCAGCTTTTCAACAAAGAGAAGAATCCTATAAATGTGCACCTTACTGAGAATATAAGTAGTAGTGGTTATATTAGCTACTATAGCAAAAATCTTTTAAAAGTAAAAAGCATCAGAAATATTCTTTTATTAATTTCATGACATATTGAAGTTAAGAAACCTTGCTACAAAATGCCATTACAAGAGACAACTGCTCATTTTAACAATTAAATTCAAGTTTTAACCTGACAAGTGAAAAGGGGATAATTATAAGACAAAAAAATGTCCAGATGATTCATCATACAAATGTCGCTTCTATAGTTATTGTTCAGTTTTATCACATTGTGAAATTACCTACCACACAGCAAATGAATCAAAACATGCTGCTGATATTCTAGAGTATGTATCACACATGTGTGGTATATTGCTGCCTCCAAGTGGCTTAATGATAAATCACAGAGCTGAAAAAGAGTTGGAGGAGCTTCCTCACTGCCAGGGCTTTTCTAGACTGGCTCAATTGAACCTCAAAAGTCACCAAATAACATGGAGTACACTTTTTTAAACTTTATGCAAACTGGATCTGACTGAGGCAACTGGCCTACTGTCTTCTGACAGTGACATCAAGGGCAGGACTGGTCATAGGAAAGTGCTGTTGTCTTCCCTGACTCACCCATGTCAAATCTCAGGGAACATCAACCCTGTAGGAAATCCATAAAACTTAGCATTATATCTGGATGCTTATCTTTGTATCTTTGAATGTTAATTCCTTCTCTTCTCCTCCCCAGAAGAGTTAACTTCCTGTTGTTGAGGGCATGATAATTTCTTTACATTTAATATTCACTGGACCTCCTCTGTTTAGATCACAGGGGAATGCCTAAATAATTTGTTCTTTGTTTATTATCTATCTGGGGAGCTGTCCCTGAGGTCTAGGAGGTCAGCCCTGAAAGGACAAAGATGATAATTAAAGGGAATGACAGTCGAGTTTTTTTAGTCATGGAGAGACCTGGCTATGTGTCTAGGTGGCAGGGACTAAGCCTTTGTATAATGAGAGATGAAGGAACACAGAATGAGAAAAAATGATCAAGAGCTAAACCTCAAGAAAAGTTTAGCAATATTAAGACTGCCATAGGCCCGAGTCTTATTTTGACCTTTTCTACCCTAATCATTCCTCAGCTTTTCTACCAATGTTAATATCTATGTGATGGAATGCCTTTAAATGTATTGAAACCCTGGGTGAAAAAAACAAGCCAGATTTTCTTTCTCTTTTACTACGTAATTATTTGCAGAAAACTGCACCTTGGTCAACTGTCCACTAATTTAAATTAGCAAAGAGTTGTCAAATCTATGCATCACAGATACAGGGTAGGCAACTGAAGATTCTCATGAGGAGTTTTTACTTACAATTCTTCTCCTTGTTTTGCTTTCTTATCTGAAACCAGATAAACCGTTCCAAAGCTGCCACTTCCAAGTTTCTGTTGAAGCACGTATCTCCTTGCAATCAAAGTCTTTGAGAGAGTGGAAACAGTTGGTGATACACTCACACACTTGGCAGCTTCTTGGAATTTGAGCATCATTCCAAATTATATTGATTATGTTTATTCATTTATAGAGATTTAAAATAGGAGTCTCCTAAGAAATGTTCATTTTCATCGAAGTGGTGATCACAGAGCAATTCCTTAAAGATGAAAATTTCACATGTCAGAATACGCCAAAATATTAACAAAACGCTCCAGTTTGTCACCATCCTAAGACAATGCCTCCATGAGCTCAGAGCTGCACACACGTGATCTTGAGAAGTGCTGGTGACTCCAGCAGAAGGTGGCCTACTGGATAGAAGGTGGCTTTCTTTTTTGGTTTGTCCAAATTTCGTAAAACAGCAACTTTACAAAAGTCCTAGAAGCTGTATCATCTGTTATTCGTCCACACACTTCAATCTATTCTTACTTGTTCCCCTGTTCTCTGTATTCAGAATTCACCTACTTTTTGGATCACAAAGAGCAAGTGTGCAAATGGGTTAGGGTCAGGCCAACAAAACGCTCCTGCTGACGGATGGGGAGAACCCAGACTACACATTTCATTAATTTGAGAAAACTCCCTCTACCAATGTAAATTTAGAACTGTTCCACAGTTTATACCTTTTGAAAGGGAAAATGATCTGTCCAGGGTCACTCAGGCAGTAGGTCTCAAAAAGAGAACCTGAACTCAGGTGTTCCTGATTCTGAGACTAGCTCTTTATCCACTACACCAAGCTGTTTCTATGGGGTCACTATGGATAACATTTGCAGTAAATGGGGTAAAGATGATAAGAGCCAGGGTGATGAAAAGAGTGATACATTATTCCTTATTCAAAGGAAGATCTGACTTAAATGTAACAATTACATCCCATTTCTGGAATTCATTTTAAATAACAATCACTTCGTAGAATGAAAAATAAGTCACAGTGTTCTCAATACACATCAATTTCCCAAATTCTAATTTTAATAATAGTTAAGAGATTTGTTATATGTGACACTGTCTTTAAAAAATCATCTGGAATCTTTTGAGGGCAAAGAAATTGTAAAATGTTTATTTATACTGGCACTGATAAAACTATTTATTCAAAGTTTACTAGTGTAAAATAATGATTGGTAATTTGTTTTTCCACACTACAGAATTTTGGAGTGAGAAGTAACATTAGAGATCATCCAAAATACAATGATATAGTGGAGGGATTGATTCAAGTACTCATTCTAGAGACCTGAATTCAATTCCGATCATTTATTAGCTTTGTGACCCTGGGAAAGTCACTTTAAATCTTTGTACCTGTTTCCTTCTCTACAAAATGAAGATAATAGAACTTCACTGTTTCACACAGTTATAAGAAGGAAAGAGCTTTGTAAACTCCAAAGTGCTATGTAAATGAGTTATTATTTTACAAAATGAGTATTATCTAACACCCTCATTTTATAGTTGAGGAAACAAGTCCCAGAGAAGTCGACTACTAAAATATTTGCTTTAAATGATGCAGAATACATGATTTGGGGGAAACATTTTACCATATCTAACTTCTCCAAAGCCATAAAAAATTGCAAAAAATCTGTTACTTATAATGACAACACAAGGTGTGGAAGTATCATAAAAGTCAACTGTTGTCGTGTTGGCATATTCTGCTAATTGCCTTTCTGATTAGCAGTGGTGGTTAATCACAAACACTGACAGCTCAATTTAATCTGTCAAGTCTTACAGTACTCTTATGAAGAAGCTATCAGTAACCTTGTTTTAGAAGAATAAGTCACAACAGAAGCTGATTCTTACCCATTTCAGCACTGGGATTACAAGTTGAATGCTCTGGGCTCTCTGCCCTCTGCTCAACCCACGCTTTCCCCTAAAAATAACAGATTTTACTTCTGATCCTGTGTATAATACCAAGAGGATACAGAGTAATTTTAAAATATCAAGCTCAGGAAAATGAAACATTAGGGAAATCTAATGCTTAAGGTGACTGAAAACAAAAGCACTTTCAAGGTCAGGAAGGCTCCAAGCATAACATTTGTGTATGTCTCTTTCTGGATAGAGGGGTATCCTTTCGTAAAAGGCACTCTGGCCAAGAAAACTGTAGTATTTTCCGGGTGAGTCTCACTTTCAAGATTTGACCCAGCAGGCTTTGAAAAAGTCTGATTTGGAACTGGCGTCCAATCAAGTCACGAATCAGCTGAGTGCTTACATTGTGCTAATAACTTAGGATACAAGGAAACGTAAGGACCGTGTCCGGGCAGGCCCAGGGGCTGGTCTGTGCCGGCCAACCTCGCCAAGTGAGCCAGCTCTGAGGGCACGGAAGAGGCTCCAGCGTGCCTGGCCTCTCAGAGCCGGCGCTCCACGCCCCTGGCCAGGTAACAGTTACAGTTACAAGCTGTAACTAGTCAATTACCCTCGTCAATGACCAGGCGAGGCTCGGGCGTCCTGCCGGCCTGTTTTCTCCTCTGTAAAGGGGGGACAGCACCCGCGGCTCTCTCCCGGGCGGGCTGGGAGGATAAGAGGGTGTGTGGTTTAATGACCGGGACCCCCGACGCCGGAGCTGGTACCTCCAGCCGGCTCGCCTCGCCTCGCAGGGTTGAGAAGGGAGCCCGGCAAGGAGGCCGCCTCCAGGGGCCCAAGGTGGGGAGGGGGACCGCTTCCAGGCCCCGAATCTCCGCCCCCTCGTCGCTCGGCACCTGGCAGGGGTGGCCCTGAGGGACACGGAGAAGGGAGAGGGGAAGACGGGAACAGCGGACCAGGGAGGGAGAGCCGAGCCGCTCACCTTTACCAGTCCCGGGAGGAGGACCTGCGGGGGCCGGGGAAGGGGGCCCAAGCCTCCGGGCAGCGGCGCCCGCCTCCGCCTCTTTCCCAGCCACAGATGACGCCACGCCCCCGCTCACGTGGCCAAAGTGTTTGAGCGGCGTCGCTAGGAGACGGCCGCGGGGAAGTATGGGAGGCGGGAGCAGCATGGGCCTTCCCGGGACCGGCAAACGAAACGTTCGGCTGTCCCGGGGATGCCTCCTTAGCCTTCCGTAGCCTCCCCGCCCTCGCCTGTGTCCCTCATGGCCCCGTAGAAAGCGCCCCAGGGACAACAGTTGGGGAGCGGAGGGCACGGGAGGGCAGAACGGCGGGTGACGTCACATCCGGTCACTTCCGGTGCCTTCGTCTCGCGTTAGCCGCGTCCCTCCGAGACTTCCGGCTGCGCGCCCTATCCTCGCGGTGCACGGCTGCGCTCCCGGGCGCTCGAGGAGGAGCAGGTGGGGCCGCCGCCGGCAGCCGGAGGCGGGAAGGCGGCCCGGATGGAACGCGGGGAGGGGTAGGGGTGGGGAGCCCCGGGCTACGGCCTCCCTCCCTGGGAGGTGGTCGGTCCGCGGGAGGGCCCAGGGGGCGGACGGTCGCCTGCCCTCGGCCCTGACCCTTGGTTCTGTCAGGTCAGGCCTCCGGCTTCTAAAACCCCTGGCCTTCCCTAGCGCAGCCGCAGCGTGAGCCTGGGAAGGAGCCCCGAAACCCCAAGAAAGGGCCGTAGAAAAGCAAAAGGAAGACTTTCTGAGGGTTTGCTGTGAGGAACACAAGGCCTAGGCACGCCGGCCGGCCACGCTGCCTTCGGAGGAGACCCTGGACGTGGCCTCTGGGGGCGTCTGCTCCCTCAGGCCTGCCTCCCTCTGCCTTAACCTTCCCTCTTCGCCTCCTCCCCTCGCCTGATCGTCCCAGCCCGCCTGATGCTTCTGGGAGGTCTGGTACCTGCCTGTTCCAGAGCCACTGTGGAAACTGCCCCTCAGAGAAGCCCTGCGTGGTGGCCGGCAGTGACCAGTGGAAATTCTGAGGCTGGGCTCCGAGAAGTGAAGAAATTACTTCACGAAGTAGGCTGGCCAACCTCCAGTAAATTAATGGTCGGTGATGGGCCAGCCTATTTAATGAACGTCGTCATAACTTGGAGCCCTGTCTCAGAATTTTCATTCATCACCAAGTTGGCAATGTAAGTGCGTAGTAGGGGCGCATGAGTACATTTTCTTCTGGAACACAACCTTCTCCGCCACCTTACGTTGTGTTTCTTGTTCCTCAAATTTAGCTAAATTACAAAACGGAAGTTTTATGTTTTTTTACCTTTGGGTTTTTCTCTTTAAAAAAGGTCCCTTTTCTAAACAAAACAAAGAAACTCTGGTATAGTCATAGCTCCTAACATAGATTCCAATTGCTTTTTAGGATGGTGGAAAGCAGTAACTTTTATATCCAGTGTCCCAAAATTTTAAGCCTGAGACAGATATCCTGGAGAGTCTCCAGAAGTCCCACAACTTTATTGAAAACTTGGTGAATGTTTTTCTATCTTGAAGGCAATTCCTTGGACCATCACTATGGGTATCCGTGGACTGATGAGTTATGTGGAAGATCACAGTAGTCAATTCTTCGTTGATTTGAAGTTGAGAGACACCAAAATTATCATTGATGGCTATGCACTTTTCCATAGACTGTGTTTTGATTCAAATGTGGATCTCCAGCATGGAGGAGACTATGATTCTTTTACTGAAGTTACCCAAAAATTCTTTGAATCGCTCTTGGCTTGTAAAATACATCCATATGTTGTATTAGATGGAGGCTGTGATGTTTCAGATAAAAAACTCCTTACCTTAAAAGAGAGAGCCCGGGAGAAGATCCAGGTAGCATATTCCCTTTCTGTTTGTGGGAGAGGAAATCTTCTGCCTTTACTCATCCGAGAAGTATTCATTCAGGTCTTGAGCAAGCTTCACGTTGACTTTGTCCAATGCTTCTCAGAAGCTGACAGAGACATTATGACGCTTGCTAACCACTGGAATTGCCCTGTACTAACAATGGATAGTGATTTTTGCATTTTTGACCTAAAAGCTGGCTTTTGTCCTCTGAATGGTTTTCAGTGGAAAAATCTGACTGTGGTTAAAGACACATTTCACTGCTATATCCCTGCCAGATGCTTCTCTGTAGAAAAGTTCTGCAGTCATTTCAACAATTTGAATAAAACCCTGCTGCCTCTCTTTGCTGTGCTATGTGGTAACGATTACATCAATTTGCCTGCCCTGGATACAGTCTTCAGTAGAATGAGTTTGACCCCTGGAACTTCCAACACCAAAGGGAGAAAGCACCAGCGGATTCTAGGACTTCTGAACTGGCTGTCTCATTTTGATGACCCCCCTGAAGCCTTAGATAATGTTGTGAAGTACCTGAAAATGAATGACAGACAAGTGGTTAGAGAACTCCTGTGGGGTTCAATGGAGGAATATCAGCCATCTCCAGTGAAGCTGCAGGATTTCTTCCAGCTGGGTGCTTACGTATCTCCCTGCGCCACCAACCTGGGCTTACCAGACTGGATACAGCTGGCTTTGGCAAAAGGGCAACTTTCACCTTTTGTCTGTGACGCTCTGTCATTACGGCGAACAATTCTTCACACACAGGTGGAGAATATGCAGCGTCCAAGTGCCCATGTTGTCTCTGTGTCCATTCGGAAAATCATCTATGGGCTTCTTCAGAATTCTTCTCCAAATCTAAGAAATGTGTCCCGAAGCACAGCGTCTAAACAACCTGCAGCTTTCAGTGAGGTAGAAAGGATTGATAAGAATATTGCAACAGTAATTACTCATGCAGCAAAGCTCCCAGAGGAATATCGAGAATTAGGCAGACTGACCGAGGTAAGTATTTCAGGACCATGGTAGTAACAGCCCTGCATGTAGGAACTATAGATCATTCCTGAAACATTCTATATTCTAGAATGTGGGTTATATGAAATTTAGAGCCTGTTACCCCTGACAGTAATGTAGAAGTTAGAAAGATGTCAGAGAAGTTGAGGGAAAGATAATGAGAACACTTTTGGAAATGTTGAGTTTAAGAAGTCTACTAGACATCCTGTTTGAGGCTTCCAAAAAGCAGTTGAAGGTGTAAGATCAGAGGTCAGCAGAGAAGTTGTTGAGGCAGGATAGAGAGACAAGAGAATCATCAATAGAGATGGAAGTTAACTCCAGGGGAACTGATGAGATCAACAAGTGAGGTAATGTGAAGGAAGCCAAAAATGGGGCCCAGGACAAATCCTGAGGGACACCTACAGTTGGAGGATCCAGTCAAGGAGAGATTAGTGACTTGTCCTAAATCCAGAGAGTAGAATCAGCCTGCACACCACATCCCCCAAACCTTGGTGCGGTGTTCTTTCTGCTATACCACATTGCCTTTCCCTGGGCAGAGAACCATAATAGACATCACACGTTGGAGTGATAAGGGAGCTCAGCAGTAATACCATCAGTCCCAAAGTCTTCATGGAGTTTTAAGCATAAGTAGGTTAAAGCATCTTATAGAGGACACACTATATAATCCAATCTAACAGAAGGAAAAAGTAATTTGGTCACAACCCACAAAACCTAGAATGTCAGGTCCATTACTCTTTCTGCTCCATCTCTGCCTCCAAAGCACTATGTAGTAGGGGCTCTGGAGTGGCATAAAGCACTCAGCACAGTGTAGAGAAGGGGAGAGATGTCTCTGCTCTTATGACTAGAATCTTCAGGAAAGGGACTGTAGAGGAGGGAGCACTGGTGTGTTCCTTGAACAACGGGTAAGATTTAATTTGTGGAAGTGGTGATGTAGAAGGCACAGCGTGGCCAAAGGCCTGGAGGTGAGAAAAGCACATAGGCAAGTCAGGCCGTGTGGCTGACAGCTGGAGCTCACTGTTCTGCATAAAATCCATCCTCTCCAAGTCCTGTCCCTCTTTATCTGTTTTCTCCCACTGAGCACTATCTTCTCAGTCCCCGAGACTTAAATCTTCATTGAAGTATTTTAAGGCTAGGATCTAATCAGCCTAGAAAAAGCACTGTTTTAGAGTCAGAGGTTCAAGTCCTGCCCTGTAAACCACCTGTATGACCTTTCACATTCCCCCTCCCTGGGCATCAGTTTCCTTATCCCTAAAATAAGAGATTGGGTTAGATGGCCTTTGAGACCCCCTCTGGCTCTAAATCTGTGAGCCTATCAACAGACCTAATTTTAAGAAAAATAACACCTACCTCAAAAGTTTTATGTAAGAATCCAATTAAATATGATCTATGCAAAAGCCTTGGGCTCTGCAGGTGTTAGCTAATTTTGTCCCCCAGAACTTCAGGCACAGGCCTTTCATTCAATATTTTTTAAAGAGAGAAGCTTAACAGTTAAAATGGTTTCATGCATATTGTTTAATCCTGTATTTGCACATAAGAAAAAACATCAAGTTTCTCAGCATGACAGATCCTGCCTGCTGTGTTTTCAGCTTTCTCTTTCTAAGCGCAAGATTCTTCTGCTAGAAACCCTGAAAGTGAAAGAGGGCATCTTGGACCCAATTCCTGCTTCTTTGAAGCTCCCTGTCGCTGTCACTTGCTTTTGGTTGCAGTCCTTAGAAGCCAAGGCAAAACTATATCATGTGCAAGCTTTACTGATGGGAATGCTGTGTGGGCAGCTGCACAAGATGACCGGTGAGCCAGGTAGGTATCTGTACTTTTACCCTAAAGTTTAAAGAGGGGGAAAGGGGTAGAGAAGGACATTCTTTAGCATTTCTTAGCTTCTGATGTGATAGACCAACATCTGCCACCCACCTTGATGCTCCCTGACCTTTCACCTTCAGTGGTAGCTTATGCAAATAATAAGTTTTTGGTGTTCAGAATATTGGCCAGTTTCACTTCTTCCTCCCAGTTCAGAGATAAGGGTCATTACATGTCACCAGAGATGCTACCAGTTCAGGAGGGACTTCTTTCATGAGATGGTTATTTCTCATTGCACTATCATAAAACAAATACCTACAACTACAGAAAACTAGATAGTCATATTCTAGCTGTGCTATCATCTTTACCTCCCCCCATAATCTTCAGTTAATATATGAGCAGTAATGGGGAAACAACATCAACTTCTCTTGTTTCTGCTAGGAATATTCATTTTGAAGAAATTTCATTGGTATAGAAGCATTCTTTGTACAATGAATATGTTTGATTCTTTTGAAGAATACGCCTTTAAAATTAGGCATGGATATGACAGCTTTTCTTTATCCAAGTGCAGCATCAGCTCTGAATTGAGTTGTTATGTCTGAATTTTCAGCCGCTTGTAAGTTTCATAACAGCTTACTTTTTATCCAGAATAATTTTTAAAAAAAGAATCAAAGAAATAGAACCCTAAACCTTGTGCTAAAATACCCGAGTTTTTATACTTAGAAGGGTCTTAATCTTAATTGTATCATTTCATTATTTTATTCATATGTATTAGCCTAATTTGAACTTGAAAGCAAAAGAAGCTGTTGCCTCACTGTTGGGATTTGTTTGTTTTTTAACTCACATTTTATTTTTTCTGCTCTGTAAACAGTATGTGAGAAAAGACCTAAGAGCCAAATCTTCTAGTTCTCTTGCTGAGTCCAACAGAAGGGCACATGTCAAGGGGTATCCATTTTCCTTTAAGGATTTATGGATACAGAGCGTAGGCAGCCTCAGTGCCCACCTGCTCATAGACATGAAACAGGGAAGGGCCTGTATGTGTTTTCCAGGTGGTCCATGGAGCCACTGTACACATAGATTCTTCCTTTGGTACTTGAGGAAGCTGATCATTCAGTTTGGGCCCCCATTCCTGTTAGATGTTAACTTTCCTCTTTGATGCCAGCGTATGGAGGCGTTATCTGTTACATTCAAGTGGTATATACCCAGATGAGTGAGCTATAGCACTCATTTTTCTGGCTTTCATAAAAATGGATTTGTTAGACTCTTAGAAAGAAAACATAAATTTATATTTCACAGGCCAAATGAATTAGAGAACTGAGGCATAGGCTTACATGGTATAAGACTTTATCCTGGAAACCTAACCTGTGTTCTGGAAACCATCCTAAGTCAAGTCTTCAGCACCATTAAGTTCAAGATTCAGAAGAGAATTTTCAGTAGAGTCTGAATTCAAGTTTGTTTTTAAAATTAAGATAGAAAAGTGTCAGGATAAAGATTTTTCATAATTTAAAAAAACAGTGTTTCCATTTGGTTGTTCATTGTCTTTGAACCTTTGGCATCTGCATGGTTGGAGAATACCTGAAAGCCTTTGCAAACACTACTCTCTTAGGGTTCTTTTTCATCTAGATAATAAGGAATTGCATGTGGATGGGGCAAAGGTGCTGTGTGACCAGTTTCTTAAAGTGAAAGAAAGTAAACTACAGAGAAGATTGGATTTAGATACAGCCCATGTTTTCTGTCAGTGGCAGTGCTGCCTCCAGATGGGATTCTATCTCAATCAGCTACTGTTGATGCCTTTACCAGAGCCCGACCTCATGTGGTAAGTTGAGCTAGGCACAGTAATTCCAGGCCCAAAAAAGTGCAGAAGAGAGGGATGACGATCAAAATTCATCCGTCATTGTGTGACGATAGCAAAATAATTATTTCCTGGTTCTCTGTTAATGGATCAGCTTGGTTATTTTTCAAAAGCAGTACTACCTTTCCATCCTGAGAGAGAGCCCTAAAGCAGTGAATTCAGAGTGCCACACCAAAAAATTAGGACTTAACAGTTGATCAGTTTGGGCCCGAGTCTAGATGGCTTTTTTTGGTTCTGTTTGGCATGATAAATCCCCACCACATTCCTATGAAGCGTCAGCAACTTTTCTGTAATTTAGAGTCTTAAGAGAATTAGCTGAAACACTGAGAGATGGGGTGATGTGGCCATGGCCACTGTTGGTGCACTGCAGAGGCAGCATCTCGGTGCAGGTTTTTCTTGTTTCAAAGTTAGCTCTATAGCATACCATGGAATAGTGGAAAGAAGCCTGGCCTCCAAAACCAGGGAACCTGGGTTCAAATCCTACTTCTATAATTGTGGCAAGGTCCCTAAATTCCACGAGGTCCAGTTTCTTTGTACTGGCTGGCCTGAGGACCCTTCTAGCTCTATATGTATCTGCTGTGTCATGCCTGTCTCTAATAGACATACCTGACCAGTTTCTGTTGTTGAGTGATAGTTGTTTTAAAATGAACTACTTCTAAAGGCTGATACTATAAACAAACCAGGGGAGCAAAGAATGTTTTGTCAGATTTATGGAGAATGGAGAAATTTATAATCAAACAAGATAGAGAACATGATGAATAACAACATGGATAACTTTGATTACATTAAATTGAAAAGTTTTTGCATAAAGCCAATGCTACCAAGATTAGGAGGGAAGCAGAAAACTGGGAAAGAATTTTTACAACTGGTGTCTGTGATAAAGGCCTCATTTCTAAAATAGAGAACTGAGTCATATTTACAAGAATACAAGTCATTCCCCAGTTGATAAATGGTCAAAGGATATGAACAGGAAGTTTTCAGAGGAAGAAATTAAAGCTATCTATAGTCTTATGAAAAGAGCTCCAAATCACTATTGATAAGAGAGATGCAAATCAGAACAGCTTTGAGGTACCAAATCACACTTATCAGATTGGCTAACGTGACAAAACAGGAAGATAGTAAATGTTGGAGAAGATGTGGGAGAGCTGAAACACTAATTCATTGTTGGTGGACCTGTGAGCCGATACAACCATTCTGGAGAGCAATTTGGAACTATGCCGAAAGGGCTACAAAAATGCACATACCCTTTGACCCAGCAGTATCGCTTCTGGGACTGTACCCCCAAGAGATCATAAAAATGGGAAAGGGTCCCACATGTACAAAACTATTTATAGCAACTCTTTGTGGTGGCCAAGAACTGGAAATCAGGGGGATGCCCATCTATTGGGGAATGGCTGAACAAGCTGTGGTATATGAATGTAGTGGAATACTACTGTGCTATAAGCAATGACAAACAGGCAGACTTCAGAAAAAAGGAAAGGCTTATATGAACTGATGCTGAGTAAAGTGAATAGAACCAGGAGAACATTATACACAGTAACAGCCACAGTGTGTGAGAACTGTTTCTGACAGACTTAGCCTTTCAGAGCAATACAGGGACTTAAAACATTCCCAAAGGGCTCATGATGCAAAATGCCATCCCCATCCAGAGAAAGATTATGGAGTCAGAATGCAGAATGAAGCAGACTGTTTTCTCTTTTGTTATGTTTAACAAAACATTATTCTGTTTCTCATGGTTTCTCTCATTAGTTTTAATCCTTCTATGCAACATGACTAATGTGAAAATTTGTTTAATAGGAATGTATATGTGGACCCCATATAAGATTGCATACCCTCTTGGGGAGGGAGGAGAGAAAATTTGGAACTTAGGGAAGTGAATGTTGAAAACTGAAAACAAAATAATAAATTTGGAGGAAAAAAGATAAAATGAACTACTTAATCCTGTTTCTAATAACTGGCTTTTCTAATCTAGCAACTTTGTTTTGAATTTATTGGCAAGCCTGCTCAGCCTGATACCATCTGTAATCAGAATTTGTAGCATTTTACTCACTAATCGGTACGTTAGATGCTTGCACACAAAGACTGACTTTCGTGACCTTTCCATCCTCAACAAGACTGTGACCAGAAGTTAGTACTTTTAGGCAAGACCACATAGTTTCAGAGGTAAATAAATAGAAGGATCCCTTGGGTGTCTCATTAAATTTTTCACCTGACCATAGCTTCGTGCAAAGTGCCAAATTCTGAGTACAGTTTGAAGTTTTAGTATCTCATCCTTCTCATCCTTCAGTGAGAGCAGTGATGTGCTTTCTCTTCTACTTGGACAGGCTCTACAGCGGGACTCTTGTCCATGGACTTTCTCAAGAACTCTCCACTTCATCCTCAGCAGAAAGTCTTCTGAGCGTGTGCCCTGGAGCAAGACGGCTTTATAACCAGCTCTTCCATGCAGTGAGGTCCACTGTCCCTTCAGAATGCCTTTCCCAGAGGGAGAAGTCAGAAGCCAAAAAGAAGAAACAGAAGAAAAATAATGCCAGCCTAACAAAGCACCGGGCGGGCATTTCCCAGGGAACCAAGTCCATACACAGTTGTGTCAGCAACAGGTTTAGACTCCTCGGAATAGTAGACTCAGAGGACCAAGGTCAGGGGTCAGGGCTGGAGTAAATCCAGAAGTATTTTCAGTCTCCCAGAATGTGACTAAGTCGATTCTTTCCAGAGATCAAGCTGGAAAGGATTATTCTCTAAATCAATCATGCTTGCAGGGATTTCAGCACACCCCTCCCTTGGTAGCACTCGGTACAGCTGAAACCTAGGGGAGATGTCATTATAAAATAGTAATTACTGGAAACCTCTCTCATGGTCCCCTTTAGTTGGCTAATAGTTATAATAGATCTCTAACTGCTGCAGCTCTGACTGGGTAGGTGTGGTGTGTGTATGTACGTAAGTACATATTTGTATAGATGGACACAGACGTAACATCTGGAAGTATGTGTATGTGTATACACATACATATATACAGAGAGAAATTTTTTAAGTTTTATATTGTACACATCCCACATGATCCTGTAACATGTACTTTACTCCTGGGAATGCTACAATGTAGCCCTGGAACTGTGGCAGATTTAACTATTACAGGAAACTAGGCAATTGCCATTTCTAAAGTTATTTTTATAGTACTTTTTATATTGTTTTCATATGCCATTTACACTGAAAAATAAAATTTCATAGAATAAAACCAGAATGGTTTTGTGGTGTGTAATTTGTTGCAACTAGAGCATGCCATACCCCTATCTTGTATCTGTGTTTTAATCATTAGACTGTGCCACAGAGGAGAGCCTACTCTTTAGGGAAAGGTTTTCAGTCTAGGAGGCCCTAAATTTTCAAAGAGCAATTTTCATCTGTTGACTGACTTTTGCCTCAAGTTCGTGGTTCTGGACCTGCATTTGTGGTTTGCTGTTTTTTTTTTTTTTGGTTTGGTTTTTTTTTGGCATGAGATTAACTATAACTTAATGTCATAGATGTAAATGCATCTGAAAATGGATTAAGGTGTTCATCTGTGAACTAGGTCTGAGGTAGTAAGAATTACGATCTTTTAGGAAGTGAGAAACAACAAGCTACTGTAAAAGTGAAGAGGACAGGAGCTATTGATGTGTTTTTTAAAGAGTCTCTAGACAGACATGTCCCTTGAAACCTTACATGCAAATTTATGTTTCTTAATTGCTCATGGAACTGTTTTCATATTTTTATACAGTATTCATTTTGGTTTTACTCCCTAGGGAATTTAATTTATTTACTGATTATCACTGGCATTTAAATACTTGGTGGTCTTTATACATTCATAAGCTATGGGAATTTGGGGGAAGTATAAGAAGATAGAAAAAAACTAGCATAAATAAAAGTACAATCAGATCCCTGGAAAGGATAGAAAAGAGAGACACACTGGGATGTGAGGAGTTATTGAGAGCAGAGTGGTTGGCAGGAGCCTCCTGTAGGTCACTCCCTGATGATAAGTTAGCAGCACTAACCAAATCCCTCCAAGGCAAAAAATTAGTGGATAAAATGCAGACCTTAATTTCTCTATTAGTTATCTACTTCCTATTGACAGGATATTTTTTTTTAAATCACCAACGGAGGGATAAAACATTTACAGGAACTGAAAGAAGGATGTTAAATGTTTTGTTAAAGTACTTTGATAATCAGAGTTAAAATAGGTCATTGGCAACCAAAAAAAAGTTTTTTTAAGGTTTTTTTTTAAGCTGATTTAATAAGTAGTGATTAATTTCCCCCATTAAGCAAGACTTAGTGAGGATGCTCTTGCCAGTCTTGTTAAGATCTGAACATTCTATAACTTGGAGTTTCTTGATAAGTACTGATCAAGGACATGACTCTGCGTCCATCCCAGCCCCTGACTCTCTTGCTCTTCTCTTTTCTTGGGATGGGCTTTGCTTACTGACCTCACAACTGGACACGGGGAGCGGGGGGTGGTGATACTCTTTAGCAAAGTTTCTCCTGAGCCCTCACTGATGGGCTTCCTATTTAAACAAATCAATCACAATGACATGATTAACTCAAACATGAAACAGTTACCCAAATGAGGAGACAAAAGCAAGAATCATGAAAAGGTAACAATTCAATCATAAACCTGGGTCACACACTCCCACCAGTGCACAAAGGGGAGAATGGACACTAATTAGTAGGGTACCTCATGTGCATGGGGCCTGGAAGTTTATGGTCTTTTTAGGAAACAGTCCATACCATAGCTTCGTTGGGACAGAACCCCACCCTGATCCTCTCTCTCTGCCATTCCTTGAAACAGTTCAATTCCTTTAGCTTACGGCAGCTTTAAGTCTGGCATCTTCAGGCTTCTCAAATTCGCTTTCTTGGCTCTCTCAGTTTATGTAAATTAAAAGCTATATTCTCAAGTAGTTTCTGATACTTCAAATCCGGGTCACCTTATGGGTAGTGACCCATCTCTAATTTAGGTTGAGAAACCCCAAATCTATAACTTCTGTCAGATATAACACAAATACTTAATATCCAGTAGTCCCTTGGGGTTACAAAACAGTTCTTTAATTCAGAGTTCCCCCGCAATAAATTTTCCAGTCCTATAAGGCAAATTATTTGTGGAGAAACTGAACTACAGTCATCTTTACTATCAGCCAGTGCCTTTGCCCCTGAGGGCCCTGGTTTCATTCACCTCCTTTCAGAAATCTTCCTCTAGCAGAGGGACTGCTTTTCTCTTGCCACCTTTAGTGATTTTCCTCAAGCTGCTTTACTATGTCACATAAAATGTCCTTTTTCCTGTTCACAAAATATCTACATAAGAAACAGGTAGTAACTTAACACTTGTAATTGATATGTTTTCAAATTTTCCGTTCATGTTTACATCCTTATGATCTTGGGATGGATTTAGGATGAGTTAAGGATTTTATATAAATGGTTTTTACTGAGCCAGAGTGGAGCTTAAACTCAGATTTTTAAGATTACTTTTTTAAAGAAAAAAGCCAGACCTGCAATTTCAGTGTGAGGAACAGGATCCTGATGATTAAACTCCCTCTACCAACAGAAATCTGCAATTCTTCTGAACTGTCTTACAGAGTTGCCTGGTGGCTCTCAGAAGTTGTGAATCCTTGGGTCCCAGAGCCAACATATATCAAAGGTGGGACTTGACCCCAAGTCTTGGCATTTCTGAGCCTGCCTCTCTAAGTTATTTACTGCACTTTCATTTCCTATTCCCTATTTTAAAATCCTGTATTTGGTAACTGTCTAGCACCTTCCCAGATTTCACGCATTCTTCTGAAAGGTTTCCTATGTTTGCTATTCTGTGTTGTAGTAGGTATATTTAGTACCCTATAACATGCCCTAGAGATTCTGGGCTAACCACATCTAACTTCAAATCCAAAACTCATTACATTATACTAAACTGTATCATCTGGGGACAATCTCAAAACATTCCACAAGTTTCAACTCCATAATTAAAATTTATCTTTTTTAGTAGTGATATAGTTAGCCTCTTTGCCTCAGTCACACTGACACCTGCTAAAGATCTTAGTTTTTAAAAAGCCAAGGTCATCCACTGCATCTGGAGCCATTTCCAGTCATCCTGATTTGTACCTGGCCACTGGACTCAATGTCTCTGGAAGAGAAAGTGAGGCTGATGATTGCACAGCCCTTCCTCACTTAAATCCACTTCACTTGCATGTCAAGGCTTCACCTCCCTGATGTCATGGTCCTCTTCAACAATGAAGACAAATAACAGCAGCCTATGTATCTCAGCAACACAAAACAACGATTCTCTAACACTGATCTTCTCAAACTTTCTGATGTCTGCAGTCAATTTACTTCCATTTTAAAGGGGGTGTATCTGACGTTAGTGGTTGAAGTTCATTTTTTTTCAGGAGAGAAATATTATTTTATGTGAAGGATCACAATTTCAAAGGTGGAAGAAACCTTACCGGTCACCTAACCCACATCTGAAAAAGAATTCCCCCCACAGCATACCCATCAATGAATCATCCAGTCTTTGGTTTAAGATCTCCAACCACAAGAAACCCATCTTCAACTGAGGTGGTCCAATCCACTTTTGAATTGGTTAGGACATTTTCCCTTACATCTAGATTAAATCTGCCTCTGTAGCCTCTTCCCACTGTTCTTAGTTTGGCAAGTCCAGTAACATTTTCAAATCATTTCCTTTTAAGTACTTGACAGATATCATAACCCATTCTATTCTCACCATTTCCCCACCATATTTTGTCAAGCTAAAGAACTTCATTTGTCTCAGATGATCTTAATGGTACGGACTGACAAGTCTTTACTAGTCAAGTTAACCTTCCTTTGGTCTCCAGCTTATTAACGTACTCTCATCTCGCTAAGACTGGAAGCTGTGCCTCTCATGCTCAAGTCCTGTCATTAATTCCATCTGTGACATTCAAAGTCATGAGGAGTCCAAAGAAACACTTATATCTCCCCTTCCTGTAGACTGTAAGCACTTCATAATCATCATTAATCATCCCTGCTTCCAGCTCCTTTGTTTGCATTTCAGAGTTTTATCTCAGCTCTGGTCTTTTCATCACATAGACTAGAATGCTGGAAAGTCATCTATTCCATTAAAGATCTGTTTTTACACACACACACACACACACACACACACACACACACACACACACACACACACACATTGTACTCAGACTTTCAAGGTAAGTAATTATTTCTTATAAGACTTTATCTTCTCCCTTTTGGAATTCCTTATTCCAAGAGCTTCTCTCCTTTGTATTAGGAAACGTCAAGTCTTGTAAGATAATGTGACTTCTTGTTACTTTACCATTTTATTTCTGGATGCCTGCAGTATTTTTTTTTGGCCTGGAAGCCCTGGATTTTGGTTATGACATTCCTGGAATTTTCATTCTAGGATTTCTTTCAAGAGGTGATCAGTAGATTCTGTTTTCACTTTACCCTCTGGTTATAGGTAGTTTTATTTTATATGTGTGTATATATCTATATCCTGTTTTTCAAATATGTATATATATATTTGAAAAACAGAATTCACATCTTTTTTTGCCATCGTTTTCAGGCAATCTGATCTTTAAATTGTCTTTCTTTGATCCATTTTTCAGGTCATTTGTTTTTGAAAGTAGATGCCTTATATTTTCTTTTATTTTCCTTTTTTTATTTTGTTTTAGCATTTCTTTTTGTCTCATGGAAGCAATGATTTCTCTTGGCCTATTCTAATCAGTTCTTAGGATGACTTTCTAGTTTTCTTCCAAATTCCAGATAAGTAAGGTTTTCCACCTTCTTCATCAAAGTATGTATATTCCTTCTAATTCTTTCATTCAGAGCTCTTATTTGATAATTTCATATTTTATTTCCTGTTTAATTTCTTCCAGGTATTCTTGGAATCTTAGTAGCCAAGCTTATTTTTTCTCTCAAATTCTGTTTATCATTTTAGTAGATGTACTTTCTTCTTATATGTTTATCTCTTGGACATCTTATAATCCATAACACTTCTTTAAAGTGTTCACCGTCACTCATTTATTCATATTACGAGCCTCAGTTCCTGATTTGGTATGTGGTGTGGGGCTTTTCCTGCTTACAAACTCATGAGTGGACTGGTCAAGAATGATTTGGTCTTGACTTCAATTTTCCAAGTTTCCTACTACTGGTTTTTCCCCGACCTGGTATATGCACTCATAGCTCTAGAGGCCCTCAGTGGGAAAGTTCTATGATCTTCCTGACCCATGGGGATGTCCCCAGTTATGGCACTGCTGCAGTCTTCTGACTCCTAGAACGTACCCTATCAGAAGATTCAAGTCATCATCTACCCTGTGGCTTCTCCCAACTGGACGCTACTGTTGATGTCTAGCCTGTTTACATGAACTCATGCTGGATGCTCTGTATCACCTACAGCTTATGGGTTTCTCTTTGTAACATGCTAAACTGAATAAAATAGCTTACTATTGTTTCTCTTTGAATTTTTTCACCTTTTTATTCTCCTTTGGAATACCATATTTGATATTCGTTATCAAGTTTGATTTGTTGCCCATTTTACATTATTGCCGGCATAAAAAATGAGAGAGCTAGGAAACTATTTGATTTTACATACAGTCATCTTAACTGGACTTTAAAAATGCTTTAAAAATGCACATTTCACTGAAGTGAACTGAGCAGTAAAAGATTGCCTTAGCTGGATGAAAAGGTGGGAAGGAATGATGGGACCAAAAGGCCACAAAGGCTAGGTTAAAGAATTTTGATCTCATATGGTAGGTATAGTTAACATTCTGAACAAAGGGATGACACCTTTGTTTAGGTCCACATGACTTTTCTATATTACTGCAACTTTCTTAGTTGGTCTCCTAGCTTCCAAATTCTAACCACAGCTGTTAAAGTGATCTTTCTCCAACACCATTTTCTCACTGATAGTACAAGTACTATTATTGCTATTTTACAGATAAAAATTTGGTATCCAAGATAGACAACAAAAATATAAGACCAAAAGCCATTCTGGCTGCATCAAAGGATATGAACAAATAGTTCTCAAAAGAATAACTGCAAAGTACTTACAACCACATGAAAGAATGTTCCAAATAATAAGAAAAATACAAATCAGATCAATCCTGAGGTTTCTACATCCAGCCAATTGGCAAAAATGACAAAAGATGGGAATCCTTAATGTTGGAGAGACTATGGAAAGACAGTCACACTAATGTTGGTGGAGCTATGAATCAGTATAACTATTCTGGAAAGCAATTTCTAATTATGGAAATCAAATTACTATAATATTCATACTCTTTGACCCAGAGATTCCTATCATAAGGCATATACCTCAAAGAAGTCACTGATAAAAAATAAAGTTTCCATATACACCAAAATATAGCAAATATAGCAAAACTGGAAGAAAAGTATATGGCCATCAATTGGGAAATGGCTAAACAAATTGTACATGAATGGAATGGAATGTCATTGTGCTATGAGAATTGACAAATGTAATCAATAAAGAAAAGCATGGAAAGATGTATATGAACTGATGCAAAGTGAAGTCAATCAGAGCTAAGAAATCAATACACACAACTACAACAATGTAAAAAAAAAACACTACCATAAAACATTTAAAACTGATTATTTACAAAATTACAAAGCTCAAGCTTGACATCAAAGAAAAGATAGGAGAAGATATCTCCACTTATTCCTTGGCAGAAGCTGGGAACCATAGGCATGGAACATTGCATATGACATCAGAGTATTTTAAAGTATTAATCCATTTTGCTGAATTATTTTCTCTCCCTCTCCCTTTAAAAAAATTCTTTGATGTATGAGATAACTCTCTGGGGAGGGGGGGGAGGCAGCTAGGTGGTGCAGTAGATACAGCACCAGTGCAGGAGTCAGGAGGACCTGTGTTCAAATCTTACCTCAGACACATGACATTAGCCGTGTGACCTTGGGCAAGTCACTTAACCCCAACTGCCTCATCCTGGGTCATCTCCAGTCATCCTGACGAATATCTGGTCACTGGATTCACATGGCTCTGGAGGAGAAGTGAGGCTGGTGACCTGCACAGCCCTTCCTCACTCAAAACAAAGTCAAGTGCAAGTCATGCCGTCATTTCTCTGATGGCATGGTCTTCAGCAATGAAGGATGAACACACCAACTCTCTGGGAGAGAGGAGGATAGCTATAGAAGGAAAGTAAGGTGGGTAAAACCAAACCAATAATCTTTTTTTAAGGTAGGAGAACCAGATGACTAGTGTCACTCAAGCAAGGAAAAAAAAAAGTTTCAGGAAGGAAATGGTTAAAGATAACAAATGTAGTGAAGAAACTCAGAGGGAAGAGAACTGAGAAAATATCTGATTTAGTAAGAAAGTCATTAGTGACCTGAGAGCAACTTCACAGAGTGTTGATCATGGAGGGCAGTTGCAAAGTTTGAAGAGGAAAGAGGAGTAAAATGCCTACAAGGAGGGAAAAGGCGGGAAAGAGTTGGAAAGGATGGCAGGATCAAAGCAAGGAGTTTTATCTTCTCATAACAGGAGAAACTTGGGTACATTTAAACGCAAGGGCAAGAACAATGTGCCAGGGACAGATAGCCCCTCTTCAACGTTTCATGAGGAAGTTGATGGTCATGTGTCACCCTCTGCACTCACTGGTACTGTGTCCAGATTTCTGCCCCAATAGTCTATTACATTGGTGCCCCAGATGCCCCTTTCAGGGTCATCTCTACCATATTTGATCTACACCCAGATTTACTGAGGTTCCATCCACCATTTAACTAACTCATTTGTAGCAATTATTTCAGTACATTTTTTTTTTTTTGGTCCAGAATAACTAAAATAGCAGATACTCCCACGGACAAGAGGATTGAACAAAAAAATACTGTAAATCTTTTTTCATGTAGCTCTGGAATTGAGCAAACTGTAAGTCTTATCTTTCATAAAGCCTAAGCTTCCTGGAACCAGAACAAATGTGTTAACATTGTATTCTTTTTTCCATGACAATCAGAAAGATAGATGTTGTACATTTATGTATCTGTTCCGTAGTATCTTTTTTAAGATTTCATTTTTGCTAATCTAATTCAATCTACTAGCTTGTACTATGTGCCACCTTAGAAGTGAAATACTATTTCTCCAGGGTAGATTTAATAAGAAAAAAAAAATTCCCTTATGTTCACAGCCACTTTACCAAGCCACAGATGATAATTGCTTTTGCCCCTTTCCTTCATGGTTGCTATTTATGTTTAAATCTAGGTCAAACTAGTTGTGGACAAAAATTTTAGATATTAACTTCAACATTTGGAAAGAAGGAAGTTGGCAGTCTTCCAATCTGTTAAGGAGAAAATGAAATGGTGGGATCAGATTAAAAGCTGTGAAGAACTTTTGCAGGCCATTGAGTTCCCGCCCTCATTTTACAGATGAAGAGACTGAGCTCCAGACAGCTAAAGTGATTTTCCCAAAGGAACACAAATCGTAAATGGCAGACCCAGAATTTGAACCTGGGTCCTTCTAGTCCACATGCAACTTTCTGTCCAATTATCTTCTGCTGCCTCCTCAGGCTCCAAGTCAAAGTGTTTGTAGAGTTTTATCGAGGACTGCACATCCTGGAAGATGCAATAATTAATCATGATTAATGCTATCATTATAGCAGCATGCATTCAGTGACTTCAGTGTCTCATCTTGTTCTCATGACCCTGGGAGATAAGTTGTATTATCGGGATCAGTCCAATTCCCACCAGTCTTCGTTTACATTTGCAAAAAGCTAGCTAGCTTACAGCGTCTAAGGTCCTCAAAGCGACCCTGGCTGGTGGGGGCTCTAACTGTACAATTCTACATGAGGTCTTGGTTTAAGAAAGCTGGTATGAATAGCAAGCTAGCTAGGAATGTGTGGTGCTCAGTACACACATACAACTATTTCAGATGTACTGAACACTCACCTTCAGGGCTGGAGCACGGCAGGGCGAAAAGCACTTCAGGCTTGGAGGCAGAACACCTGGGCTAAACTTCCATAACTCTTTATTTTTTAGGACCATCTATCCTGACTATAGAGTTTACAGCTGGAAGACCCATTCAGAGACATCACAGATGAGGAGACCAAATCCTAAAGAAGGTAAATGACATCCAAGGTCCACAATGGGGATGAGGAGAAGGTCCAGGACTTTAGCACCATGATTCTTGGACTTAAAATCTAGCACTTTTCCCATCAATCTCAGATACCTGCATCTCATCGAACTTTCTCCCAAAAAATTATCCCAGGGCAAGACTTTGGTAAGATTCACCAATTAAGATGTAAATAATGTTATCTAATGTTAGACAGGACAGCTATGTAGTACAGCAGATAGAGTTCTGGATGCGAAGTCAAGGAAGACCTGAATTAAAATCTAACCTGCCACACTTACTATCTGGGTGACCCAGGGCAAGTCACTTAACCTTTGCCTGCTTGTTTCCTTATCTGTAAAGTTGGGATAATCATAGAACCTACTTCCCAGGGTGGTTTTGAAGATCAAATGAGATATTTTTAAAAGGACTTAACACAGTAGTGTTAAGTCTGGCACATGGTAGACTTAATAAATGTTTGTTCTCATCCCTAACCTAATACTAACTATGCAGAGAGCCGCTGCTGCTGTTTGTCTTTCGTTCTTGAAGACGACCATGACATCAGAGAGGTGATACCATGACAAAGAGGCAGGATTGTTTGAAGTCACCACCCTCATTTTGTCCTCCACAGCCATCTGGGTCCAGTGGCCACATATAGATCAGGACAACAGGAAATGGCCCCAGATGCAGTGGGGGACTTGGCCTTTAAAAGGTCCCAGTTTGAGGCAATATCCGTGTCAATGATTAAGGCTTAAGAAGATGCAGTTAAGAGAGTGAAGGAAAGCAAGTGGAGACACTGTTAAGGTCTTTGCCAGGACTTGGATTTTATAGGAGAATTGTGTGTGTTCGTCCTTCGTTGTCGAAGAAGACCATGCCATCAGAGAAATAACGACATGACTTACACTTGACTTTGCTTTGAGTGAGGGAGGGCTGTGCAGGTCACCAGCCTCACTTCGCCTCCAGAACCATCTGACTCCAATGACCAGATATTCCTCAGGATTACTGGAGATGACCCAGGATGAGGCAGTTGGGGTTAACTGACTTGCCCAAGGTCACACAGCTAGTGAATGTCAAGTGTCTGAGGTGAGATTTGAACTCAGGACCTCCTGACTCCTGCACTGATGCTCTATCCACTGTACCACCTAGCTGCCCCATAGGGGAATCAGATAATTAGACAAAGAAGGGTAAGAAATAGAAAAGTCATATACTCATGGAATGATTTCTTTTTCCTGTTCTTACATTTTAAAACCTTTGCTAATGGGTACAATACAAACCTGCCTACCTACTCCATGGGATATGACTTGTGAATGAATGAGCTCAGCATTGCTTTCTACTCACTTGGCACAAATGGGGATTTGTTCTGAGCAAGTAGCTATTCCCCAGGCTAATGATATGGCTTCCCAACATTTACTCCAGTGAGATACAAGATTAATTTTTGCTGCTACATGCATGATCCTCCTAACATAGAGATCTCTAGCCTGTCAAACACTGAAGGAACAGACATCCTACTGATGTTTCTGAGGTAACTGCTTTCCAGTCAGTTACCTCAGTAATAACAACTCATCTTAAAAGCAAACTCGATTGAGCCACGGCTGGTTCTCCTGATGTCAGTCATATTAGGTCAGCACTTGTCTTCAGGATGCTTGTCCAACTTCTTAAAAACATGCATGTAGAAACATTATAAAATACACCTCCCTTCTTTTACATCATCCCCTTGGATCTCCCATGTAAGTCAACCACTTTAGCATGGTAAATGTATAAGAGGTAGAAATATAGATCAGGGACCTGGCTCATATTCAGATGTATTATAAGACAGGGCCACAGATTCAAACTCATAGGAATTTCTGGAAGGCAGTAGAGTGACACTGTTAAATCAAATTAGAGTGAGTTATATTTAGTTTTTTTTTAAAGAAAAATTCATTTTTTTAAAAGGAAAAAAAATGAGCAGAACTTCACCACAAGCCTGCTCAAAACTCTTCGCAGAAACCTATCCATGGTTACTAGGTTATTAATAAATGAAAGAAAATTATCTATTTTTGAAAACCATAAGAATTGGATGTAGCTTTTAAATTCTCAGCCCATCCATCGTAAACATTTCTGCCCTGTGGTCATTAACAAACATCAAGTTTGTTGGCCATCCTTACACATGTTGGCATATTCTTTTTACCAACATGATCCCCTTGCCTTGCCCTGCTCATCCCACTTCAGTGGCCATTCCAGGCCAGGCCATCTTTGACAAGAACTCACTCTACAACACAATCTAGTAATATTAATTTGTAGTTTTCTAAGTCATTAAGCTGGCTGGAGGGATTCATTTTTATTTGAGCTTGACAACTGCTCTATTCTGCCACCATCTTGCTCAATGCAGGATGTTTTCCCAACATCACTGTATACATGCTATTCCCAACAAACATTCTATATATGCTAGGGCTCAGTGAGAGGTTTGTAAATGCTATACTGGGATCAGAATTGTTCTTTAGAGGTTGGGGATTTCATTGAAAGGCAAAGTTCTCTGAACTGCATTCAAAGAGGATCATGGGAATCATAGCTGGAAAGGGACTGACATCACCTGATTTCACAGGTAAGGAAACAGAGGCCCAGGGTCACAAGGGGTCACACATGGACTCTGAACCCAGGCCCTGACTCCAAATCCAGTGTTCTTTCCACTCTTCCAAGAAGACATTTTTAAAGATCCCTGATGGCTTAGTCAGCATCACATACTAGATGTTCCAAATATTAGTTATTACTCTCTGTCCCAAGTCTCTTCTACTCCAAACATCAGTTGCCAAAATGATCTTAATGAAGCTTAGGTCTGACCACGTCTCACCTCAACTCAGACTCCAGGAGCTCCCTAGGACCTCCAGAATCAAATACCAAGTCCTCTGGCTCTGAAAGCCCTTATTATCCTGGCCCCTTCTGACCTTTCCAGGCTTAGTAAATCTCATTCTCCTCCACATACTCAAGAGACCCAGTAAGATCAGCCCTCTTGTTCCTCACACAAGGGTGCTCCAACTCCAGACTCTTCACATCCACCTGCTGGATTCCGTGGCTTCTTTCAAGACTCAGTGAAAATCTTAGTTCCCAGTAGGTCCTCACACTGCTAATGCCTCCCTTCAAAGATACCTTCCATTACACTGCCTAGATCTTGTGCACACATCGTTGTTGGCACATTATCTCCCCCATGAACTCATGAGTTCCTTGAGGGCAGAGATTGTTTTTCTTTCTTTCTTTCTTTCCCTAGCATCTAGCCAGTGCCCAGCACAGAGCAAGCACTTCATAAATATCTGTTGACTAAATGATCATAAATTAATTATTAGGTCTAAATATATTAATTAGCAGCATTAGTATTTACATGGTACTGATCTGAAACTGTCAGAATTTTTTCACATCTGCCTGTTAGTTGGGACTCCAGTACTTACAAGCCTTTCATGACGAGCTATGTCATGGGAGGAACACTTGTTAGCAATAGCACATCCAGCATAAGTCAAGGCAGTGGTGACTGCTTACAGCAATGATACCAAACTGAACAAATAAGAAATGCTATAAACCATCGTATTCCATGAGTCAGTGAGGGCTTCCAACAAGACTACTTTAAGGAACATCTATTTCTGAATAAGCGTATACAAGATGGTTACTGCCGACTTTTGGTAATGAGTCAACAACACTTGGTTCTTCTTCCAGGACTTAGGTGGGGAAAATTAAATGCGAATGAAGCTAGACTATGCCCAAACTAGTATTCTGGACCATGGTAAGAGTTTGGGTCTTTTCTCCACCCAGACATATCATGCCCTTTTTACTACACCAAAGGCATCATTACCCACTGTGGTCAAGCAGTCATATAATGACCAACCTTCTGACGATTGCCTCTCCAAACTGAGGCAAGCTAGTCATGTGGACAGATCTGTCATTAGTCCTGGACCAACCTTCAAAAGCCTTTGGGGCCTGGTGGAACTCAGAAGTGCTCAGATTCTTCTGACACAGTCTTCAAGAAGCCAGGATCATTTCATTACCAGTGACATAGCACGACGTTAGTGGAGGCAGGCTGAAATATGAATTTTGTGATTTTTCATGGGGGTAGGAGGAAGATTTTATGAAGAAAATCATAAAGGAAATGTGATTTTACATCAAAAATACGAGCACTGGACCTGCAGTAAAGAGGACCAGGCGTTTAACTTTATCCTTGGTGATCATGAAGGAAACCCCCCCTAAGCTTCTCTGGGTCTCATTTTCTTATCTGAAACATGATGTGGTTGGCCTAAATGACCACTTTTAGCTAGTTCCAAATCCTATGAACCTATGAGATTCACGCACAGTTCCGGGAAACTACCTGAAAGGGAAAATGACAAAAACCAAAATTACTGTTCAAAGAAACACTTGTGGTATGCTGCTACAAAGTGGAGTGTGCAAATTACTGGAGGTGATTCACTACAAACGCACAAGCCAGTTGCTGTCACAGCCATGCACTCTAGGCTGGTACCTCTCCCACTGGTTAATCAAAGTTCAACAGAAAGATAGTCATCTGGTTGCTTGCTTTAATTTGCTTCACCTCCAATGAAGGGCCTCATTATAATGTGGAAATGACGTAAGATTCTCAAAGGCTGTACAGGTAGAATACAAAGAGGATCCTCCACCATCCACATTAAGGAATCTTACTTAGCATGGTCCTCGACATAAACTCTAAGTCTTTTACCCAAGAATCAAATTGGCTAAATTCATAGGTTACTTACCCAAAAGTAGACTGTAGGGTCTAATATTTTTGGCCACAGCTACTCACCCAGTCTAGTAAAGCATAAAAGGTTAGGACTCAGCATCACTGGAGTGGTGAAATGCCCACAGAGATGGAAATACAGATGCTTGAAATCATTTTATCGGTCAGTGATTGCTTGATAGTTACAGGTTTGTGGATTATTCCAGGTTCTTTTGTCCACTTCTTTCCCATAACATTTTGGTCCTTTTATGGCTTAATAATCTTACCCAACAGGGATACAGGGGAAGGAAAGTTAATCAACCTGTAATCAGTCTTCTCCAATTTCTCCCTGCCCCGAGTAGTCACTTTTCACACTTAAACCTTACCTAGAATTTTGCTTGGCAATATGAACATACTTCTCAAGTAAATTTTGTACATTTTATCTTTTTTATCAAGACTGTCAAATCCAGAAACTGGAACTTTGTCTCCTCCAAACTCCACATCCTCTCAGTACAGCATACTCTAACAATGCAACTCCTTAATTAAAGTTTGTTGAATGAGTATGGCTAGAGTTCTAAGGCACAAGGTTAAAGATCCATGCCTTTAAATGATCCATACTATTCACTCCAAGTAGGCATCTATGTGAATATATCTCTATTGCAGTTTTTTATTCTCATTTTAGAAGTCAGTCTATGTAACATATAAATGTGCATTTCTCTTTGACAGCATTTTCACAGTTCTGACTTATAATCATCCAGGAGATGTCATTAATATAGGAACATGACTGACAAAAGAAAAAAACTGTCAAGTTAATAACCGAAAATGAGGACAGGCAGCCCCATTTCAACCTCAAATGTCCAAAAGGGAAATAATATCCATGAAATAAGGACAAAGGCTCCAGGTTTACTAACATATCTCAAGTCCATACGGCAAAGGAGAAAATGCTAAGTGCTTTGAGTGGGTAGTTAGGAATCTCTAATAAAGATTAATATGACCTTTAATTTTCATCAAGGTTGGTATCTGATGAGACATAATGATTCACAGCTAAATTAATGAACTGAAACAACATCACAGCCCTTAATCGTTCGGCATTGAGACAGAGTTGGATGTGAGCTGCTGTCTTAAGAGCTTTCTAAGGATTTACGTAAACCGAAGGACAGAGTTTCTTTACGTTACCCTCAGGAATCCCCCCAGGACAATTATTTAGCCTTTAACGTTTACAATTTAATCTTAGTGATTAAGCTGGCATCCATTCACACTTCACAAGAATCCAGAATGCTATTTAAACGTGGCAAAAAATATAAAATTGAGTAGTTTAAGAAAAACTGAACAAATGCTTGTGATTTTTTTTTGCTTTAAGTTAAAAATACTCAGCAGGAATTCAGAAAACCTGCATGAAATTTCCAATTTTGAGTCTTTTGTGCACCCAAAATTGAATATCTATTCCAAATATTCTTGATATGTTACTAGTTTTGAGAGTAAATGGAAGTACTCAGAAAGCAAATCCCCCATTATTTCTCCAACTTGCCAACTCAGAATTGGTGGAAACAAGGAGAGGGGAGAAAGACACACAGAAGCAGAAAGTAGGCTCCAAGTGACCACAGGAACTAGGTATAAGATGGACATGGAATGACCCCTCCTGGGCAAAAAGGAATGTTTTATTTGTATCTAAATTAATGACTTTTGGTTTTCTTTTTAAAACAGATTGTACGATTTAAAGAAAGGTCACATGAAAAATTACAGGAAAATTATTAAAAATAACAAATAAGAGTAAAAAATTATCCAGGCTCAAATTCCTGCGGCAAGTCTTAGACTTCAAGAAATTATGAGACTATGTGATGAAGGGTATTATGATCCAAAAAGAAAAGGATGTATATGTAGCACATTAATACAATTCATTATAAACCTAAGACCACCACTGGTTTACATGTTTTCAGCTGGGGCTGAGCATTAACAATCCTGTTGATACAGAAAGGTGAGAGAAGATAATGGATTGTCCTAACTGTGGGCCACTTAATGATCCCAAGCCCAAATGTGTGAAGGTTTTGCTGGACCCCAAAGATTCACATCTCCAAAGAAAATACAAGCATATACACTCACTACGAAAAGCAAACATTTACTTTAAATCGCAGTATAGGCTTTTCAATCACAAAAAGAAAGAAAAGAAAACAGTGATCCGACAGTGGTCACATCCTGTGCAAAAAAACCCCATAGGACACCAAAATGGCAGCAGTGAGAACTGGAGCTGTTTACATGGCAAAATAAAGTAAATAAATACAGTAGCTGAAGTGTGGCATTCACTCCTGTGACTCCATGTCTAAACCAAAGAGAATGCCTTTTAAAGGGTTAAATTTATTTGTGTATTAGTAACAAAGCCCCACCACCATAAAGTAATACAATATTTAAAAATAAAAAAGAACTAAAATATTTATATCTAAGACAGACAGTTTATCTATACAGTCAGACCTCTTTAGTGCATTAGGTAAGGTCAGGCTCTGCCATTTTCCTTCCTCATTCTTTCTTGTTTTAAATTAACTTCCCACATACTTCATAAAGTTCCCATCTCAGAAGCCAATTTTATCAAGGAAAATTATATCCAAGTTGCATAATCAGTTGGCGACTCCCAGCAGCAGGCAGGGTGGGTGAAGTCTGGATCCTTCAGCCTTCTCTAGTGTCAATGTTCACATGAAGACATCACGAACACGTCCTCAGAACCCCCATGTGACTCTGCCTTTCTCCAGCACATCCTCAGGCCGCAGCTCCTAGCTCACTTGCGTTCACAGATAAAGGATGCAATATGCATCACACGTCAAGAAACGAGGAGGAGGAGGACGATGACGATGGCGAAGGGCCATGCTTTGGGCTCCTGTCCCTTCTCCTCTCCACCTTCTTGATGATTTCGGACACTATACACACCGAGGAAGTAAGGCCCAGCAGGAAGAGCAGGTCTGAAAGATAGAAGCCAGGGTGAGCTCTTGGATGTCATGTGGGACAAGGCTGTGTCCGCCAGGTGCCCAGCTGGCCTATCCCAGCAGCACCTGCCAGCTGTCACTGAGTATGTGAGCTTGGGGAGTTTGGCATACACCCACGAAGCAGATGAGCTCAGATACACTTGGGGCGTGAACAGAGCCCTTTAGGTGATAAGGCATGATAAGATCATGTCTATCATAAAGATGAGGACAGCGGCTAAGTCTCAGAGCAGGCAAAGGCCAGCCAAGGCTTTGTTTCCCATCAAGGGAAATGTGAATTCTAGCCTTGCCTGGGCTCTGGCCCTTGCCAACCCCCTGGTTCCCTTCTTTGGACTGTCTTCTACCTTTAGAGAAAAGCAGGGACCCCTTTTCCTTTTTCTCTTCAATTCCCCAGAGCTCAATATAGTGCCTGGTACATAGTAGGCTCTTAACAAATGTGCACTGTGCTACACTGTATCAGAGCTCAGGGCAGCCTGGGTTAGAAGATGGCTCTGACACTAACTAGCTGTATTACCAAATACCTTAATTACCAAAGCACCTCAATGCTCCCATCTTTAAAATGTAGAGAGGAGTACTCATACTACGTGACAGGGTGTGCAAAGTACTTCTCAAGTTATTGAGTGCCATGGAAACATGGGCTAGTAGCAACCATCCAGGCCTCCTGTGACTAGTGCTACACTCCTTTCCACCTGACTGCCAAATTATCTCAGGTGACCATCCTTTCCAGAGTCAGTCCAGGTATTTTACTGAAAAAGATCTAGAGAGACTGGGGGATGTGAGCGTCTATCCTACTATTCTGTAAAGAGGAATCAATCTTTAAAAAAAAAAAAAAGAATATGACTTAACAACAAGCACACTGATCATCTGCTTTCCTTTCAAAGCCACAGTTAATTAAACAGAAGTTAAGGGTGAAGCAGGTGTAGAAAGAAATTCAAACTAACTCATGTTTGAAGGAATCTGAAGTAAGAAAAACTTTAGTGGCAGCAGAATTTGTTCACATGATGTACATTCAAATGAAGCCTTCCACAGAAACAGTACTTGAGTCACGAGTTCAAAATGTTTACAAAGAAAATGTACAATTTTATATCCTATATTGGTAATGTGGGGAAGTAAACCTAAGAAGTGAAGATATTATCTCGAAATCCATCATTTCTACATACTGAATTTTGAACAGCTAATTTATACTTATAACATACCAATACTGACTCCTTAAGTATACAGCAAGTCACAGAAATAATGGCTCATTTCCATAAAGTCTTAATTTTAAATTCTTTGTTTCTGTTGGGAGGAAATAGGTATGTTTTTCACCAAGATTACACTGAGAAAGCTGCACCTGGCAGGATCTGATTTGTTTTACTTGCACACTCCAAATGTGTAGTTGTTAGAAGCCTAATTGTGAATTAAGGGTCTGTTTCCCCTTCAACTGCCCAAAGGAAGAGTAAATAGACATCTTTTTCAATTAAAAAGGTCTTGAAAACTTCACAGACCAATCACTGGTGACCTGGATCTTAATAAATACAAACATTCTCCATATTCCATATAGTTATTTTTTTCCTTACCTAGTATGCTGAGGCTTTCAGTCTGAAAAACTTTCTGAAGTGGTGGAAAATAAATAACTAGCAATTGCCCCATGATGGATCCAAGTACAGCATAACAAAACATTTTATTACTGCAGAGTCCAGTCTCAAACACAGATTTGGTCTGAAAATAGATCGACAGTTACATGATTTCTACGCTTATAGTCTTGGTAAAAATTCTATACTGACAAGTTCAAATCCCATATATAATTATTATGTAGGCAGGACTAACCAACATCTAAGGCTGCCTTGCTTTTCCCCCTTCCCTCTCTACCCTTTATGGAGGAGCCCATGACACTAAAAAAAAAGTCAAAATGATTCTTCAGAATTAAACTATACTTCTGAACACTTACATAGGAAGAACTGAAGACTTCATTAATTTGATAACACTAAATCTGAACACTTACATAGGAAGAACTGAAGATTTCATTAAATTTGATAACACTAATAAGAAATCTGTAATAATTCACATGGTAGAAAGGTAAGCAATAGTCACACTATGAAAAAAATACAATCAAACAAGCCTGATAATTTGTTATTTTTACACAGAAAGCTCTAACGGCAGGATCCTTACATATTTACAGACACATCACATATTTTAAAGCTACTTACTACTTTTAAGAATACCAACTATGAGAAGAAGCTAAGGTAAAGATGTTGAGTCAACATCTTTGCCTTAGCTTCTTCTCATAGTTGGTATTCTTAAAAGTAGTAAGTAGCTTTAAAATATATTTCCTAATTATACCTTTTAAATAATTCAGAGTTAAATAATCCCCTCAGTCAAGATTAATGAAATAATACTGCACTTAGAAATTAGTACAGTGGGGTGCAATGAGGATAAATATATTTAGTGGCATATTTCAATGAACCCTTAGAAACTTTGCTTCAACCTTAAATTAATTTATATTTATTTTCAAACACTGTGTACTTAATAAAAGTTTTGCTATCATATGTCATCCTATGAAAATGTTTTTAACAAAGAAGAAAGTAAATTTTAAAAATTTATTGGTGATGGAAATAAAAGTTGAAAGTTTTCAGCTTCATTTTTTCCATTTCTTTTTTTCCATTTAATCTGCTTTTGCAAAATTTAAATTAAAAATTCCCAGATGGATCATAATTGTAAAATATAAAAGACTGAGTTTTGTAAAATGAATTTGAGGGTCTAATATTTAACTCTGTGACTTGCGTTAATACAAAACAGATCCTTCAGTGTTTGTACACTAAAAATGATGGCGTAATGAACCAGGAGTAACCTAACTAGCTAGCTACTAGGCCAAAATCAAATATAATGTGGCAGCTCAGGTCCTCGATTTTCTTGGTCTTTGGCTCGGAGACATAAAGATAATGCACTACACTCTCATTTGCCCACTAATTACTTAATAACTTGAAGCTTATAAAGTCATTCTATCTCATCAAGACCTTCAGGATGATGTCTATTAAAACATTTCAATCTTGCAAAAACACTTCTCACCTGAGGAAAAACTAAACTTTCTAGGAAAAACAAAAACAATGGAAACTAAATCCCCCTGTGCTCTTCCCATAAAACATCACTCCAGCAACAGCTTAATGAGAAAAAATGTATTTCCACCCCAAAGATTAAATCCTTCAAAGGACCTGGGCTTATACGCATCTATGTCCAACTTAGTCTATACAGAATTTGTACCATCATGTTTCTATGCTGCTACTACTGTGAGCACGAGCTACCTACAATTTATTTGGCACTTTAAAAATATCTCATTTTATCCTCATGACAGCCTGGGAGGTAGGTGGTGTTATTGTTCCCATTTTACAGATGGGGAAACTGGGACAGGGGGTCTTGCTCAGGGGCACACAGCTAGTGTCCGAGACTAGATTCGAGGACAGGTCTTCCTGACACCAGCTCCATAGCCTCTGTTGCTTTTTCTGTAAAGTTCTAAACTAATCACTCATTAACTCTTTCCTAGTCCTTTGTGTAACCAACAACAGGAAGTTGCATGAAAGTTACTTGGGACTGGAATCTGTGGCCATGGAAGAGGAGGGATCTGGTCTCAATAGAAGAGTGCCCTGCGGAAGCAGCTCCCTAAGCAGTGAGTCAGTGGCATACCTGTGACCTGGAACTGAGGGCGTTGAACATATCAAAAAATACAAAGCAAGTGAAAGTCATCGTTGTATCTCGAGGCGTTATGACGTTGTCTCGTAGCTGCCAAGAGAAAAACGGGAAATGGCCTCCTTAGGAGCTGCCCTGAATGCCTGACCTTGGCATGCACTTAAAGATGACCACTTCCTTTATTGGCTCACTAAACAACTGTATTCTACAGCAAAAAACATTTAAAAAACCAAATAATCCTATTTCTCACAAGTCATTTCAACATATAACCCCATGAGCATATGCACAACCTCATTTTAAGAAAAAGCTGAGAATGTTCATGTAGTGGACATTTTCAATGACCTTTGTTGCTCTGATTGGGTTTTTAGTGAACAGAAGGCCACCACTTTAAAGACTCTCCAAAGAACCCTAAATAATAAGGCTAGAAAAGAAAAGAAAAAGGGAGAATGAAAACTTAAGGCATTACCAAATAGTAAGTATATCTGAATGCTACCTAACCTGCCCACCCTGAAGGAGCAGAGAGAAAATTGGGGCCACCATGTTACTGTCAAACTGTTAAAGGAAAACATCTTGTGCTTTACTTCTTTATCACTGATACCTCCCCCCTCACCCTCCCACATCTTTATTTTAGCAGCATTAAGAGTAATCAGAGTCTACCTACTAAGGATGGAAATGTCCTGCTCTGTATTCCTACCTCTCTCCAGAAGACGAACAAAGTTCCACACACAATGATTATTGAAGAAACCAGTATTTTAACAATCAGATTTTTGGTCAGGATGCTGTCCTTCCAGTTTCTTGGAGGTTGACGAATCACATCTTTATCCACAGGCTCTACTCCAAGGCTTAAAAGTAAAGAGAAAAACCAAGCAGCTTCAAATATTTGAGGTCCACATTTGTGATTTCTGAGTGCCAGAAATAATGCCTATAAATGAGAATCAAAGAATAAGAGCAATGGAAAGAGGTGGTCCAAGCTCCTCATTTTTACAGATGAAGACACTGGGCTCCAAAGACACTGACGTCCTCAGAGTCATCGTGTTCAGAGCTCACTGCACTCTTTCCGCTCCACCATGTTTCCAAAACAAAAAAGCTGTATATTATTAGTATTAATAAAACTCTCTTATTCTAATGTGTAAAGTCCTTTGCATACATGCATGTCTGTAACGCTCCCCGAAAAATATACTTCAATATTAATCAAATGTGTCAGAAATTCCACAAACTTAACAAATTTTTTTAGAGTCAAAATTATTTCTCAGAAGTTGCTTGAAATAAATATTTAACCTGTTACTGAGGGCTTAGGTCTTGTCATGGAGAGGATTTGACTGTATTGACAAATATAGCTGTGGGATCCAACACTATACTTTCTCCTATCGTAAGCTCTCATCCTTTTATCATAGAGGACACAAGCAATAACATTCTATCCAATGATCACTCAGAAAATCAGCAGCTGAGTTAGAGACTGAACATGAGATACCATAATAGTGAATTCCACTGAGACATCACTGTAAATATAATCATTTCCTGATAATGAAAAATAGCTTTTTAAGAGGGTGCACATTATGGGAAAATAATGAGATATAAAACAGTTCACATTTTAGGTCTGATAGTACCTTTGCCTCTCTAGATCCCAACTGAAACAGCCCATTACCTCTGAGCTGGAGGCCCATCCATGATAATATTGATCCACAAAATCTGCATGGCATTGAGAGGATTGGGAAAGTTCATTAATGTAGCCAATGAGATTAAAGTTAATGCAGCAATGCTCCTGTGGAAAAAAGCCATTAAACAAAGTTGTGAGAATAGCAAATACCTGCTGATTACACAAGACTAATTTCTTAATAACTGGATTGTCGGTTTTAAAGACACATTTAATATTCAAATAGTCATAAGCTCTAAGATAAAAACACAGTAGAGGCACTTGAAGAACAAATACTCAAAAGTAAACATGCAATGCTATACTTCTTAATACAGCTTTTGATCACACTTTAGATTATACTTTGCATACAACACACGGACAAAGGATTACTTTGGTTCCAAACAGGAAATGCCATATTTTCTAAGCCCCTTAAAAATTGGTAACGATCTACAGGTACAGAATTAATACCATTTCAGGATGATAAGTAATGATAAAAAGCAAGCATTTATTAGGTAAGAAAAGAAGCCGTGAGGGACTGTTGAACTCCGATGAGCTTTCATTTATTTATTCTAGACTGTTCTTAAGTACAAAGATGTAGAAAATACTACCGGATATTTGGACACTAGTAAGTATAACTAGAACCTACTGATGATGCTATTTTTGATTCAGAATAAACACATCAACTATATCTTTTACTTTAATCTTACTCTACTTTCCTGGGCATTCGGATGTAGACATGACACTCAGAAACGGAAAACAGACATTTTCAGGCATTCTGCATTAACTTAATATAAAAAAAATTAAGAGAAACAATGGTGCCAACTTACGTGCTCAACTGGAATCTAACAAAATTTTTAATGTTATTGTAAATTCCTTTACCCTCTTCAATTGCAGACCTAAAACATATAAAAAATAATTTAGCACAAACATTTCTATCAGATAAGGTGAGTTAAAACAACTCAATTTTAAGGAATCACATTTTGGGAGTTAGGAGAAAGAGAAATCTAGGTATTGTTAAAAAGGGAGTGGGGAGAGGAATCAATAAATATCTACTTAAAACAACAATCCAAACTGGGAAATTTACGTTGAAGGTAAATGAATTTCTAACAGATCAAACAGTGTCATTAAAATCCATCTCTTAAAGAAGCCCTCTGTCCTGTTAGTTCACTTTCACAAACATTTATTAAACATCAATTCTACGCAAGATACTGAAATAATAAAGATGACATGATCACTGAGCTCAAGGAACTTCTCACCTAATTATATCTGATCAATTCTTGCGCATGTAGACGATGCAGGGCATAGAATTAAAGGTGAAGGTTGCCCAAAGAGCAAGGGGAAGTTAGCAATCCCTTTCAGTCCAGAATTGTCCAAGTTAAAGCACAAAATGGACATCCAAAAGAGAAATGATACCCAGAGATGTGAAGCTGGTCACATGGTGGGAAAGATAACTGAGGGACAACACATGGGATTTCCCAGCACCCAGCAAATGCCAAGAGAACTACAGGAAGGCTCACAACACACTGGGCAGAACCCCTGTGGAAGGTCTGCAGGAGGTATGCGCAAGAGTGGCACAAGGTGAGAACATGGGAGTGGATGGCAGTTTCTGTCATTGGGAAAAGATCTGTAAGCTGACAAGATCATAGGCCCACAGCGTTACTCAAGAAGACAGGTCCGTGGAAAGGATAAGGGAAGGCAAATCCAAAGACTTGTACCCTAAGTTCTGACCTGACCAATTACTCATTCAACATTAAAGTTCAAGGAAAAGACACTTTTTGCCTTCACCGAGCTGACCATTTACTAGAGGCTACCAATCCTCAGTCAGTCAATAAGCACCTATTATGTGCCACACACTGGGAATACAAGTAATAAAAACAGGGTCAATCAATATTCAGCACAGAGATGGCAGTTAAATCCATAGGAGCCAACAAAATTACCAAGTGAACTAGAAGAGAGGGAGAAAGGAAGGGAGCCCCAGACAGAGACCTGCAAGACACTCCAGGGCAGTGAGCATAACCTAGATGAAGATCTATCAGATAGTCAGGAGGGGGAACAAGAGAGATAAGAGCATCAAAGAAAAGAAAATGCCAAGACACTGCAGAGAGGTGAAGGAAAAGGAAAATGGAGAAAGGACAAGATGTGGAGATCAGGAGAAAAAAGGCTGACTTTGGAGAGAGTTCATGAGTCACTTCTTTATCCTGCCTGCCCCAAAAGGTCACGAGTAAAATAAGAAGATCAGCAATGAAAATTCTTTGTAAAGAGTAAATCACTACACAAGTATCTAGTATTGTTAATACTAGATATTAAAACTCATTTTCTCCTTCATGACACAATGATTCACTAAGGCTTCTTTTCAGTATTTCACACACACACACACACACACACACACACACAACGAAACCTCTAAGGTAGGTTGTCAAATGTCATTATTTCAGATAAGAAAACTACCAGTGTAGCAAAGGAAGTGGCAGTGTTTACAGAAGGTTTCGTTTTTAGGATGGGAAACCTATTGTAGGCATGTTTGTAAGTGGAACCAGTCAAACGGACCCAATTACATAAACAGCTCTAAACATTTAAGTTTCTTTTAAAATGAACATTTCCAAGTTCGAAGAGGAGAAGCCATGTATGAAGAAGAAGAAGACTGAGCCCATGCTCTTGTCAGCTGTACCTCCATCAGGCCAACGCTCCGTTTCAGAATAGTTGACTTCTAAGAGCTTATGAGGTAACCGAGATCATGATGGGTAGAGAGCTAAGGGTTGTGCAAACATATGCTGAATATTTATGACTGAGGATGAAACTGAAAAGAATTTCTCTTCAAGGAGCTAAGTACTAAACATCTGCACATAAAACAGAAGCTTTATTTTTTATTCCAATAGGCCATCTTGAGTTCATTTAGATGATAATATTTAAGTAACTCACATAGTTTTCTCATGGAATTCCCTGGTTGAGGGGTGGCAACTTTTGTTTCAAGTAACTTTCATGAAAACAAAACTTACATTATTGTTTGAAAATCATCATCTACCAGGATCATATCAGCGGCTTCTTTACAAACGTCTGTTCCTGTTTGTCCCATCGCTACTCCAATATCTGCAGCCTTCAAGGCAACAGCATCATTGACTCCATCTCCCGTCATCGCTACAACCGAACCATTACTCTGGAGAGACTGGGGAAAAAGAAAACCTGGTAAAAAGGCTTACAGGTAAATCTATTCATTTTCAATAACATTTTCCACAATTGTGATTATACAAAATTATACTACGTTTAATATCAAACCAAAAGAACTGAAATTTCTTTTACTTACAAAATGATCCAAATTAGACCATTTCTCCTTTCCTCCCCAAATCTACCTCACATAAAACTCATGTGTGGACTGCAGTAAGTAATACTTTTTAGCATAGAGCTTCCCCCTCTGCTACTGGCTCCCTGATGTGGACATCTCTACCTTTTCTGCTGGCTCTCTGTACCATCCAATTGCATCCATCCTACCTTGTCCCATACGAGAATTCTGAAAATGCCACACGTAACTCTTTGATTTTTGCGTCTCACAAGCCTACCCTACACAGATAATAAGCCAGTTATTAAAATGTCTCTGTGTGTTATTAAGTATGATTGGCAGAAGTGCTTCGCAATGAATCCTTGAACAATTTTTATGTTGACAATAACACAGGCTGGAGATTCCAGACACCCTGGAATTCTAGTTTACTGCTGGTGGAGTTGTGAACTGTCGCAGCTACTCTGAAAAGCATTTGGAACTACCTGAAGAAAGTTACCAAATTGGCATACACTTTTACCCAGTTACACCACTACTTGGCTTATATTTCAAAGAATTAAGCAAGAAAGAAGGATCTACATGTAATCTTTTTGTGGCTGCAAAAAAATTAGAAATTAGGGCGCTGACCTCTGAATGGGGAATGAATAAACACAAATGTAATGAATATTACAGCTAGGTGGCATCATAATGCACAGAGCCCTGGGCCTGGAATCAGGAAGAAAGACATGAGTTCAAATTTAACCCCACATGCCTACTTCCTGTGTGACCCTGGGCAAGTGAATCTGTTTGCCTTATTTTCCTCATTTGTAAACTGGTTATAATAACAGTACCTACCTCCGAGGGTTGTTGTGAGAAGAAAATGAAAATAACTGTAAAGTGCTTAGCACAGCGGACGGCATACAGTAGGTACTATTTAATAAATAGTAATAAATAATAATATGTAATAAGTAATACATAAATAGTAATAAATACCATTTATTTATATATTAGCTATTATAATTAATACTATAAGAAATGTTAAAACAAAAAATTTCAGAGGAAACTGGGAAGACCTTTCTGAAATGACAGAGAAGGAACTGAATGGAACTAGATAAATAATTTTTACAACGATGCCATTATGGAGAAAGAGAAACGAAAGATTTTAGAAATCTGATCAACACAATGATAAACCATGAATCCAACCCCGGCTCCCCACCATGTCCAATGTGGAAATGTGCTTTGACATATTTGTTGTGTGTGGTTCTGTTTTTCTTGCTTTCTTAATAGGAGTTGGGAGGTGGTGGGGAGATAATGTGAACCTGAAAATAAATCAAAACTGATTTCTCTAAAGTGCCCCTCCCACTCTGGCTTAACAGAGAAGTTCTAGGTGGTTGCTGGTACACATAAAGGTTATATAACTTAGCCAGAGTCACAGCTACCAAGCAGGGATGGGAACTGAACCCAGGTCTTTCTGACACCAAGCTCAGCATTACTCCCTACAATTCCTTGCTACCTTCTAACACTCGGTAACACGCAAAGCACTAAATAAAAAGAATGGCTCTGCTCTTAGGTGTCTGACATTTCAACAGTTCAATTTAGTCAGGTAACACACATCATAAACGGTTTTGCGATGCCTAATTTTCATTCATCTCTTACTCTTTCAGCTACCAGTCTACTGTTTAAACTGAGATTAAAGATTGCTAGAGGTGCAGCCTGGAGCAAGGAAAATCTGAATTCAAATCTGGTCTCAGATACTTACTAGCTGTGTGACCCTGGACAGGTCACTTACCCTGTACCTCCCTCAGTTTTTCTTACTCTGTAAAATGGGGATAAATAATCACATCTATCTCCCAGGGTTGTCATGAGAATAAAATGAAGTATTTGTGAAGGTTTTTGCAAACCTTAAAGTGCTATGTAAATACAGCTATTATTAAAAGCTTCCTCGTTCCAGGCTGTAACACCGTCTTATTGTTAATTTAAAATTGACTATATTTCAAAATTATTGCATTTAGTAGCAGTTTTCTTCTAAATCTTCCATTTTCCTGTCCGTTAACTGTTTGTACTTCAGTTTTATATTTTTACAACATCTGTTTCTCATCCCTACATCCCACTTTACCAAGCCTTCACGTAACAAGGCCCTGATTCAAAGTAGTACTAATATTCTTCAAAAAACAAACAAATTGATTTTTCTTTCTTTCATGGGTTGCCAGAGCCCCATGGGTTTACTTCTTCAATCCTAACTGGGCTGGCCTTACAAAGCAGCTCCGACGTGGGCCAGGCCAGGGCATGCTTGGAACCTTTCTGGTGGGGCCGCTATCCTAGAACCTTCAGGACCCCAGTCACTCCCAGCCCCCAAGGACGCTGTGGAGATGTTTATTCTTGGAATGGAAGCACTGTATTGACAACAGTTCGATGACATTCATAGCAGCTCAGCTTCAGGTCCAAATAACCACAAGGCAGCCTCTCAGGCCACCACTCCCACTTCCTTTGGATCGACTTCCTAAGACACTCATTTCCCAACCACAAAGGAAGGAAACACGTACAAACCTCAAATCTTACTGCGTAACAAGACATGAAGCAAGAAGCTCAGTTGTGAGCAGAGGTCAATTATCTGCTTCAAGTACCTACCTTAATGATTTTCAACTTGTGCCTTGGACTGGCTCTGTAAAAAACTGCGACCTTTAGAGACAGCAAAATGGGAGAGTGTCAGTTCCATGGACTATCCAAGAGACCGACACATAATTCATCTCATTACTCGCTAGCCTCACTTTACCAGAATCGAGATGTTATACCTTACTACGACACCTATGATGGTAGAAAACTCAAATCACCACAGAAACCCCAGGAATGCAAACACCCTAAGTAAGACAGATTGCCTGAGCTATCCCTCAAGGTATAAGCTACACAGCGACAGAATGACACTCCCCCCACCCCCCGCTTTAAGATGTCAAGAAAGTAAAAAAAAAAAAAAAAAAGATGACACATTCTGTTGGTTAGACACTGTGGTTCCTTATGATCTTCATGTGCCCAACTGAACTGTCCAATACCCTTCCTTCTGTAATGTGAAAGTCTTCTCTGATTCTTTTTTATTCAAGTTCAAGTAAGTTTCTTTCCTCTACATTTTCATTTTTTTGTCTAATTCACTTCATCATCATCATCTAGACCTCCAAATCCTTTCCAAAAATGACACAATTCTAATGAGTCTAATGCCAGTGGCAAATAATGCAAAGTCAGCATTCACACCAAAGACAATATAATACATATAATATAAATGTAAGTTTTTTGTAAAATGTTTTCAACAACTAAATTTCAGTTTTTCAACAATTAATATACGGATTACACAGGTTCTTTATTTCCTCTCCTATATTCTGACTTTAGAGTAATTTTTTAGCATTCCTAATTGTCTTTATCTAGGGCCAAATCACAAATAGGATAAGGGAAATAAGATGAAACACGAAAATCTACCAAATTTTAACACCATTTGGTTATCATCTCTAAGATGAAAGGTTTAGTAGAAAGAAGTTGAAATGAAAAATAATAAGACTTTGACTAAAGATTTCAGTTACCCTTGTTAATCTACTAGTAATCTTCTATTACTTTTACAGGGTACAGTACGAGATTTAAGTTTCCTTGTGGCATTAAATTCTAAAAAATAAAATAAAATAAAAACTGGTCAGGATAGGAAAAAAAAGGGGGAGGGGAGTCTTTTAAACGCAGACACAAACTGAGAGAATTTACACTTTCTCCTCTTGAGCCTTTGGGAAAAAATTAAAATCAATTAAAAAATCATTTTTTTTAAAAAAGAAAACCTTCAGGACAAAATCTCTTTCTTTAGCCTACTGCCTAGGCCTCCTGGGGAAAAGCATCTACACATTCCTACAAGTGATTATAGTCAGAGGAAAAAAGTCAAGATGAACAAATGCCCAGAAACCTGCCAGGCAGGTGATTCTCACCTTGCTGCAGACAAAAATCTAACCTACCCAATCGGGATGGGGTTGGTGGGAGAAACACCAAGAAATGAAAGGGCTAGGGTTAGAGACAATGGCCACAGAGAGGACAGAATGCTAGAGAAAGTCTCAGGTTAAATAAGTCATTGATGGAGAAAAAAGGCATTTAGAAGCTTTGTGGCCTGTTACAGAGAGTCCCAAAGGTCTTCACGCAGTTCTTGGCTTTTTTTATTTGTTTTTTTGTTTGTTTTCTCCCAGAGTTTCAACCTGTGTTAAATCCTACGAGACATACATGGAAGATAGCTGTGAAAACAGAGAGCGGGGTAAGTGTGAGGATCAGGTTAATCACTGACGGGATGATAAAGGTGAACAAATAAAGGCCAGAGAAGGACCTGGATCAACGACAGCCTTCCTGTCTTTTCCTGGGAGCTCACCAAGACCTAAAAGATGCCGTGGACAATCAAACCCTGACTCAGACACCTGGGCCCTCTCCTCCCTCTCTGGCTTCTTTATCTTCCTAAGCCTCTCCCTTTTTTCCTTCATTTCCTTCACTGCCACCCAAGACATCCACAGATACTTTAATTCCAAACTCAGATGATAAAGTTAAAGAGCTAAGATAAGATTTTGAAGTCTTAATTAAAGTGAATAATTTTGTCACAAAGTATATGAAAGACAGGAATTTTGCAACTACAGACACTCCTAGGGGCTTTTTGGATAAAAATACCAATTATTTTTAGATTATTAAGCCACAAAATCAATTCTGAAGGCTTTCAAGTCTACTTCTTAAGGGAATCTCAAATGTATTGCTTATTTCAGTCATTTATAGAAATTTTTCCCTGAAATATTTCATTTTCCCCTATAAACAATTCAAGTTTGTAATGCGCCTTTTATATTTTGTTAAAATTTTGTTGTTTTTTGATTATACATATCTGTAATTTGTCATGTAAAAAGAATTTTTAATTCTTTTTCTTGCCTTGTCTTAATGGATGAGAAAGGGGAACAGGAAGAGGGAGATAATTAGGAACTGAAAATAAAATTGAATTTTAAAAATTAAACTAAAACTTTTAAATTATGATTATGCCTTTTCCCAAAAAACATGAATGCAATATGAAATTATTGTTGCTTTTTAAACATACCTTTGGTGCTATTTGTGAAAGCTGCTGTACATCCATTGTATCAATTTCTTCTCCTGAAACTGACTGGGAATTTTTGGAATATAATCCCAAGCGACTGGCTGCAGAAAAAATGGGAAGTTGAGAACATGAGGGGAAGGAGGAAAGAGAGCAAATGAAACAGCTGATCACTATTGTGTTCTTAATGGATTACCATTTAATCCAATTCTCATTTTAGTATTCTGGTCCTTTAGGGGTGTTTTCAGGTTTTTTAGGTATAAAATAAGGCTTTTAATAAGAATATTGGCTCAGTGATACTACCCAGCTATGAAATAATGCATTTCATTACAAAGTTACAAAATGATGTTGTATAAAGTCCTTAGGAGCAACAATTCTTTTCATTTTTCCCTCTACAGACCTAGAACCTAGCACAGTACCAGATAGAAGGTGTTTAATGGTTGAATGGTCAAAGGTATATTTAAGCAGGCTGCTGGATATCATCCATTAAAAATTCTATGTGAAAAGTAGCCTCATCTGACTGGAGAAGAGAGGCGGTCAGTTACACAACAAGAGTGGAAGGGAACAGCCAGACCCAAGTCCAAGCATACACCAAAAGGCTAGGAAGAAGGTGGCCTCTGGTACACCCGAGGGTGGGAGGATATGAGTCCATCTACAGAGGCACCATGGGCAAGGATCTGGAAATATGGAAAAGCATGGACAGGCTGGGCTCTGTCCCAGAAGAAGAAAGGCCAACAGAATGTAAGTTCCTGGCAGGCAGGGGCTGTTCTGCTTTTTTGTCTACAGTACCTGGAATGTAGGAGGTAATGAATGAGATTATAGGTCTGTTTGAGTATAATCTAAATAAAAAAAACTTACCCCAACTTTTTAAACAGTCCTAAATAAATTCTACATGTCATATAAAATTATTACACATTAAATTATAATTCAGTCCTGTCCGAATTAGCAGAAAGTTCTCCAATGCAGATATTCTCCACTTCAGGGAAGGGTGAGCTGAGGGACCGAAAGGTAAAGGGATTTTCCCATCAATCAGACAATGGAGATGAACCCAGCTCTTCCTGTCCCCAAACTGACCATACCATCCATTCAAGCTTCTACCCAGGGATCATCCACCTCCCAAACCAGGTGGCTGAGGTCTCATCCCAGTCAAGATTTTAGAACAGACTCTACATTCAGGAACTGGAACCAAGTGGCAGTTAATCAAACTAAGTGGTGGCTAGCAGAAATCCAGCTTTAATAAAATGATAATGAGATGTGTGCTAATGCATACATAAGCAGTGTGAACTATGGATTACCTTGTGATATACTACATGCAAATGCGTAAAAGTTTTGGGCCAGTTTCATTACTTTAACAAGGTAAACACACTCCTAATAATCTTACTGATGCAATTTATTTATGTAGTGAGATCAACTTCCCTTCATTTGCTGGCAAACTGCCCAGCTCTGTTCCTGTCAGAGAGAAACAAGGTTTTTTCTTCTGTATCTGTATCTTTCCTTTCATAAAAATTCCCTTATTAAGGTCATCTAATAAAATAGCACTAAATAAAGAGCTCTATGTGATGAGCCAGGAGAAATACAAAAATACAATTTTCCTGAGAATGAAGTCAATGATAATCTCCTAGGCAACCCACTCCAAGTCTGGGCCTGAATCTTATGCCTAATATCTAGCAAAAGGATCTATAAAATCCAGCATTAAGTAAATGCTAAATGGAATAAGAACTGACTGCCCAGAGCACTACAGGGTTTAGAGCACTTTAACACCCCACACACCTACAAGGTAGACAAGACAACCTCATCTCTGTCTTGCACATGTGGAAAAGGTAAAGGGACTGGACAGTTAATAAGTAAAATGCAAGACCTCAAACTTAGGTCTTCTAACTACCTCTGAACTCTTGAGAAATAATAATTGCTTCTCACAAGTAATGGCATAAAAAGATATGCTTTAAAGACCATACTATTTTAGGCCTACTCAGCAAACTTCAAAATCAAAAAATGCCTTGAGACCTAAACAATATGGTAGATGGAGCAAAGCTGAAGGCTCATCCTTGTCTTTGCTACTGATTTGCTATGAGACTTTTAGATCAGTCAATTAAATTCTCAGTGCCTGGATTATGAGATGGATGTAATCCCTTTCCTGACCTACCTCTGCAGGGTAGGATAATTAGTAAACTGGCTATTCATGAACGCTGTGGAATTCTGTGATCCAAATGATTCCCACAGACTGTTTGTCTAATAGCGTAGTATTATTGAGCTCTACTGTATCTTTTCACATGAATTACAACCATTGGAAGGATGGATACTACTGATGGCCTGAGTCAGTCTTCACTTCACAGCCATGTCTCAAACATACAGATGCTCTTAGGAAACGGAACCCACCACTCAAAAACACACCAGCTGCACTGAGCCCCCAGAAGAGTGGGGTGCCAAAGTTAAAATGATTCTACTGGTCTTTCCATACCAATGGCAATAGCAGTCTCCTGGGAATCTCCAGTCACCATCTTTATGGACACTCCTGAGGCAATGAGCGTGGTAACTGCTTCTTTCACTCCAGTTCTGGGAGGATCAATGATCCCCACTAGGCCCAGAAACGTCAGCTGTCCCAAGTCAGAGCCAGAAGCCAAGGCAAGAACTTTGGAAGAAATGACAAAATTCAAGGAAAAGAAATATGAATCTCAAAGAAATCTGTTCAAATATAGCTATTACAGTGGAAAGTACGCTAAATATAGAGAATGATAACAGATCAAGTAAAATTTCCCCTTAATCACTTAACATCCAAGTGTTTTATTCTTGTAAAGTATTTGCCAAATCAAATATAAAAACATAAACTCCTCAGTGATCCAAGGCCCCAGGTCTCTTTGCTGTTCCTCAGGCTGACATATCTCTGCAGACTGTGGGCAGTTTAGCTGGCTGCCCTCCCGCCAGCAGGTCTCTCCCACCTCCTTTCCGGCTCATGGTTTCCACAGCTTCCTATTGGGCACAGTGAAGCTCCCTTCTTCTTCCAGAAGGCTTTACCCATCCTCCTTCATGTTAATGCCTCCCCTCTGGGACAACTTCCAATTGATCCTGTATTGATGGATGTGTACATGTTTACTGCTTGCATGTTGTCAACAGCAAGGACTATTTTTTGCCTTTCTTTGCATATTCACTGCCCAGGAAATAATAGGTGTTTCATAAATACTTGTAGACTTGACCTGATCCGTCAATTTATAAGCAAAGCCATAATGTATTGTGATATTTCTATTCAAAAGCTTTATATGCTGGTTTCCTTTCGAAATGAACTGAAAAAAATGTTTTCTGTCCATCAAAAAATGATGAAAAAGATTTCAGCCACACTTGTGCTTCCAAACTTCAACATAATAAATTTTAAACCTGTTCTTTATGTCTCTCTCTGTCTTCCTCTTCCCTGTTCCCCCTTAAAAAAAAGTATTAGTAACTGACTTGGATCTTGGCCCTTCAAAGTTTCTGTCTCCTTTGTGTTCCAACTTTCATTCCTAATTCCCATTTTCCATGAGAAAGAAGCATTTTCCTTTTTGCCAATTTGTTGAAAATAATTTAAGATTCTCCACTGTTAATTTTAAAAGGAGATAAACAAAACCTTTTACATGTTTAACTCATTCTTAAAGTAAATTAATTTACTTTTTTAATGTGGCCTTGTGTTGAACTACTCAACAGGCGTTGGAGGGGAAAACTCTCTTTTACTCCTTATTCCAAATAATAGGGAATATTGTGATTTCTTCTGGGAAACCTAATCCAAAAACAGGTCTAGGGAGAAAAAATTCACCAGGTTTCAAGGGTCGTCCCTCCAAAGATGCACTATCTAACTTTGCTCTCTAGGATTTGTCAAGTGAAAAAAATGACTAAAATTCTATTCTACTTCCTTCCTCTAATATCAGCCTGATTCACTGCACAGCCCAATGGGACAAAAAAAAAAAAAGCCGATCTATTTGGGTCTCTTCTACTTAGATGAAAGCCAAGAACAAAGTGTATAGCCAGGGGCACTGAAATTGTCAAAGTAGGATGCTGGCCCTAAGTCTTCCCAGGTGATAATCTGATTTGGCCAAAATCTAAAGAAACAGTCATGTCCTGGCACTTTCCACCATTTCAGCAAAAATGAAAATAGGTGTTTCTCTCAGTCTCCCCATAATTTTACATTCCCTTTATATCCTTTTAGCTCGAAATTTTTTGGTCAGTTACTTGCCAATAAGCACTATTACATACCTATATCTACCAATATAAAAGACAAACAAATCTGTTCGAGACAGAAAAGTGGATACTATAGTTTTGGGAATTAGAATTTCTTAGGATTAAGTAGCTGAGTAGATAAACCCTCTAGCACTAGAGCTCCCACTAGGACTAACTTGCAAAATCTTTAATTATTTAAAAATTTGTAAAGATCTTCAAAGTTTATAGTTTTTGTTGAATTTGAAATAAAGTAGCTGAAGCCACTGGAAGGCACAGTTTTTTGTCCTCATTTCTGATTTCCTTTTTTAAAAACCCAACACAGCTACTTTGACACTCAGCAAAGTGCCTCATCCAGTGGGTGGTGCAAAGCAAAAGGAAGAAAGGAGGCATGGGCTCTGACTCCATGCCAGAGCCAGGCAGTGAACAAGCATTTCTGAAATGCAAAGCATGTGGCAGGCCATGGGGATAAGGGCGGGGAGACCAAGAATGGCAAAATGAGAGCAGGACATTTTGCTGAAGGGGACAGAAGTGAGTGTCCCCAGAGCAGGATTCAATTGGCAAGAACAAAAGGACCTCTTCCTGTGAGATAGGCACAGGAGGAGAGAGCAGATTAAAGGAAGATATCAGGGTTGGGTGTGACATGAGGAAGAAGGGAGAAGGAGAGCTCAGTGAAGTCTGGACAAGGATGAAGGGAGAAGTCTGAAGAGGGATAGAAGAGGTGCAGAAGGGTCAGGAAGGCCCTGATCATGCACCAGGCCCAAGGCCTCACTGCTAGGCTCTTTGACATGCCCTGTAGGATCTCCTGAGCCAAACCACCTGGAATTGTGCCATAAGCAACCTGGAAAATGCCTGCATTCTCTGAGGATTCCAATGCAGTTGTCATAAACAGATGGCTGGCCTTCCTGACCCAGCCTGCCCACCTGGGGCACGAGCCTGACTGGAAGCCTGGGGAGGCTTTTTCAAGGTGGGGATGTTGCCTCTCATTTTATAGGTCAACAAGGAATAACATCCTCTTCTAAAAATTTTTTAGGTCCCACTTGATTTTTATAAGTGAAGGCCTGGCTGATATCAGGGCAAGTGCTCAATAAGGTAGGGATTCTGCAGTCTTATTGGGCCTTCAAAGCTCATTGTCATGATGATGCACTACTTCAGGAGAGGGACTGACAGGAACAAGGGCCTTGAGCTGGGCTCTTCAGCTCTTCAAAAACTAGGAGACACAGAGAGACCTCTTGTGCTGGAGTTTAACTTGGAAAAGAATCATTTTGTTCCCTAGAAGAATTTAAAATATCCCTTTTTTGAAGATGGAAACAGAGTAAAATGAAAAGTTGCAGATGACAGAAAGCACCAACGAGGCAGGGTGTCCCTCTAGACCCTCAAGTCCATCTATACACCAGCAGAAGCAGGGCTGGGGCTGCTCTGGTCCCACAGCTCCAGGCATGGCCAGGTCTTGGCTGTCCTGGGAAAGAGCAGTTCCTCAGAGTCTGTCTAGCTGTCTTGTTCTGGGTCTACAGGGGAGGGACTCTGCCTAGCTGCAGCCCTGAGAACCCAGATACCACCTTTCTGGACAGCTCCTGCCTTCACATCCACCTGGACAATGATACAATTCCATCACATTAAGACTCCACCTAAGTGAAAAAACTATCTAGGCTTTCCAGAAGTCCTGGGTCAAGTATCTGAAAGAGCCATGGTTTACCTCTCCTAGCCCTGACCTCCCCATATGTTGAATCTCTGCAGAGAATATTCACAATTTACCCCCCAAAGACAAGAACATTAAGACTGTATCTGAAATCTGCAGCTAAAGTTGAGCCTCTGTGAGGGAGGGGAAATGTTCAATTCAAACACTGGTAAACCAGGTTATCCTTGTGAGGTAACAGCCTACTGCTTCTGTCTTCAAAGCATGGTCATAAAGGCTGAGAGGGGGGAGACAGTGCTTGTTTAGAATTAGGGGACTGAAAAAAGGCCTTCCCACGGCCTTGCTCCACTCCAGTGTGGTTCCTGAGTACTGAGAAAGAAAATCCTCCCCAAGTCAGATTGCATCATAAGAAAGCCCTGATAATTTTAGCTAATTAAAAGTGGTGAAGGCTCTGGTAAAGGTAGAAATAACAATAAACTTATGGCTAGAAAACATGTCTAGAAAACATGTCCTTAAACTTGTGCCTATTGCTGATAATACATAGTCACAAAAGCCATGGCCTCTATGCCCTCTCTCACCCCGCTGCTGCAGATGGACAATCTTTTGACTAAGAATGAAAAAATAGTTAAGTAAGGCATATTGTGATTATACATAGTCTTCATCTTCACAAATATGTCCTAGCCCCAAAGAAAATTTCTGGAGGAAGATAAGGACACAGCTAACAGTCTCCTGGGCATAGAGGAGATAGGAAAAATGAAGGCTCTAGTATTTCTGTTAAAACATGACAAACATTGTACTAAGTGGAAGAGGAGAAGCTAAAAAGCACTGTGTCCTCTCCCCCCTCCCCCACCCCAACCCCACCCCAAGCACAGCTACCTCTCAGGCCTGCAGAGCCCATGGTGGCCTTCTCCTGCTGGTAGACGTCCTTCTGCTGCTGAGACAGTGCCAATGTCTGGCCTTTGCTGTTGTAAGTGGTACAGTATCTGATCACTTGTTCATAAGCACCCTTCATAAAACAAATTTCTGGGTTGTCCTGAGAAGAAGAACAAGCATGACAAGGCAGTGGAATTTCTACTACCATGAAGCAGTACGATGTTGGCACCACCCTGACCACAAGCAGATTTCTGCTGTGAATCCCTGCATCTTTCCCTGGGTATTTTAAGACAAGGCTGTCATGTCATCCTTACAGTCACATAAAAGAAATTATTCCTACATATAACTAAAGTCACAAATTTATTGACATTTTAGGGGTACAAGAATTTTGAATGTCTAGAACTTAAATTTGTATGAATTCTTTATTCATTATCAGGGGTTCTTAACTCAAGGCCATGAACTGAAAAAAAAAAAAAAACTTTGATAACTGCATTTCTATGTAAATCACTTAATTTTTATTCTATACATATTATTTCATACCTTTAAAACCATTATTCTAACAAAGGGTACACTTTCACTCAACTGCCAAGGAGACGATGACACAGACATTGTTAAAGACTCTTATTCCAACAGAGACAGTCTTGGCCCACTAGAAGAGGCTTTTTTCCCCCCTGAGGGTACAGAGTGAAACCTGCGATTTCATTGATACAGGGAAGCCTCAATAAGGAATTTCTCTACCGATGCAGATCTACAACTATTCCTCAATTTAAGATATAAGATAATGCCTTGGTATTAAGACGTTAAGTGATACACCCAGGGTCACATAGGCAGCATGTATAAGAGGTGACACTCGAACCTAAGATTTCCCCCCTAACCACTTCACCCAATCCATCTAGAAAAGTCATAAGAACTATTTATACATTTCTATTTTTGTTACATGTATGACATGCTGGACTCTCCTGAGTTAACTAAGTGCCTTCTTAACTCCAGGATAAAAATTAATCAACAAGTCCTCTTTATTTCTTTCTTACATTAAGAATCATTAAAAATGGCTCTGGATTCTTTATCATGCCCTCCTTGACTGGAGGGCCAAGTTATAGGTACCAGACCTCTGCTGAAAGATGGGGCTAGGACAAAAAACACTCTCCACCTCCAGAGAGAGAACTGGTGACCCTCAGATTACAGAGTGAAGGATAGTTTCATCACTTTGTTTTTGTTGCCTTTTTTATGCAACATGGATAATATGGAAATGTTCTGCATGATTTCACATGTATAACTGATATATACTGCTTGCCTTCTCAGTGGGTGGGGGAAGGGCTGGGGGAGGAGAGGATTTAGAACTCTAATTTTTTTCTAAATTAAAGTCAAAAGTAAATAATAAATCAGGGCTGGAAAAAGGAAAAGGGGGCTGATCAGTAAAACCTTCTCCCCATTCTCCCTAGCTACCCTGCTTCTGGACTTCTGTGAAAATTTCATGTTTCCCTGTCTGTCCCAAGCCCAGATTCCATTTATGTGAAGTATCTCAAGGGAAACCCTAAGCTCCTTGACAGCAGGCACTGTCTTGATTTTTATTTGCATATCCACGCTCAAGCACAATGCCTGGCACACAGACGGGGCCTAATAACCGTTTAACAACTGACTAAAAACAAGCAGCGAGTCCCCATCCCAGCAGCCGAGTCTTTGTGTGGCCTAAGCAGTAGCTGCCAGCTACACCTGCTTCCATATTGTGTCCCTCATTTGTTCCATGGAGGGAGTTCTTTTTCTTAGCCAGCGCCAAAATGTTTAATGCTTACTGCTTTGTAGTCTAGCTTGAGATCCAGGCTGCTAGATCCCCTTCCTTTTTACTTTTTTCATTATTTCCCATGAATTTCTTTTTTTTACCGTTTTTCCCTCCATAAGAATTGCATTATTATTTTGGCTAGGTCTATCAAGTGATGCTTTAGTGGTCTGCTTGGTATGACACTGAAGATGTAAGTTAATTTAGGTACACTGTCATTTTTATTCTATTGTCTCATGCTATTCTCTGCTTATCTGGGTCTGTCTTGATTTCTGTTTCAGGCTGTGGCAGGTAGACTCTCCAGGATTCTACACAGGCTCTAGTTATGTTTTCTCTTCCTAGCTCTTCCTCTTGGGTTTCAATAATATTACACAGAAATCCTCTGCTCATGAGAGACACATAAAAAGTCAACTTGCTGAGTGGAAGAAAGAAAGGATCCAATGGTCTCGTTCTGCAGTTTAGTGAAGGTATGCTCAAGAATCCTGGGAATCGGAATGGTCACCGAGAAGTCACAGTCTCCCCTCAGTACTGGGGCAGTTGGGATGGTGCTCTTACACAGTATGGCAACAAGAACTCTCGGAAACAAAAACTCTCCCCATGACTTCTAGAGACACAGACCCAGGGAAGGCAGCTGAAGTCGACTCAAGGCCAAGGACGTTTGGAAAAGGAAACCTCCAAAGCAGAGTTGGCAGCATATGCTTAAAGGAAATAGCTCTCAGTTTTTCTCCCACTGTGTTTATTTTCTAGGCATTTATAATTTCTGCAAAGGTTGAACCTGAAACCCATTTCCTTTGCTCATAAACAGAGTTGTTTCATTAAGATGTTTTAACTCCGTGCTCCTGGCTGTTGCTGACAACTTAAAAAAACAGAATCTGTTTATATTTGGAAGAGAGAAAGCAGGAGAGAAGGGTTCCTCCAACTTAAACGACACAGGGCTCTGCGGATAGTATAGACAGGACAAGTTAGCTAAGTTATGGGGGAAAGGATGACATGTGATGATACCGTGGAGAGTCATTCAAAGGCAGGGTACCTGCTGTGCTCTGTGCACACACTTAACGGCCATCCACTTTTGCTCAGAACTAAAGGGATATTCTGCTTTTCTTATATAGTCTTGCTGAAGTCCATCAAGACCCATCTGCATAAAACACAAAAGAAAAAATACTCTTTTCACCAACTTGAATTTTCAACAATCCAAAAGAAGACATAACTGTTTTCTAACTCGGCCTCACGAGTGAGAACACAACGCTGGAGCAGTCGGGGTCAAAGGGTCAAGCCTCATCACACAAAGATCATTACCGTCACTACTAACAATTACTGCTGTTTTCACACGGTACCTACTGTGCGCCAGATGCTACGACTTGCTCACAACAGCCCTGAGAGACACATTCTATTATGAGCCTCATTTTACAGATGAAAAAGTGGAGGCAGACAGAGGGGAGGAGGCTTGCCCAGATTTGAACTCTGGTCTTCCTGACTCCAGGGCCCATGCTCTATCCACTCTGCCCCGAGCTGCCTTTGAGAAGGCCAGGATATTTTCAGTCTTTCTCTGGTCCAATTCATGCTACCAAGCCCCCACCTTTTTAGGACCATAGCTGGGATGCCATGGGTCAGCAGCCAAGGGGAGGGCGTTTGGTAACTTTACCAAAAGTTTAAATGACTTTCCCAGGATACTGCAAGCCCTGTGAGTAAAACAGGACTGAAAGGCAGGACCCTCCTGACTCTTTAGCCAATGTGCCAGCAGCCACTGGCTTCAGCCCGGGAGAAAGGATGCCAGAACATGCCTTTCCCACCACCCCGGCAGCTACGGGAGGCACTCAGAGGTCTACACAAACCAAAGTGGCTCTAAAACAGACAGCCCTGACAGGTGCAGGCCCCCGACTGCCCGAGAAGCCGCAAGCACTCCAGGTAAGAAAACAGGGCAGGTAAGCCCTTTAGAACTGGGGGTATTGGGGTCAGGCCATGAGTGCAGCTGACCCCAACCTGGGCAATGACAGCGAGGCACAGTCTCAAGAAGATAATGTGAAAATCAAAATAAAATAAAGATCTTATGCTGTGTTTGTGAGATTAAAAAAAAATTTCTGATAAGTACACTTCATTATAATTGATTTCCGTTGTAGTCTTCTATATTTTATTTTACGCATTTAGAAAAAATTTGAATAGGGGTCCATCCATTTAACCAGCCTGCCAAAAGAGTCTCATGAGACAAAAAAAAGGGAAAACCTTCTGATCCAAAAGTTCCTTTCTTTCAGTACATAACTTATCTATCTTATGTAAGAACTATCTACAAGTGTCCTGTTGCTACACACACCCCACCCACCCCCTGAGGAACAACACACACACACACACAGACACACAGACACACACACACACACACCCCACCCCGCCCCCCACGTCCCCTCAGTTTGCCTTGACTGTGCTCATTTGTCACCAGGGTTTTTAGTGATGGGGAGAAGAAGTGAGGGAGCAGGTGGCTCATAAATGTGATGACAAAAAGGAGGGCTATTGAAACATTTTTTAACTGTAGAGAAGAGAAAGAACTTTTGAATGAAGCAAAAGCAAGATAATTTCAGGTCTCGTGTACAATTTATTAAATACATGTTAATAAAACAACATGATGTGGTGATTAGTAGTTTTATACAGCATCCTCGTGTTCTGATGTGTATATGAAAATGCTCTTTTTTGATAATTGAGTTTCAGAATAAAATATTATATTTAAAAAAATTAAGAGGGTATATGGGATCTTTCCTCTGGGTCACTCACAAGCAGAGACGAAATCAGTCCTGTTACACTATCTCTCCAGGGAGAAAGTCTTAGGTGGGGAGGAACTAAAATCGAGTAACTTATAAACACATACCTTCATTGCAAGAGCAATTAAGGCTCCTTCTGTAGGCTTTCCCATTAAAGTGTTGTTCCTAATTACAGCATCATTGCACACACAGCCCACCTAAGAGAAATACACATGTAACTACAAAGCTGTCGAAACATGCCCCGTCGTCTTGAAAAGTTACGCACTTTAGCAGCTAAGTACTTACCTCAACAATTCTACTAATGGATGGATGATAGAATCCATGAACAACCTCTCCATCAAGTACGACTTCACCAAACTGATTGTAGCCTACGCCAGTGACCTAAGAAATTATATAAACTTGCATCAATATTACTGACCAATAGAGAGAAAGCAAACAGTAACAGTGTCAGTATTTGAATTTGTTCTTCCAAAGAAAATTTTAAGACTCAGGATAGATTCCACTTGACAGGACTATCAAAGTTTAATGTTTTCTTTGTCTAACAAGATTTTATTAAAATGTGAAACTTCTATTAGCAATTAATAAGACTACATCTACAGAAAGGTACCACCATCTGCAATACTGTGTAAGAAACCTCAGCATTTATGGACTATTTTAACCAGTAGTCTGTAATAATGACGACCATATGATACTCGTATGATTCCAAGTTTACAAATCAATACTTAAGTCAAGTGAACTAAAACAGAGTGAATGTGGTGCACACTTTTTTTCATACTTCCCTCTGAGTGTGACTAATCAAGTTGAAAATATAATGTGAAGCTGATCTAGAGTTTTTCTTAACATAATGTAATAACATGAATGAGAGTTTTACAAGACAGTGCAGAGAGGTGGGGATGTGAGCGGCTGGAGGTAATATCGACACCCCAAATCCACCGCAAGAGTTCAGATTTGTGGTCAATGGAAAAATGAGAAGCAAGCGAGAACATAGCCCAAGAGAAGCACAATCCTGACGTCCCCAAGGATGTGCAACTTGATGCATCCCACCAAAGTCAGAGACATCGCACAAGTGACCAAAGTACAGTTCTGTCCAAGGTCACAAGTCTGATCGTCTACAGTGCCATTTTATTGTCTACACACCATGAAAAAACCAATCAACTTCAGCTGTGCTTTTAACAAGGAAAGGCAAGTTCTGGCAACTGTTCAATGCTCATCTTCATTTATGCCTGATTATATTTTAATGTCACAGCTTCCATTCATATGAATGAGTACTTCTAAAGAAAGGTACAATCAAAATCTTTTTAAAATTGTGGCGTATTAGCCTCACCTCAGCATTTACAGGACATTTTAACTAGTAATGACGGTGCTAACGATTAGTTGGTGATCATGCCAAGGCTAAATGCTAAATGGGGCTAGAAACACCGCTTCATCCCGTCAGAGAAAGAATCTACTAAATATGCCAGAGTGAACCATGGCATTCAGCTGAGGACTGCCCTAAGACTTTAGGGACAGTTGGTATGAAGTGTTCAGTATATATTTCCTAACGAATCTACAAAAACTCTTCAGAGTGGCAATGAGCAAGAGGAAACCTGAATTTGAGCAACTTAAAATCATATGCGAAGCTTCTTCCTAAAGGTGTGCCTTCAATGACAATGAAAAAAATAAATGAAATAACAAAGGCAGGCCTTCAATTAAAATAAAGGAGAAATAGCACGAAATACCTCAGCGTGCTGTCCATCCGAGGTAAAGATGTGAGTCACAGTCATTTCGTTCTTGGTCAGAGTACCAGTCTTATCAGAACAAATCACATTACAGCAACCTTAAAGAGGACAGCACAGGAGCATCAGAAAAGTGAACAGTGGGGCATACACAAAGGATTTCAATGGACATAAAGCTGAGCTACTCAGAAGATGAGTGAGAAAATAATTTAACCGCTGGAGATAGGATCTTGGCTACTCATTTGCACTATGAAAATGAGAAAACGTTGGGCTCAAAGTTGTAAACTCATCATGCTTGTTTCTCAATTACCCAATTTTTTCCATTTAGGGTTCAGAAAACCATCAAAATGCAGATTATTTTTCCATATTAAAATTTTTTTCTAAGTGCTTCCCCCCTCCCTACCTTTTCAAGTTTCCCATAATGATCCTGTTTAATGAATCTGCGGGGGGGGGGGGGGGGGGGGAAGAGGGCGCACATGCAGGATGGGCACTGGAGGTGACTCACTAGGTACCTGGGTCTTAAACATGCAAAACTTCTTAAAACTGAGAAATCATAAAGATATTTGATAGCTTGGATCATGGCATTAAACTGCCAGATGGGCAAATTAAATATAAAGTGCTTCTTGTATATCCCAGATTCAGAATAAAGCGTCTTTAAAAAAAAAAAATAAGGCTACCAAAGAGACAGTGAATTCACCATCTTATACATAAAGCAAAAAGAAGCTCCAGCACTGAAAACAGCTCCAGGTAATCCAAGATGCCCAGCTCTCTCTTTGTGCCAGTGTGTGTTGCCAATATCATCTTTTGGTAGTATCAAAATGAAAAAGTTTTACTGACTTGACAGCTAGCCTTTCTATTTATTCATGATAAGTATTTTAAAAAGATGTCAGCATCATGATATTAGACGCTGTTTACCAATGTCAGCCTCTGCCAGTTTTCCTGAAATGTCACAGAGGGCTTTGCTATGATGGCCTATACTCCATAGTCATATTCCAGTGATGGCCCAATGAGCTACATAAACAAGTACTCTAATTTCAACACCGACCTAGCTCATTAATTCTCATCTAGTCAATGCACTCAATCAGCATGACTCACCTAGAGTTTCAACGATTGGCAGCTTTTTGACAATGGCCCTTTTCTTCACCATCCTCATGACACCAAGAGCCAGAGTCACAGTTACCACAATGGGAAGGCCTTCTGGAATGGCAGCTACAGCCAGGCTGCAAAAGAAAGTTACATGTCAAATAAAAAGCACCTGCCTTGGCTTTCTGAACAAATGGTACAAATTACTTAAACTGGAGGTAATAAAATACCAAAGAATTAGTGCTACTGATCAATGTCTCAAAAGAAAAGACACAGGAAGACCTTCTTTTCATACTCCTTTGCAGAAAGTAGGGGGAGGTCCACAAGTGTTATGCATTGTATGTTTTCTCAAATTTTCCCAATACATTGATCACTTATGCCAATTTTTCCCCCTCTTATGTAATCTTAAAAAAAAGAAAACCACTGCTATTTGTTACATGGGATGGCTTGCTAGGACAGGGAGGGAGAGGGATTCTGGGGAAAACTACAGTGATATTAAAAAAAAGACATCAATAAAAACTTATTTTTGGAAAAAGAGTACTGCTGGTCTGACCTGCATATACACTAAATCACTAATATATAATAAACCACAAGATATGTTGTTTTCTTAAACCTGTGCAGAATTTAGCAGTACATGCATAAGCCTAAAGTGCAATCTGTGAAACTATTGGAATCTTAAGAGTTCAAAAAAAACAGGAAAAACCAGGGTGAAATGTTAAGATCAACAAAATACAGAGTGATCTAGAGAAAAACATAATCCTGGTGCAGAATTTAAAACATGTACTCAGTGTTCACAAAACAGATCCTCTTTTGGACCATAAGGACTTGGAGAACAGCAGAGCTTTCCCATCTAGTCTGTAATGCACCAAGTACTACAATGGAGCCCGAACGACATCATTCCCTCCTCTTAGAAAAGTGCTCAAGATGTCACAACCATCAGACAAAACCCCAAAGACTAAACACCAGCTTCTCTCTCACCTCACGCCAATAGTAAACATATCCAGGATATGTTTTCCTTGTAACCAGCCAACCAGCATGATAATACCTGTAACAGAATCAAACAGGTCCTGGCCTCGTTATTCAAACTCTGGGGAAGAACATCACGACAATTAAGGGTGTACTGAAATCTCATGGCAGACAGAGATCCCAAGATCACAGATCATAGACTTAAAGCTGGAATGGACCTTAGGAGTCATGTAGTCCCACCCTCTCCTTTTATAAAGGAAGAATCTGAGGCCCAGAGAAGTGATTTATTCCAGGTCACAAAAACAGACAATGGTTGAGGTAGAATTTGAACCTAGATACTTCACATCAAACCTAACACAAGGAACTATGCTAGTTAATGAATCGGAGAATGTTAGATTGCAAATAAATAAGTTCAAACTGAACACTATGAGAAAATTACATCATGGTATCTTAAATTTAAGAACACAGAAAAAACAGAGCCAAATATGTGGAATTTATAATAATGTAACTTTCCAGGAATAGATCTACTCTGTATTTCAAGAAATATCTACATCATTTTATTATCTCAATACTAAGAAACACAACGAATTAAGATTTTGACACAGTATGCAAAGAGAACTGATTTAGGATCAAGAGGGTTGAAGCCTTCTAATCAAAGTCATTTGGAGTCAGTACAGAGCCAACACATAATAGGCACTTAACAGATGCTTATGTCCTTCTTACAGTCACACTTCCTGACCATACTTTTAAAATGTACTTTGATGGCACTACAAAATGAACTCAATCAGAAACCATTGACTTCCCTCAAGCTAGCCTTTAAAAGATGCCAGAAATTGACTTGGGGCTGGAGAGCAGAACTTTCCAGTTTGGGCCAAGCTGGGGTGGACACAGCCCAACTTTGTTACCTACAAAGGTACCTGATCATACAACAAAGATGACTGTTCTTCACAATGACAGCACTAATTCTGGCTTTGAAAGCTCCTGAATCAACAAATGGCAGGGCACCACTGGGAGGAAAGTTCAGGAAAGCACCTTGGAAAAATTTTCAGCTGAGCTGCTTAGACCACTGTTAACCCATGGCCAAACACAATTCTGTAAGCTTACAGTTACTAAGAGGAAGCAGAGAATAAATTAAAATTTAATTAACTTCTTCCCTATCACTTGATGATAAAAGTAGACAAGTTAAAGAATAGGAACAAAGTTAAGGTAATTTCTTAATTCTTAATTCAAACAAAATATCAATTCAGATGTTGAATTATTAGATATGCTGACAGAGCAAACTGGCTTTCCAGTTGCCTTAGCAGGGTAGGCCAAGCTGAAAAGGCTCTAAGAACCAATCCAATTACGAACTGTTTTTGCCACATGTGGGTCAGTTTGGCCAAACTCAGAGGCTGATCATCACCCAGACAGTAATTATCAGAACTGTCTAAGGTATGTGAGAGATGTGATCTGTGACTGTGAAAGAAGCTGTCCTACTGATGAAATCTCAGTGTTTACCTTAAGACATGTTCTGAGGCAGTACCATTGTGGCACTGAAGCATGGGGATTGAAATCTCTATCCCTCTAGCCCAAGATCCCTTCAAGAAATTAAATAGGCAATTGAACCACTGCAGAGAGGGAGTACATGATGGTTCCACATCTTTTTAAAGGTAAGAATACATTCAAGAATCGGCTGATTTTCACATAATTCTTCATAAACTTCCTCATTGAATACTAGTGGCTTCTCCCCAATTAGCTATTTATTTCTATTTATTGTATTTATAATGTCCCACCTTTGAAGTTCTACAGGGCCTCAGCAATCATCTAGTCCATCTGTTTTATGTTACAGATTAGGTAAACTGAGGCCCAGAGAAGCCAAGTAACTACTTCAGGTCACAGAGGAGATAAAGGCCTATGCCAGGATCTAAAACCAAATCTTCTATCTCCAAATGCAGTAACTCAGTCAGCAAACATTTATTAAGTGCTTTACCACAGGCCAGGCACCATGGTCCTTCCATTCTATTCACACATTGATATACTTCTTGTCTCCATCTTAGAACATAAGCTCCTTGAGGATGGGGATTGTTTTATTCCATAGATTTGTATTCTTGGCACCAGACACAGAACCTGGCCCCTAGTAAATGCTAAGTGCTGGCTGACTAATGTACTGAAGTTCTCACTGACCCTGTGGGATGTGAAAGTCACAGACAAGCATTTTTAAACAAAAGGGTCAAATCTGAGTCTTGATTTGTAGCCTAAATCACATCTCCTTTCATGAGGTAGCTAGCCAGCACAGTGGATAACATGCAGGAAGTCCATTCAAGAAGACTTCAGTTCAAATTCAGCCTCAGAACACTGCTGGCTATGTAACCCTGGGAAAGTCACTTAAACCCATCTGCATCAATTTCCTCTCCTGTAAAGCGGGGATAACAACATCACCTTCCTCCCACGGTTGTTTTGAGGATCAAATGAAATATTTGTAAAACGCTTTGCAAACCTTAAAGCACCATATAAATAACGGCTATTCTTTTTATAAATGTCTTTAAAGAAATAGACATTTGACCTAATTTATACCCAAGCTATCAGACATGTAAACTTATCTGGAAGACCGTGTACAGCAAGGGACTCTGACACTAAATACTTCTCTGGGTGTTGTGCAAAGAACAGGATGGGGAAGACCCCTGGCTCTGTGCCTCACACTACCTACAAGACACGGGGCATGTCACTGAACTGCCCTCAGCCCATAGAATCTCAGCATTGAGAGACCCACCGCCCCCAACAAAAGGCCAGTGAGTCCAAGCCAGACCTATGAGAACCTCTGCCACAACATTCACCCAAATGCTTGCCCAGCTTGCTCTCAAGGAGGTCCATTCTACTCTGTCATGTTGTCCAGTCCATATCTGCCCCTTGGGAACTCCTACCTACTGCTTCTAATTCTACCCTCCAGGAGTAAACAGAGTGAAGTCTCTTACACATGAGAGCCCTCCAAAGACATTAAGACCTGTCTGTCTCCTCCATATCTATATGCCCCATATTCACCTATGGAACTGAAGCCCTTCCTTCTCCTGACTGCCCCCACAGACGTTCTCAAACACACCAAGGTTCTTCCTCAACTACGACACCCAGAAAAGCACACTCCTCAGACAGCAGAAGAACTAGTGCCTCCTGAACTCAGGACACACAGCCCACAAACGCAGTGGCTTTTTGTGGTTGCCTCATATGGAGCTTGCTTCTACAATAAACACCCACCCCACCATCAGACTAACTGCTGCCTAGTCACACCTTCCCCAAGTTGTACATGGGAAAAGGAACCCAAGCTGAAGATGTCACATTTGTTCTTACTAAATTTCATCTTGCTTCATTTGGTCCAAAGTTTTGGTCAGTTTTAATTTCCTTTTGGGCTCTGATATTCAGTGTCACTAATCGCCCTTGTTGGGGCCATTCCAGGATTGTGGAACCACAATCAAACGCATTCTGCCACGACAGGGAGTCAGGGGGCAAGAGGAGGTGAATGTGGGACTCCTCTGTGCGTCTGACTATTCAACAAATTACAAATCATCTTAACTCAGCTATCATCTAGCTCTGATCCCTATATCTTTTCCACAAGAATAGCCTGAATATTCAAATACTTTCTGAAAATCTAGTCAAGCCATAACAACAGCATTCATCTGATTTAATTACTTTAGTGACCCTGTCAAAAAAGGAAATAACATTAATCTGACATGGCCTTTCCCTGATGGAGGGATTCTGGGTTCTTTGCACTTAGATTTTCATTCACCATTCTTTTAACAAGACAGTGTAGAATTCTGCCAGGAATTGAAGTCAAGGTCACTGGCCTACAGTTCTCCAGTCCCAGGCCTTTCCTTTTTTGAGTACTGGGACAAGATCTGCCCACTTTTAGTCCCATGGTACCTCTCCCATTTCCCAAAAACTTAAAGGCTGTTGGATGGAGGCTCAGAACGTCATGAGCTATGGTGACTGGAACTTATCGTGGAGACCTGATAAGTGTTCTCTTACCATCCTCATCTGGGATATTAATCCCCTAACTACCATCTTTGTTTTGTCTCCTTAAGTCCAAAGCTCATTGTCCTTTGCAGAGGAAGTGTCCTGGTTGTTCACTTCTCTTATCTCTTCTACCCTGAGCACCAATCAAACTCCCCTTGGATCCATCTTTCTTCTCCCAGTGGAGATTGAAAATCCAACCTTTGTTCTCAGCTTTCCTTGCTAGCCTCAGTTCATCCTGAATTCTATCACTCCTGATTCAACTCTTACAGGACTGTGCCCTGTTTTGTACTCACCCTCAAGTACATGCCCTGGCTTCCATGATCTCTACATCTTTTCGGGGGGAATGAGGAGGGGACAGATGAAGGGGGAGGTTTTGTATTTAAGTTTTATTGATGCCTTGTTTTTACTTCATAGTCACTTCTCTGGTGCCCCAGTCCCCACACCATACCCAAATCTTGTAACAAAGAAAAAGTAAAGTGGGGAAAAAACAACCTGACCGAGTGACCTTATTTGAAAGAATGCGCTATACTACTCATCCCATGGTCCCCCACCTCTATAAGACCCAGACTGGTGATCAGACTATGGCATCCGTGCAAGAGTGGCTCTATTACATGATGGCACTCAATATGGATTTGTTCTCCTGAATTGGTTCATGAATTCACTTGACAACATTCATAAAGGTCCTCTATGTTTCTCTGAATTTTTCAGTTTTTTTTTCTGGCATAATTGTACTTCTTTGCCTGCCAAGATATGTTTAGCTATTCCCCCAACAAGTAGGTGTATACTCTGCTTCCAACAGACTATCAAAATCTCTTGTTCTGGTCCATCTAAGGCGTTTTTGTGTCTATCTTTTAAATGTTTAAGTTGATGGGTTCCCTGCACAGTCACATAGGTCTCTCTTGATGACTACTTCTGTTTTGAATAAGAAATAGTTCTCTTGACAGATTTGGAATTTGTTAAGAGCCCCGTACTATCTTCCTTGGCTGATATCCCCTCTAAAATTTTAGCGCACAGAATTCTAATAATACATCCTCTGAACTTTTTAAAACCAGCTCCCCACAAAGTCTAGGCTTCTTTCCTTCTCTATCACAAATTCTAAAATATCCCATTTGCTCTTCAGATTCCTACCCTTTCCATCCCACCCACCAAGTCCTCCTAGTTGGTGAGAAGTAGATCTTCTGTCTTTGAAAGCAGAAAATTATCATTAAGACGAATCAAGAAATCATCCCAAATATATAAAATGAGGGAGTTGGACTAGATCATCTCTAAAGGCTCTTCCAGCTCTAAATTCTGTGATCCATCAATTATGTCTTTCCAATATTAAAGACTGAAGAGCAACTTCAGATACATCCTCACTCTACTCTTACCTATTATGCCAAAGGAATAAAAAGAAAGCTGTTTTCCTAAAAGATCCATGCTCTTCTGCAGTGGTGTCTTCGGAGCCTTTGTGAACAAGAAGAGCAAAGGAAACCATCAAGATTAGGCTTCTCAAACATCATCTTAGTGTAAGTAAATTAAAATATTCTCATTTTTAAGACTCACTGAAGATTACAGAAAAGATAAAATGAAAAACAATGTGAAAGCACTAGGATAAATCAAAGTTACTATAACAATTAAAAATTGAACATATATATGTTTCACATGTGGGAAACACCTTGAACACTGCAGGTGCTCAACAAGGTCTTCCTGAATGGAGGAATACCCAAATATTCAGATTAGGCTTCTCCACAAGCTTCCCACTGAATTCACTAAAAATTCTGTCTGTGACATAATGGTTTCTACCAAAATGAAAACCTCATACTGGATAGTTGGCACAATGGAGAGTTAAAAGCACCAACTACGACTGTCTGCTGACCAGAATACAAAATGAGGCCACCATCTAGAGAAACAGCCTGTTGTAGGGATCTGTAATGTCAGGTAAGTTTAGAAACAAAGAACATATGACAGAACTGGTCAGTCACGAGGAAATGGAAGCATCTGATAAAAGATTTTGGTTTGGTTGGGTTTAAAGTAGCAGTTAAACAAATATTTTTTCCAGACAATAGGCAGAGAGGAATCAGACAAATTGTCATCAGGCCTTTGAAAAGTTTAGCAGCAAATTAAGTAATGAGTTCTACAGAAGAGGATAGGATTAAAAAACACAGATGGCCCTAAGAACAAAGGAATCACAGCGAAACTAAGAACTTCAGTTAAGTGAGAACCAAGACATACATTCAGAGGCAGAGTAAGGTTAATGGAAATAAACTAACACTGTCTAATCTGAGCTAGAACTACGGAAGAGTTGGCTAATCTTTATTTTGTAAACTGGCAAATTTAATTGAAGAATATACTTTTATGGGGAAATATTTTGTGTGAATTATTCATAATTTGAAATTATAATTTCAAAGACTTGAAAATGAGATGTCAAATGAATGATAAGCACTCCAAACCAGAAAGACACTTTGGAAAACTACTCATGTGTAACTGAGTTTTGCTTATCATATAAATATATTTCTTTAAATAACAAGAATCATTTTTTAAAAAATATTGTGGCAATCACTTCATTAATAATGTACCAATCCATACTTTAACAGATTTTTCTCCACAGGAATACTGATGACAAGGTCAGGGGAAAGAAAAACCTAAGAAAAGCCAAGCACAGCCAAGTTTTGGAGGCTAGCCAGAGAGATGGGGAAGTTCTCTCTGACGGCCCATTTTTCTGAAATTTGACCTTTTCAGGACATGCTTAGAAGAACACAGGGATGCAAATGCGTAGTCCTATCAAACTTGGCAGAAGATACTAAGGCTACTGAGGCCAAAGCTGTTAGGTCCTTTCTAAGAACAATGTTCCAAAGATCGGTGTTGGACCCTAAATGTGTTTCATTCGTTACCTTCTCTGGGAGAAAAATAACATTCTGAACATTATCAGCAGTGTCCACACCGATCATTCCCCAGGTGAATTTCTCAGGTTATCAGGCCAGGGGTGATAAGAGATGACCCACATAAAACCACTGATTTGCAAAGGACCAAGGGCTCCGACTCTTGTTCCACCGGCTCCTTCAGCTCCATTTTCCCTTCAGTACAGGCAGACTCAAGAACCTCCCGTCTACCTCTGCCTCTCAGGAGCCTGCAACTGCTCCCCCAAAGCCCAAGTGCTACCTCTCTCTCTCTGCTGAGGTTCAATTGCTTCCCCTCAGAGCAAGGGCAAACTTCCTCTGCCTCAGTTTTTCATTTCTTTATTTTGTATCCACATGTGCTTATAGTTTTCCCTGAACATCAGCTGTGCAGCACCTAGCATGCACTTGGCACTTCCTAAGTGCTTACTGAGCAATAGAAAAGTACTCACTTCTTCTGCTTGCATCATTTTAAAAACTTCACCAAATTCAGAATTTTCTCCTGTTCCAATGACAATTCCCTAAGGGAGAAAAAAAAAACAAAAAAAGTTTAAAAAGTATTGACATTTAGCTTTTTCCTTTCAAACAAAGTGAAAGACAAAGAATTTCAAACTGTGCTGAAAAAAATTAAAATAGTAACTGCAACAGCTGTTGATAGCAAGCACAATGATGACTATTTAGACTCCAGCAGTCTTGCAGCACTGGTATACTGGGAGCTTCTAACTGTACCTCTAACAGTGTGTCTGTAACAAGGAATGGGACAGCGATAAACAGGCCATCCCTTTCAGGGAGAGGAGGTGTGGTAGCAAGTGTAATGTAAGGTAAACTGCAAAATGTCCCATCAAGCCTTATCATGACCTCTCAATTGCTGCATTAGCCTGGAATAAGTCACATCTATCTTTCAAAAAGAATGAAGAAAAAGGCTGCTTTTTGTTTTTTAAAGTTTTCAATCTTTAAACTAAATAGGTAGAATTTGCTTAAAGAAATTTTTGTTTTTTAAAAAATTACCTTCGCCTTCCCACACCTGACCAATGTCCCCATGAAAGCAATGTTACTTCTCGAGGTGAGATCTCCATTGGTAGCTGCGGGCTGAGGTGTTGTCAATTTAGAACAGGGGGTCGTCTCTCCTGTCAGACTGGATTCATCAATTGAAAGATCCACAGCCTTTGAGAATGAAAATGTACTGAGTTAAAGGCTTAATGCTTTTTTACAATGCACTGTGAGCTTGTGCTCTCAAAACCTAGAATATCAAAGTCTCTTGACCTCTCCCTTAGGGATGACTTTTAATGTGAGCAAGTGGTACAATATGAGCTAAGAATAACACAAGGGGAAAAAGGCCCATTTAGTTACGATTATAACAAAATTCATAGGGGAGAAGATTGTTAGGCCTTTAATCCTAATTCTACAAAGTAGCCTCTTAGTACTTTGATTAATATTTGGTTTTATATATATATAAATTAGAAACTTATTAAGATTTCTCTATATTTTGACTAAACTACAAGCCAGATCTCTTCATTTGTTCAGTTTTTCCTTAATCATTCAGTTATTTTATTTCTGTTAAATGTTTACAATAGTGGAATATTGAGGATTACAGAAGCTTTTGCTGCTGTTTTGTTGTTCAGTCATGTCCAACCTTCCATGACCCCAGCTGGGCTTTTCTTGGCAGAGATACTGCAGCTGTTTGCCTTTTTCTTCTCCAGCTCATTTTACAAATGAGAAAACTGAAGCAAAGAGATTTAAGTGACTTTTCCAGGGTCACATGGTTAGCAAATATCTGAGACTGAATTTGAATTTATTGAAGACGAATCTTCCTGATTTCAAGATCAGTGGTCTATCCACCTACCTGCCCATTAATCAGAAGTACATCCCCCAAATGAAGTTAACTCAACAAAAGCTTAGAAACACGTAATATTATAAAATAGAGTATCACAAAGATTAGTTCAAACAATAAAGGAGAGGAGACAAGGCTTTCATTAATTAACAATCATCATTCACACCAAGCCAGTGGGTTTTCTCTTGCCAGAAGCCTTCCTGAACATACTGGATGACCACTTGCTGGTTCTACTGTAGAGGAGACTCCTACATAGTTAGATGCTGGCCTAGCAGGACAGCTCTGCATTTGGACGATTTGCTGTGAAACATGAGGCTTCCTTTGATTTCCTTTGACCCTAAAACTGTCAAGAATAAATACTGGCAGCGACAGAATATGTTAAGGTTGTACACAGAGCTACGTGACAGAAGGGCACTGGGTATTTTCAAGGCTTTGTTCATTAGGATCTTTCTGAGGAAACAAGCTGGTGTATTTGTTTTATGCAATTCCTAATGTAGCAAGAAAGTGTAAAGAAAAACCAAAATATTAATCCAGTAAGATGGAAATAGTTCCATAAATACTCTGTGCAACAAGACAAAGATTTTCAACACTTTCCCCTAAAGCTCTCACTTTTCTTTCTTTGTTGTTGTACTTTTTCTTTTATGCAAGGCAATCAGGATTAAGTGATTTGCCCAGGGTCAACAGGAGCCTCAAGTATCTGAGGTGACCTTTAAACTCACATCCTCCTGATTCCAGGGCTGGTACTCTGTCTATGGGCCCTCTAGGTGGCCCCTAAAGCTCTCACTTTTCTTTTCACATCTGTCCAAATCATCTTTCCAAGGCACAGCTGTAGCCATTCCACTGCCCATTTCAAAACCTTCCCTGGCTCTCTGCAGGATAAAATGCCAGCCCCTAAGACGGACACTCATTTATGGTCCTGTCCAACCTGACTCCAGCCTTATTCTACCATACACTCCTTTACCCCACTATCTTTCTCAGAAGTCGTCCTGTACTCAGGGACCTCATGCACACAGCAGTTTCCCAGGATGCAATTGTGAACTCCTTCCTCATCAATGCCTATTGACATTCTTTTCCTTAGGCAGTTCAGATAATGGCTTCCAGGAAGCTTTCCCCAAAATGAAACATCTGACTTTGCAATTTTCCATAGTGTTTAGAGGCTATTTGGTGCCATTTTAACTTGTCTATGTTTACTGTCGCCCCTAGCAGACCACGTACTTCCTGAGGGCCATGACTGTCATTTTCATCTTTGCATCCTCAAAGCCTAACAGAGCACCTTGCACACAGTGAATGCTTTGTGCATGGGTTGAATTGGAGGTGTATATGTATCACATACATGTGTACACATACATATATGTACACATACACATGTGAAATAAATGCATAAAGCAGATCTTTTAAAAATGCCTAGCACCTCTTTTTCTCAGATACAAAGGAAAAGTCTATTTTTCCCTTTAAAAGCTATTTTTGAAATATATTTTTTTGTTACATTTAAAGAGCCACTATCAATATTTTAGGACATGTGAGTTCTTTTCCCTTTCCCCTGATCACCTTGGGAAACAGATCTAATAGTGGCAGCCCTTTTCTAAGTTGTTACAAATAGTGTCAGTCCATACAAAGATCCAGAATATTTGTGGGATGGATAAATTACACAGATTATCAAGTACTTTTGTCTTTAAGGAACAGAACATAAATGGTTCAGCCACAGCAAAGTCAGAACCACAAAAACAATCCCCTGCTTTAAAAAATAAATGAGAAAAAATACCATGTTTTTGATCAGTCCTAGACAAAAAACAACATGCTCCCTTGCTTTTGATTCTCAGGACAGTAGTGATTTCTCAAGTGCAAGAATAATCAAAGTCCAAAGCCGAGCTGTCTTCAGTAATAATCCATTCCACAGAAACATCATCCCAAACACCCGTAAGGGGAAGAACAAGGAAGAAGAGGGAGCTAGCTTGAGGACCTATCTAAAGGTAAAGGAGTCCATGCAGTCCATTATATATACCTTATCTGACTTTGCAAGATCTTCATACAAGCATATGTAGATTGGTTCTGCATGACAATGCTTGTTAAAAAGGGGTGTGTGTGTATATATGTGCGTGTGTGTGTGTGGTGTGTGTGCATGTGTGTGTGTGTATGTGTGTGTGTGTACCCATGTGTTCAATGACAGTGAGGGGAGGCAGTGGCAGGAGGGTCGAGGAGTTAAGAATAAGATGACCAAAGAAGAAATGAGAAAGTGCACCACGGAAGCATTTTGTAAAATGCCCAGAACAGGGATGGGGAACCTGTGGCCTGGAGGACAGAGGAGTATGGATTGACTCAGAGGGCTGCACTTGAGGACCTCCAGGGCCACCCGTGTCCTCAAGGCCACAGATTCCCTGACCATGGTCCAGGACACCTGTAGAAGTAGTATATCTTTGCCAGCAGCATGGTGTTACACTGGATTAAGTATCTTTCCAGTGCCAGCTCTGCTCCACCATTGGTTTGTGTTTTCACATAGAATCCTCTTTTTCTGAACTACTCTGCATGTCCTCTTTTCTAGATGTTCATGAAATTCAGAACAAAATGATTTCTACAAATACAACCAAAGAAGCTCACATGTACTTTTATAATTATGGAAAACTCTATGGCATAGAGAATTTAAATAAAAATGAAAACTCAAGGATTTGATGCACAACCGCAGAGAAAAGAACACACCATGATGTGTGCATGACTTTGGTGGCCCGTCCAGCGGCATCTACTCAGCTCATGCTCTGAGAGAGTGAGTTTTGTTAACAAGACTGATGAAATACTTATGACCAACAAGCAAGTGAGGAGAAGTGAGTGAAAGGAGCCAGCAAAAAATGACCCAAACATACACATGCAGAAAGAATAGTCACGAGCGGAGGACACAGGCCACAAAGATCAATTAGGTCCCAGCATGGATCAGAAGCCTTGTCCAGAAGAGAGAGCTCACATTGTAGCTTGGAGAACTGGCAGATAATGGACATCCTTCTAGCTGGAAAGGTACCAAGTATTTTTAAGGAGTTACATGGAAATGATCCGCATCCTCTGGAAAGTCCATCCAAGAACTGGCATCTCTCTGAGTTAAGTACATTGCCCAGCCCAAGATGGTTAAAAAGGGCAGAAAAGCCAGTATCTAAAGCCAATATTCACAAGCCTTTTTGGGATATGTTTTCAGTGGTTATTAGAAATACCAGTTTCCTAAAATGAAAGGATTCAAGTTTATAATCATTTATCTTTGCTGTGCTAAAAATAGGTCAATTAAAAACTGTTATCATAATTCAAATTCTCAGTTACAATTATAAGCAATACAAGGCAACAGCAGAAAGAACCTGAGTGGGGTCAGGGGGACCTGGGTGTATATCTTGCCTTGTTAAAAGTACAGATTTGCAAGATAAGATGCTTCATATTTATATACCTGGCACATATCCCAGAGCTTGGCTGATAGTAAGTGCTTAAAAAATGTATATTCATTCATTCATTTGTGTAGAATGCACCCTAAAGAGATCTACGAACCTGTTTATGAAAACCCAAAGGAGGTGCCTTCACCTCAGAGGCAGACTGACAGTCTGAGTGCTGTTGTGAGAAAAGAGAGAACTCCATCTCTTGCTGCTTCCCCAAGCTCACTGGGAAGGCTCCCAAGGCCTGCACTGCTGCCCCAAGAAGAACTTCTTTCAAAGCAGCACAAGGGAAAAAGCCATGCAAAAGAGAAACCTCGATGCACATCATGAGCTTGTGCTCCTGGCACAGCCCAACACCAAGCCCAGAGCTGGCACCTTGACACAATGGGAGCACCAGGAGAAAAGACTCATCTGAGGAACATGGGTCAAAAGACAGAAGACAGTCACTGTGGATGAGCACTTCTACTTTTAAAAACTTCAACGACAACATTGCAAAGCTCTCTAATTCAGCTTTCTCAATGTGCTCATCAGAAGTAAAAGGCAACAGTTCTCAAAGGATTGCCCCCAGTCCCCAGCCAGACTAGACAAGAGAGCCATCTTTAACCTCAAATAATCCTCTTAAAACTTGCCAGGTTCACTAGAATGAATAAAATTGAAGTAAGAACAACAGGTACTTAACAACCTGTGTAAACATTCATACACACCTATAATAAATATGTGAAGACAACTATTTTTACTCTCCCCCAAAAAATAATCCAGTATTTATTTTCTCCACACTTAGAGGTGTTACAGGCTGCCTCCCCTGACATAAGCACCAAGGGCAAGGCCAGATCACTTCTGTCGGTGCGGCTCTGAGGCCCAGTACATTCCAGACCTTTATTAAGGGTCTGATGTTTCTGCAGACTCCTGTTTGTGATTCTCAATAGCAACAAAATTCTCCACTTCCTTAACATGTCAATATTTGTCTATTCCTCAATCACTGGTAATTCTTGTTTCAAGTTCTTTATTGTTACATGCAGAACAGCTAGAGCTAAAAGAATCTTTTATCAACGAAGTACTTTCCCCCTCTGCTTCTGAACTTTTTTCACTTTTTCAAACACCTTTGAAGATATTCAAAAAAAGGGGGCATTACAAGGTCAAAAAGAATGATAATTTTTTACAACTCCAAAAGAAATTACTGGCAGCAATGGAAACTGGTAAAAATACCACAACCAACCTCACATGTGCTACCCACTAGATTTTATGGTTTTCATTTATTTTTGCTAATTTAATGAATATGAACTAGTACAGGTCAGATGACGTGTGTGTGTGAAATTGTCTATCACTGGGGCCCGAGCATTGATTACCCTTTACAGACTTTGACCACCAAAGTCCATGTACACTAGAATCAAGATTTTCTCAGTCAACTTTAATGGAAATATTCTACTATTACCCCAACCTACTTTTAACTTAGTTTTATCACTTTTTTATGTGTGTTTTTAAAAATCAGATCTGACAACCCTGTTAAAGGTTTCTTGACCAGTTAATTATCTTCTTCAGCTGAGAAAAGTTAAATTTTCTCCTTTTGTCTTTTAAATAAATGTTTTTTGGTCCCAAATAGTTAAAATGAACTTTCAATTGTTTGCCGAGTAACCTCACTAGGATATAATAATGCCCTCACATAATCAGACTATTTCATGGAAAAATAATCTAAGTCATTCCTACTTGAGAAAAGGGAAATTTTTCCCCAAGACCGGACAGGCCCCAGCCTCCTGGAGGCAGCTTCTTTCCACACTTCCCCCAACATGGGCAAGTCCTTCTCCCTCCATGCCAAGAATTTGGTTTCCCTACAAGGAGACAAAGTCATCCCTGAGACATGATTCGCTCTGGTTTCCCTGACATAGCAACCTGGTCCTCTAAAAAAAAAAAAAAATCCCAGACACCAAGAGCCTAGGCCTCTCAGACTTAATGGACTGCCTGTGACCATACAAGCAACCAGAACGATAACCCACTGATCAGATAGTGAGGGAGGCTTAGTGCCATCGCTTCTGTGTTGCACATCCTCACTCTGTGAGGGTGAAGTAAACCTACTTTCTGTCAGTTGTGAGGGTCTCATTTTGTAGCAGGGCCCAATGTTTCCCTAGGCAAGTGAGTCCCCATGTTGTCCACCTCCAAAAAGAGGATCCCACCGTGGCCTGTGAGCCTGTTGGTGACCTCAGCCAGGAGGTGGCTGGGAACTTCCTTGTCTGAAGCTCACTACCATGCCCTTTAACAAAATAGTCTGGAATTACACAAGTTAAAGTCACACTCAATGGCCTGGAGCTTTGTAGACTCTTCTATTTGTTAAAAATGGAGGAAACATTTGCATGTTTCCCATCTCCCCATCCTGTGGTATCTCTGAAGCCAGAGTCTTCAAGAGCTCCCACACAAACATGAGGCACAGACACCCTCCAAGATGGCAAAGCTCAGCCCCAGAACTCACACCCTAGACAACAGATTGCACTGGGAAAATGGGGTTCTAGCAGGGTTTTTGCCATGTGTTTCCTTAGAGAACACAGGAACTTATACCTCAGTTTCTTACTCTAGGACACCTAGGTTCAAATCCAGGCTCAGACATTTACTAGCAGTGTGACCCTGGGCATGCCCTTTCCCCTCTGCCTGCCTCAGTTTCCTCATCTGTACAAGTTAGGCCAATAATAGTACTTGTTGCCTGCCAGGGTTTCTATCAAGACCAAGGAGATAACTTATATGAGATGCTTTGCACACCTTCAAGTGCTCTTACTATTGATGTCATCATTCAAACTCTATAGTGTCTTCAGCAAGGTTACACTTGTTTGCCATCATTTCTGTGTAAAACCGTCGTGAAGTGGGATAAGACCCTTCGGTGGCAACAACTAGTAAAAGTACAGCTATCCAATAAGCACAGAAACTTGCCAACAGAACACTTTATAAAAGAGGGATAAGGCACTGGGCACATCCTAGGTAGCAGAATTATGACAATGATGTAAAAAAGAAAAGAATCAGGACTAGTCTCCACAATGACTCCCCCACTGATGTTATGTATGTTATGTAATGTCCAACATTACAAATAAAATTTAAAAATACAACTCAAACCATCTGTTGCCAATCCCCCTCCTCTAGAACATGTTCTATTTCAACCTTCACTAACTATATCATACTTCTGCTAAATGTTTTTGCAAACAACTTTGTTTTCTCTAACCAAGCAAAACACCTGGATGGCAAGAATCAATTAGCATTCCAATTTCCAATGAGCTCCAGGCACAAGAAGTGAAATACTATGTTTACAAGACAAAAAGCTCAGGTTATGAGGGGACAAAACAGAAGAGAATGAGGGTAGGGAGAAGGATTGGACTCTCTGAAACATGTGATACGTTCATATTTAAACAGAAACATTAAAATCTGAGACATTCCAAAAGTCTTAGTGTGGTTTTCAGCTTACCAAAAACTAGCACTGTGGGCAGAGGGCTGGTCCTGGAGTCAGGAAGACTCGAAAACATTCGAGCTGTGGAATTTATTCCTGCCAAGGAAGCCCCTTCACCTCAGTACTCCTGGCAACTCTCTAAGACCTGTTTGTTGTTGCTGTTTAATTATTTTTCAGTCATGTCTGATTCTTCGTGACCCATTTGGGGCTTTCTTGGCAAAGATACTGGAGTGATTGGTCATTTCCTTCTCTGGTTTCTTTTACAGATGAGGAAACTGAGGCAAACAGGATTAAGTGACTTGTCCAGTCCCACACCTAGTGAGTGTCTGAGGCCAGACTTGAACTCATGAAGATGAGTCTTCCTGATTCCAAGGCCGTTGCTCTATCCGCTGTGCCACCTACTTGTCCTCTAAGACCTTAAGTCACAGTAAGTTGTGATCTGCACTGATGGATGAACTTTCAACACTGTGTGTATTGAATATTTAACATCTTACTCCTCAAAAAAAATTTTTTTTAATCTAATAATTAAAATATATTCCAAGTTAAATACAATTTTTAGTTATTCCACTCAATTTTTACAAAGAAATCCATATTTTGTTATATTGCCTTTTTATGTGAGACATCATCATTTCACCAGGAAGAAAGGAGTGAGTAAATGGAAGGAAACCAGCCTATATGAACAGGTCAAGGAAGGAAAAGGAACAAAATGAAATTAATCCAGCAAAACATTAACATAAGAAAAAATTAAATCAAGACTGGCAAGTACATCTATCAGATGCTTCATTATTTAGAACCAACAAACTAAAGCAAAACAATTAACATCAGTGTTAAAACCCATGAATTGACTTGCAAAAAGATGATATTTGTTTCAGGTTTAAACTTCTTTCCTATGTAGAGTTGAAAAAGTCTTTTCCAGACTTCCCCAGTCTACAGGAATATCCCCTATCAGGTTGCACAGAAATTTAAATTTATTACAACGTCCCCAACTACTTACATGTGACCCACATGTGGCATTCCTAAGACGGAGATCAGCACTCACACTTCAATGTAAAATGGTTCACATTTTTATGCCTACAACTATCACTTTCTTCTCACTTTGAATCTATATTGCTAGATTGTTTCCCTTGCCACAGAAGGTTACCATACATACCTCAAACAAACGTAGGTCAGCAGGGACTCTGTCTCCCACAGATAGACAAACTGTATCCCCTGGAACCAGATCTCGCGCAAGTGTATGTTCCAACCGCCCTTCTCGCACACTATAATTAAAAACATAATTAAGCCAGAACTGAGAGGGCGCTGGTCATTTTAAAAGAAATCTCCGCAAGATGAGACAAAAGCCATTGTGACCATTACTACTGTGATTTATCACCTATTAGAAATAAGAGTAAGGATACATTCCTTGCTATTGATCACTAAGATGGTTCATATGACAGGAAATAATTTTAAGAATTGAAACACCTAAAATGTGAAAATAAAAACTGAGAATTAGAAAAACTTTGTCTTCCGTGGCAGAAATTATAGTTGGGGCATGACAATATTTTAAGACGCTCTAAAGTAAGTGAAAACATCTAAGTTCAATATTAAGTACATGGTTTCAAAAATTCCACATTTTTGTGTAGTAAATATAACATTTTCCCCCAAGCTGAATCAATACTTTCTATATTACTAGATAAGCCTAGATCCATGACAAATTCATTCTAAAGAGAAACTCTTGACCTTTATTTTAAAAGGGAAGAAAGAAACACTGACATCAGAAAGAAGTCTTACCAATGACATTCCGGGGGTACAAGTTTACTCAATTCCTCAAGTGATTTTTCAGAACGATACTCCTGTTAAAATGAGAAATACAAATCAAAAGATGAAAGATTCCTCTTCACACAGAGTCTGAGTCTTGGTTTCCTCATGTGAAATATACCATCTAACCATCAGGATGTTGTGGGGGCCAAAAACGTAATGGATACACTCATACGACCAAACGGTCAAGCACAATGTAAATTTACCTTGTGTCATGTAAAAAACCCACAAAGTAATCACCAACAGTCTACTAGAAAGACTTTCATCTGTCCGTCACTACAGTGAAAATCTCTCTCAAATCTACACACTCCTTTCTCTAAGGGCATCTATTTTCTAAAGAAGCCTGTGAAAAAGACTAAATTACCGTAAATTACAGTTAGCTTTAATAACCTTATTGTCTGTCATTCAATTTGAGCAAAACTACAAAGATGAGTATTTTCTAACTTAAATTATTTGAGAAAATTAAGAATACTAATCAGTAAGTCCAGACATTTTAAGCTGTTAAGAATCATCACAATGGAGACTCAATTTAAATAATATTCAGGTCAGGGTTGAATGGAGATGGGCAGCAGAAATAAATGCTGGCATGCTAGCATCATTATAAGGATCTGAAGATGCTACAAATTTAATTTTCCTCACAAGATCACAAAGAAAGAACATAGGCTCATTAAATGAGAACAAACCTTCAATTGGTTTTCCCTAGTCTCCCATACAATCAAACTGAGGGAAGGGAGGAATCTCAGGCCCTGGCTCGGAAGAAGCAGAGCTTCCTTTCACTTCTAGCTGGAGAGGGTGTCCAAGCCATCCCCTCCGTGCATGTGCTCTCCCATGCCATTCGTGTCACCCCTCTATGAGCCTATGGGTCACAGGTCCCACACAGGCACTTAATGCTCCATGAACTGACACAGTAAGTCAGGCCAGGAATCACTCTATTATCAAAATTGGCTGGTTCAGCCTGACTCTGAGCCCAAAGTGCAGACCATGTGGAAAAATGACCTAGAGAGAGCTAAACCAATTCCTAGTACAAAGGGTCTCCAAGGTACGTGAGGCTGAGTGTAGACATGCCAATTACCTAGGACCCAAGATCTTGTACCTTTACCCCAAAATAAGGCCAGGAGACACAAATGTCCTCACTCCTAGATCCTAATCATGGAAACTAAGGAATTATACAATCATATTGCTCTCTTCAAACCTTCCCTTACTTGAATGACACCCACACTTCTACACTAACGTATCTATTTATAGCTTTCTAGATGATAAAGTATAAACAGGAACAAATGCTGGGTGTCATTCTCCAAACCCAACATAGCCTATCAAGAGTTCATGTGAAGGGAAAACAGGAACCATCATCGTTTCACAACACTGTGATGGAGGACACCCTCCCCCCCACCATATGGTGGCCTAACAACATAAAGTCCTCAATCACAACTGAAAAAGAAACATAATAAACTACGCAATGACACATAACAAGCAAAGGCTCTGACCCCCTGTCCTGATGACTACTTATCTATGGAAAAGGAACCCTTGCAGCCTCGTCTAAATTGTTACCCCAGCCCTACAATTTTGGCTAAAGAGGCTTCTTTCACAACTGCACCATTATGTGGTCACCTCCCCTTGTCTTATTCCCATAACAGATACTTGCAGCTGCATGCAAGAATTCCCTCAGAACCCCCTTTTTCTGCCTTCTTCTGTCCCTTCCTCTCCTGTGAAAGGTATTCTTCAGATCTCCTAAGTAGCTACAGAACATGGAAATGCGCCTCCAAGTAGAGAAATGGAATCTGGACCCTAGAAGTTGATGCTATCAGTAGCATTCCTGAGCTTGCTAATCCAAATCTGGGCTTTCAGATGACCACCTACCATCTGACCCACAGTCACTGAACCCCTGCTGACAGGGATGCCTAGAGAAAACTCCCTGACAGCATCATTCAGAACCATGCCATGGGAAGAGTTAGCAGCTCTCAAGGGGGCCTGGAAGACTACCATTCACCCTGGCACAGCCCTGTGGACCATAGCATGGACACCCCCAGACGTCATGGCCTGGATAGTGTAACCCACTGGTATTTGAAACTCTATCCTGTCTGGAACACAAACTCATAAGACTCACTTTAGCCAGCACCTGAAATGCTCCCACCCCATCCCATTCATCGTGCAGCCATCTCTTCCTCTGGGAATAATAATTAAATCAGTGTTACAATTACTGCCAACACTAAGAGAGACTATCTCATTTGCATTTTTAAAAAGTTGTGACCCTCCCCCACTGACCAGGACACAATTCACACACCATGCACTAAACAGATGCTTTTCAGTCACTACTCATCCATTCTGAAATAGCAACAGTCTCTCTCAGGCTATCAATGATGCCACACAGAAGCACCCCCCCAGATACACCATCACCACCATTTTTAGAAAGTACAAGAATCCACCAACAGACTCAGACACAACTGAACACAATCTTTCCATGACATTTTCAGGTTCCTTACTAAACACCAAATAAATAACGATGTAACATAAAACGGTCCACTCCAAAATCGACATAATGTACACAAACCAAACTCTCCCTCCTCCACCCTGTTTCAAAATCAGAATTCTAGAACAACAAAGGCCCTTTCACAAAATGAAACTTACTAAGGAAAAGTCAACGACACAAAAATAAGTATTTCAATAAATGAAAAGCCCTATTTTATTAAGGTTCAGGTATCAAATTCTAATTTTAATATCAACTAAATCTGACCATGGGAAATTTTAAAATGCACTTATAATTAAGCATTTGCTTAATATGTTCTATATATTAATGGAGACTAAATCCTTTCAACTAGGTCATATTCACTGGAATATGGAATGCTACAGGTATGCTGGATACGTCCATACATGTAATGGGGCACTATTAAAGACTTGTTAATTAACAAGTATTTCTGGGAAAAAGGCCAGTCAGCACAAAAGCAGAGAGATGGGAGTGCCTGCTCCATGTGTAGGAGCACTGCAAAGGCAGCTGGGCCGGCCCAGGGATGTCAAGTCCAGACAGACACCAGCACACCAAACCACATATAAGGATCCCTGTGGGCCAAACAATGACTTAGAAAACCACGTATTTGCATTATCAGTATTTTACTCTGCTTTTGTTTTACGTTGTTAACTATTTCCCAAATCTGGTTTGGGTCAGAGGGTTATGGGTTGTCTGCTCTCCAGCAGACAATCTGGAAAGGCAGGTCAGGCTTTAAAATAAAGGGCTTTAAAAGCCAAAGAATAAAGTTTCTACTTGATCCTAGAGACAATGAGTTTCTTGAGAAGAGGAACAAAGTGGTATGATCTTTGCTTAAGAAAAATAAAAATCACTTTGAAAGCCATGTGGAGGACCTAACTGCAGCTGGAGCCTCTGGGAGTCAAAGGCCACATCAAGGTTACAAGTCCAGAAGGCTGAAGGATGGGGGTGTACTCAGCAGACAGAGAAGTGTCTAGAAGAAGTGAAAGTTGAGTTCTGTTCTGGACATGTTGAGTCTGAGATCCCTAAAGGACAAGTGACTTACAATGTCTGGTGGTTCTGTGGGTGACGTGGGACAGAAGTTCAAGACCAAACACATAGTTCTGCAAGTCATGTATAAAGACATAATAGCTAATGAGGTACACAAAACAGGGTACAGAGAAAAGCGGGACTGGGACAGAGCCTTGGAGTGACGAACCAACAGGAGGAATCAGACACATGCATAAGACAGGAGCCAGGACAGAAGACGGTCACGAAAACCCCCATCAAAGAGTATCTATGAGAGCGTAGTGAGCAGTAACAGAGGCAGCAGAGGTCAGAAAAGGATCGGGGCTGAGAAAAGACTCCAAGGATGTGGAGTCTCAGAAATCCTGATGAACTCTGGGGCGAGCTGCTTCCATGGTTAAGGCCAGGTGTCAGACTGCCAGGAGGTAACAGCTCACAGCATCTCTCTTCTCAGTGAAGTATATGGTGACATTCAGAAAACATGAGAGAAGAACAACAGCTGTCTCACTCCAGCAAGGACACGTCAGATGATGCTGCAGGAGGGAAAGTCAATCACCCCAACTCCACACCCTCCTCCACAAGCAGGAGCAGAAAAGGCAAGGAGTAGAACTGGGGGCTGGCAAGGCATGGGCAACAAAAGAGCAAAGGGGGAAGGGACTGGCAAGGGGAAAACGATGCGGATTGAACTTCCAGACTCCAGGGTCAAGACTGAGAAGAAGAGTCACGATTGACACTTATATAGCACCTTAAGGTCTGCAAAGGGTTTTGCATACAAATAGTGTGCCCCCAAAATCTTAGTGTAGCTTTAGGCTACTAAGGGACACCCTGTATCATCTCAGTCAATCTTTACAACAACCCCGAGATGAGGAAATGGAGGTGAGAAGAGGTTAACTCATTCGCCCAGTCATAAATCTAGCAAGTGTCTGAAAGGAAATTCAAACACACATCTTTCTGACTCCAAGTCTATCATCTCTAAGGAGGCAAATAAAACTCAGGTAATGGCCCATGAGAGCAATGAGAGATGGGGGGATCATAGTGCAGAGTGAGGATGAGCAAAAGTCTCCAGGGGATCAGGCATCAGAGGAAGAAAAGCTGTTTTTGTCCCTGACAAGAGACTACACGGGTAATGACAAAATGATCTTGGTTTGGTCATTTCTGTGCGTGCCTGAGGTGGAGTAAAGAGAATGTGGAAGGCTTAATAACAGAGGTGAGGGAATCTCAGGGAGCAGGAACAGGGACACTGACATCACCCAGGATGAGGAAGAAGTAGGAGAGCAGAGACCCAAGAACAAAAAGAGAAGGAGCTGAGCACTGACTCACGGCAGCTGCCATGGCCCTGACTGGGCAGGGCACTTTAACAGAGTGAACTGCAAAGAGGAAGTTGTTCCATGGTGGCTTTTCTCTATCTCTACCAAAAGGAGCAAACTCAGGTACAACTGTGTACCTCCTCAGAGGTGAGTGACCCCTCTGAAGGATGCATGGTTGGAAATGCTTCGACGCTCTGACTGCTGTGGACATAAGACCTCCACTTCTCCTGAGGGGCAGTGACTGTGCCTTTCGTTACAAGGGCTATGCTGAGAAGCCACCACTGTCAGTTGCTGTAGCCTGTTCTGTGGGAGCTAAGCAGACTATAAGTACGTGGAATTCTAAGAAGGTTATTAATGAGCCTCACAGGCAGGCCAGGTCTAACGATCTGATTTTGATTGGTTTTTCATATCACATTGTGATGAAGTATAGAACAATTCACAAAGAAGTGAAACCAGCAACGCAAGCCATAAGATTGATGAAGAGTTATACAAAAGATGAACTACTCACATGTCAAATTTTCAATCAACCAGAATAAAATTTAAGATCCACAGAAGAGCATGCAATTGAGGTGCAGATGAATGAGCTCGCAACCTCCTAACATCCCAGTTCAGTGATTCAATATTTGTGCATATTACGACATTTAGGCAAGAAAACAAACACCACTCTCAATCACAGGCTCTGAGCCTTTGTTCATCAATATTTAGGTATTATTAGATGTGAAGGCACAAGGCAATATTCTTCCAAGCTAAACTCAGATAAAACTTAGTTTACATTTGTTTACATCTATGCTCATCAATAAAAATAGAAAATCTTGGCATTTTTATTTCTGCATTATTAGACCAACTCAAAAAGCAGGGAGGCCGCTCTTCAAAACTGCACACGAAGCTTGTGTTTCATATCCTACTTCACTGGGAACTGTTCTTTGATCAGATCAGAACATCCCACTGCTGGAGTAGGGAGAGTAACAGTCCCCTGGGTGATCAGAAGCAGCTTAGGTTTTAAAACAGGAACTGAGTAAATAAGTGTACCACTCTACTAAATGGATTAGCCATTATCCTTTTAGTCACAGAAATCTATAGAATTTTCTCCAAGCAATTTCTTCATAAATACCCACTGATTTCTACCTTCCCTACTGGCTTTTTCCAATTGACTTAACTCTGTACAAAATGAAAAGTAACACAATTATGGAAGTTCTAAGACATGATCAGATAAGGAAAAAGAATTTTTAAAATATACAGCTATATTTCTGGGCTTTTACTACTGTATGATTTTGTTTTATATATTTTAAAAAACTCAGTGTGTGGTTACTCAGATAAAAACAGAGATTCAAGACAATTCCAAAAGTCTCACCATGAAAAATGCTATCGTCTTCCAGAGAGAGAACTAATGAACTCTGAGCACAAACTGAAATATAATGTTTTTTGTTTTCTTTATTTCTTTATTTACTTTTTTTTGCTTTTTTTGGTGATGCAGTTAATATGGAAATATGTTTTGCATGATTTCACATGTATAATTGATATTCTCAGTGTAATAGGAGTGGTGGGAGGGAAAGAATCTGAAACTCAAAATTTAAAAGGAATGTTAAAAATAAAGAAATTAACTAAGTTAACAAATAAACTTTATTGTTTCATTCCATTTGCTGTACTACTTGTCTCCTGAACCGTTTATCCCTCACTCATCTTAAAGGGAGCCACAGAATGAAGCATCTTTTCCCACCTCATGCCACATTTATCAAAGCTGATGGAAACACCCGTTTTCAAGCTGCTTACCTGAACAAAGGCCACTGTAACAACAATAAGTATTGCCTAAAAAAAAACAACATAAAAGTAGTTAAGTCTTTTCAGAAGGAAAGTCCCCCTCAATGAAGTATCAACATTTCCCATCTCTTCAATTCAGTGCTCATCCATGTGACTTCACTGGTGGAGGCACTTTCCAGGTGAGGAAGTTACCTCTTCCAAGGCATGTCTGCATCTCTGAGTCCTAGAGGCCCAGGGCGCTCAGGGCCTCAGTGACTTGCTAAGGGTCTTCCTGGCATTTATAAAATAACAAATAAAAGGCTTTGCTCATGGATGCAGTCATCTTGAAAATCACTATCCAGAATGAGGCTTTCCTGTCCCATGGAAAATTAGACATTTCCCATGTGACTAGGGAGCAGAAGGGACACTTTACAGAAGCTGGGGAGGGAGCAGCATGTCTGCCTTGTCTGCCCAGCCAAATCTGGTTTTGTCTCCAAAGTTAGGCTGTGGTCTTCAGTGAAGGTGTCCAACCCCAGGGTTTCACTAGCAAGCTCAGCTCTGATAGTGAATCATTCACAAAACTACTGTTCCTATCAAGAGATGGAGTCAATTGCACCTTATTTGCACATTTGACAAAAGAAGTAAGGCCAAGTTACATTCAAACAATTTATAGAGTTAGTTTTCTAAAGTCAATAAACTTCATCTAATGCACCTTTTTCATGTAAGATTTCTTCTCATAGAGATATCCCTCATTTTTTTGAATCATTAGTATAAGAAGAACACTTTAGATATTTCAGTCTTATAAATGGGGTCAAGGGCTAAAACTCTGCATTTAATTTAAGGGTAAAGGGGCAAGAAAACAACTAAGAAGTCACTAATTACTTAAAAGTCAAGTGACTAGTCCCTATTAGAAAATCAACCAGGGTAAATAAGTTGCAGAGAAATAAAACAACTTTACAATGCAAATTACAGCTTTGAAAAAATATATTTTTAACTTAGCAATAGTCAGGCCTTTATCTCATAGTCATACAAAATGAAATCTACAACAGAGTGCTAAAAATGGTTCATTCTTAAAGTGGAACAATAATGTGGTTTAAAAGCATACACTTTCAATCTATGACTAATATGATACTCAAAATCTAGCACATATAAAATAAGACTTTACATTAAAAAATATTTTGAACTCTTGAGTAGGTTGTTATTACGAAGAATAAGAGAATCTGTACACTAATTTCCTTAATCCACGGAACAATATTAAGCAAGAAACATGTCTAAATTCAAGCATAATCAAAATGAAAAACCAGACTTTTTCTTCCGCACAGCTTCCCATTCCCCAAACTCTTCTAATTCTTACCACAGTGATGCTGACGGCGTCATCAAACTGGTGCATTAACACGCTGATGACTGCAGACGCCAGAAGCAGCATGATGAGGGGATTCTTAAACTGAAAGTAAAAGTAAAACTATTAGCAGCTGAGCGATAGTCAATAAGAACAAGGTTCTTCTGGAATAACAGATTCCCACCTCAGAAAACATTCTAAGAGGAAACAAGCAGATCCACCACCAAGGCCCATTTTGTGAATCGTTTCTGTTTTGAGCAGAAGTCTTATACAATATTAAGTGTATTCACTCAGAATCTGTTACTCCAAATAAATAAAAGCTATCTCTAGCAGGGAAATATCCAAGCTGGCACTCAAACATAGCCGTTAGCCTTCCCTCCAGATACCAAGCAGTACTTCTAGGGAGCCAGGCTAGTGAAAGGGCTGAGAAAGAACTGAATCAATTGTGAAATTACAGGGATGGTGCTGGAGCTCTTATGAAGTTTTCCCAGAGGACAAAGCAGGAGAAAAAAGCAGAAGGGTTTTGACTGAACACCTGCAAGAACTTCCAGATGATGAGGATTGGAGAGGTCAGTCTCACACACAATCCCCCACACAGCCCTTCCTTAGTATCTCTGTGCATGGCCTGCAGGCACTGGGGCAATGGAGCACACAAGAGGAAGGACAGAAGGGATTCCTGCAGTATTATAGATAGGATACATCATCTGTTGTCACTAAAGATTTCTAAGGTGAGAACAATTTTAAGGTCACAGTCCTTTGCCTGTGCCTGGCATCGGAAGCACTCCACAACCTAGCACCTGCATTTCAAGGATTGTCATTCTCCTTCACACACTCTATATTCCATCCAAATTTTATTACTGTTTCCTAAAACATACCCCTTTCTGTTGAATTTCTAACCATCCTTAGAAGGCACCTCAGACCCTGCCTGCCTGGGCCAGGAGACCAGAAGTAGAGAGCCTTGCTTCACACTTCTCCACTGACCAAGCAATTATACTGTGTGTGAAGTCAGCTGTATTTTCCTTTATTCTGCTATTAGACTGTGGGCCCCCAAGGAAACTGGGCCTGTATCTTAGCTAAACTTTCTACCTTCCTCGGGGGCCTAGCAGAAGGCACTTGAAGGATGGGGGCTGACTCTGGCCCAGTAAGGTACAAAATCGAGGTGTCAAGACCAGGGCGCTTAGTCACCTCCTACATCCTTTTCCTGCCACTCAAGAGACCAGGGTGGTTGGTAAGTCAAGTTCAGTTTTCCCATTAAGCAAACCTTTTCCATTAACTGTAGGTAAATACACTATCAAATCAAGATATTTATCAGTCAAATGAAATTATCTGCTATGATAAATTATGAAGAAAGTTTGTCATCTTTTTTAATATATTAAGAAAAATTTAAATGTTCCCTTCAAAACTAACTCTACTAGTCAAAAATTTGTACAGAACCTTGGTACTGCGCCCTCTAACTCACATTATCAGGCAGACAAATTAATAAGAAAAGTCTTTTAGACACAGGGACAAAGGATCTGCTAAAGACAGTCCATTCCCCTTGTTTAATGGCTATGATGATCCTACAAGGAATCACCAATCACATACAATATCCCAACTCATCTTCATTTACATTTTCCATCTACTATGTGAAAACGCCCATCTGAAATGACTGCTCTCGGTAGGAGAATTTGAAGATTCAACTCAACAATTCTCTTGCAACAAAAATCAACAACACCAGCACCACGTACTATGAAGAGAAAAACTCAAAACTAAGATATAATGAGTGCGGCTGACCATGTCTGCAGGGGTTACAGGGAGGAGAGGTTTGAAAGCAAAGGAAGAAGAGTCTTACCTGAGAAATATACTTCTTCCACAGTGGCTCATCTTCACTGATATCAAACTCATTCCACCCATGGAAAGCTCGCCTGTGACACACTTCACATTTGTTTAGGCCATTCTGAAGGTCAGCCTATTGGATTGTGCAGGGTAAACTGTTATTATAAAGTCTAACATCATGTTATTAGGCTCTGTTATTCCTCAATGAAGGAAGAGAAATGACAGAAGTCAATGACAAGCTCTGTAAAAAGGAGGTTACTAGCTTGTAAATTCTTTGTAAAATCTTTTTCCTAAAACTGACAGGAAAAACTGAATATTCTCTAAACCACCAAGGCCAAGTTCATAGACTTTTTTCTTTGTAGGATCAACCACAAACACTAAAGTGAACAGAGATCTCCACCACTGGAAAGAAGAAAGCTTTCATCACCAGCAAATAGTACACGTTTCCCGACTTAATCTATAGAAAATCTAAAATGAGCTGGATCTTGGGACTTGAAGAGAGTCACATTCCTCACATCCTGTCATTAATTCTCATGACTTAATATCACTCTCAACAACAACAAAACTAAAGAAGCAGCTGCAACCCAAAAGTAAGTAGTTTTTCCTGGTTAAAAGTTCTATGCTCAAACTCATTCTAAATTACAAATCCTAAACTACATTATTACCTTGCTAATTTAGGAGATTTTTAAAATTTGGTGGCTAAATGTCAATCAATAAACATTTACTAAGTGACTACTAAAATACTTCAATTTTTAAAACTAACTTCAATCATCATTTCAGTATACATTAAAGTCCCCTGATACTAAAGAAACAATATTTTCTATGTAAGTTTTAGTGAGGAGAGGTGACAAAAAAGGTTGCTTTAGTAAAAATATAAATAACATCTGTTTTATTATTTTGAGAAAAAATGTTTAAACTTTAAAAGTACCTCTGAACTCCCCTTTTATCCTGCTCTTAGAAATATCATTAAGTCAAAGCAGGATTTTTAAAAAGCAGACTATGTCAAATGATACAAACTGACCTTGTCAATCCATTTTTTAGTAACAACAGTACAATTCACATAATCTTGAGTGAATGTTATCACAGTCTACCTTGTTTCTTTTTAAATAGCCAGAATCCCACTCCATCACTTACTTGAAGAATGCTTACAACTTCATTGACTGGTAATTCACTTGCTTTTTTGGATGTCAATACAGGAATCATTGTCTCATTTTCACCATTTGGTAATTTTTTAAAACGTGCAACCTGAGAAACAAAAAATAAAGTCTAGACATGCAAAAACAACATATATTTCACAACCAATAACAGGTGATGTTGTCTAGAATTTCTACAAATTAAATCCCTACCACTGATCTTCAGTTTTTAGTAAAGAATGATTAACATGCTCAGATTCGACACAGAAAGAAATAGTTTCATTATCTTAATACCTCTTCCTGGAATCATTGCATTAATATTCAAGATTATACATTTCAAAATTCATAGCAGGTGAAAACATACTATGCTCCATAAAAGAATACATTGCACAAGTTAAAAAAAAAAAAGATTCTCCATTATATAGCACTAAAAAATCCATGACAGATGTCTTACCTATCCAATCCTGAGGATTGCTCATAATCTTCCAGCTCATTATCCCCAATGCATGGCTTAAGAGTACACAGGCAAGCTGAATGAAGACGGTTTCTCATTGGAACAACTCCCTGCATTAGTCACAGCACGGCCCACTGCCAGGGCCCCATGCTTACTGGCTGGCCTCCAGGAAGGTTAAGCAGGGCACCAGGAACCTGGGCTCTGAGGCAAGAGCTGCTCTACAGTTTCCTGGGTGTCTCCATGCATCTCGTGTTGCCTTATCTCCCCTTCTAACGCCCCAGTTCCTCAATCTCAAAACTTTCGACCTAGTCTCCAAGGAACAACTGTCACAGACAAGGTCACACCCTGAGTCTCACCATTAACCAGTTCTTCCTGTTTCAATTTCCAAGATCAAAACCTCTGATATGCCTCCATTTGGCCAAAACTTTCTATTATTAGAGCTTTTCCTAGGTCTTGCCCCTGCTAAAATCAGTCTCTGTGCACTCTTGGACCTCCAATCCCTGCCCCACTCCCCCCAACACTTTCTCAAACTCTAATCCTGCCTCTAATTTCACTTTCTTCCCTCTTTAATCTCTGTCCTTGAGTAATCAGCTCAATTACAAAGTTCTCCTCTTCATTCAAACCCCACACATCCTTGTCCTGTCACTAGTTATGACCAGCTGAATCACTTCTATCACCTGCCAAATCGATGCCACTCCTGAAGCCCCACGAGGAATCTGGCTTTTCCAAACCTAACTGAGCGGCAGATTCCTCCGCACATTCACGTTTTTGCCCTTAGGTTCCCCCCTTTGTGTCTTCAAGATCCCAAGCTGATGCCTTGTCACTCCTGGAATGACTTCCCCTTTGGTGTTGTGTTCATGGGATCTTTCCTATCCTTTCTCTGAACACTTTTACATCAGCTCCCTCCAAATTCTAGAAATCATGATGCCCAGATTACCTCGCCTTTTCTCTGTGGCAAACTCAAAATGGGGAGGAATGGTTCTGTTTACCCTCAAAGTTCCCATTATTTCCAAACCAGAAACCAAAGTCCCTCCCTGTTAGCTGGAATCAGTTTCAGTATAGAACTTCCCTCTCTTGATTCCTCTGCATTTTGAAGAATGAAATTATTTTTAAGGAAAAAATCAAGAAGTTATTATTAGCTGCTTGGCTACTGGTGCAAAGAACACTCCCCAAAATCTGTGGAGAAGGAGCCTCCTACTACTACTCTTCAACTGTCCAGAGCAGGAGAAAAACAAGAAAATGAGTTAGGCCAACGAGGTTGGAATTCTAACTACAACACTAAAATTCCTTGCCTGGGTTAATTCCATTTGGGAAACAGAAAAGAAAAAAGAATATATTTGAAACATTATACTTTATATGTAAAAGAAAATAGCATGCACACTTTTTGGGTCTGGTGCAAACAAAAAGTCCATAAAAAAAAAAGGGGGGGATGCCACTTACAGCACCTATCTCAGAGCTGTTTTAAGTATGCGCTGTGTTACAACTATTAAAACACAAATTTCCTAAAGGTCTAGTACTTTTGCCAGTTCTAACAAGTAGTTGAACTTGAAATGTACACAAGATGTGCATATATAAAAATGACACACAAGAAAATAACTAGGATCTACTTACGTAGGTAATAATATTTACATACATATATAACTTCTAAAGATAATTAAATTATATAAGCTTTTACGCATATTAATTTTAATATAGGGAAATCCCTTTATAATTGAGGAAAGACTAATAGCATCTATTTTAATGGCAAATCATTAAACATAACTGGTTTCTAAAGTAAATATTCATTTAGCTTGGAGCATATCTGGTTCAACTGCTGTCCCCACCCCCACTCCCTCATCCACATTTAAAAAAAAAAAGGTCCCTTGTACAAAAGAAAGTGGTTTTTGGCAAACTTACCTCAACATTTTTTCAAAGCTCTTTTTAAAAAAGTAACTTTTATATTTTCCCTACTTGCATCCAAAGAAATGCATCATGATCTTCTAATATTCCTTTATTATAAAGTCTAAAATTCTCACACACACACACACACACACACACACACACACATATTCTGGTTGTAAAATAACTCAGTACTAACAAATGAGTTTAACAAAACCAGAATGGGAGATACTATTATCTCATGGATAACAAAGCATTCAATGTGACCAAGTGATAAATATTTCTATTGTGTTCATCCATCATTGCCGAAGAAGACCATGCCATCAGAGAAATAATGACATGACTTGCACTTGACTTTGTTTTGAGTGAGGGAGGGCTGGAAATATTCCTGTAAAGAGGCAAGTGCAGCTTGTACACTCGGTGAAAAAATATTCCTATGATGTTCACTTAGTATACAAGCTGCACTTGCCTCTGGAATGCCCCAGAACACTGTGGGAAGCACCCACAAGAATCTGGGGGTCAGAATGGGGACTCAGACGGGAGAAGCCGAGAGAATTCTCCATGGTTCTGCTTTGTAGCACAGTCATCTATAACTACAGCGTACTTCCCTTTCATATGCTACGGAGAGGCTGCCTCACAGAACTGTTCACTTTTCATCTGTGTGTTCCCAGCACCTGGCACAAAAAGGTCCTTGTTTGTGCATGTTTGTGGAGTTTAAGGAGGAAGGGATATATCTTAGCCCTAGGAAATAAATCAACTACAAAATGACAAATGTCCTGAAGAGACAAATTATTGATATTCTAATATTTGGGGCAATAAAATCTGGACAACCAAACAGAAAGCTAATACATCAAGACTTGGTATTTTTCCAGAAGATTCTCTCAAAGTAAGTTCACATTAGGAAGCAAGGATATTGCAGGAAAAACAGCTGAGAAATAAGATCATATCTAAGACTAAGGGAAGAACTAGGAGAACAGAAGAATTGGTGAAAATATTCCAAAAGCAAGGTATGAGTAGAGAAATATCAAAGTCAGGGACATTATGAAAGTACATGTCAGTTGTGCTTTTGGAGAGATGGCAAAGCACTTTTGTCTTCTCACTTAAACCTAACAACTCCATGAGGCAGGTATTATCACCCCAAAATTCAGAAGGGAATTGACTTGCCCACTGTCATACCACTCCCTGATAAGGATAAAAGCAGACCCTCTAGCCCAGGTCTTCCCAACTCCAGGTCCTACACTCCACTCCATCCTCTAGGTCCAACGATCAAGAATTAGAAAAGTGAAAGAAAAAAATCAAGATAGAAGAAATCCCCTTCTCCCCATTCCCCTCACACACCTGAGACTTGTCTAAAGAAACTAGATGCTGGAAACGATGTTTTAAAACCATAAAAATCAAAATTTTTTTTAAACAGATGGATTATTTGTTATCTTTTCTAAATCAAGAAAAATTTTCAGAAAGTTCTTCATGTCCTACTTTTCTTTTGGAAAAAATAACCTAAATCTTGAGCAGTTAAGCAGAAAGCATTTAAGAACCCTGCATTGTTGAGCTCTACCCATCCTGCTCCCAATCTCGATATAAAACAGAATGGCAGTATGTTATATGTAATAAACCCTCATTTTTATACTCATCTGTTCAATTTAGATTCCAAAATGAGAAAGGAAAACTGTAATGTCACCTAGTCAATTGGCTCTCCTAAAAATATGGTGCAAACATATTTCTTTACACAGTTTGTTAATCAAAAGGTAGCTGTTTGCTCTCCATAATGCTTCCCTATTCCATATGATAGAGATCAAGTTCTAAGGGTACCAAAAATCAAAGAAGAGGGGCAAGGGAAGAGAGGCTAAAAATTGAAAATCTCAGGAACCAGTTTATTATCTTTTTCTATGGGACTCTAATGAATGGAGAGTGATCCTACTATATAAATGCTACCAAAAATCTGTTACTCTAGCTAAGTAAAATAATCTGAAAAGAAAAGTTCTAAGCAGGCCAGTTTCAGTATATTTGACCATTCAAAAATTATTTATTTGGGAAGGAGTTATAAAAAAAAAATTTGGAAAAAAATGTTTCTATTAAGTATGCAAAAAACAAATCCTTAGCTTTCATTAAAAATTCAGCCATATGAAGGAAAAAGGTTTTTATCAGTTGAAAACTAATGGATCAAGCAACTACCACATTAATAAGAACTATAATAGGAAGTTTCATAAGTTTTAACCCCTCCTAAACTTAAACATGAACGGAAAGATTTCAAGGTATGAGGATTATTTGGTCATTTCCCCCCACTTGTTCTATTATTCCCTTTTTTAATCCCCCAAATAAAGGTGTCATCAGAAAAAAAAATACCCAACTACAGGCTTAACTGAGACTGCAAGGATATGAGTAGGAGTCTGACTGAGATCCAACAAACCAAGAATATGTAACACAATTTTTTATTCCCCCCGGGAAAAACAGGTAAAGTGATTAAGAAAAAAAAAATAATCTAGTGAGAATTATCTAAAGCAGGGTTTCTTATTTTTTCCACATGCAAAGTACATGTGCTTTGCGTTCAAAACCAAGGATGAAGTGAAGCTGCTCAATGCAGCAGAGGCAAATGCTACCAGAACATCTCAGATTCTATATCCATCTGATTTTGGTCCTTTCGAATTCAGAAACCTTTTACTGTTGCACATTTTTCACTAGGTGGACCCACAGTTTAAGAAGCAATGAAAACATTCTAACCCTGTTACATTCACTTGCAACTGTTATTAGAATTAGAATTTACAAACTCAAGTCATTTGAGAACCATTCAGTACAACAAACATAATATATAGGATTATCTCATCTCTTTACATACCTGATGCAGCATCCTTCTCAAAAAGGAAATATCAAGTATGCAGTGTAAGAAATGGAAGAGACTAAAGACAACTCATAGCTTGGTATTCTCTAACCACCCTGCTCCTCAAATTCTTTTTGAATTTCTAGATCCAGTTAAATAACTTTTCAGATCAGGTTGGATAAATTGGAGACCACACTCACCTCTCACTCCATGCCGAAACACCACAGCAAGCTAAACTATCTCTGTCTTTCTCAAGAGAAGTTTGAATTCAGCTTCTGTAAATTATACTCCAAGATTTTACAGCTGTTCCTAAAAAAAAATGCCAAGATTCCACTGCAGCACTGAACCTGATGCAAAAAGCTCTGTTTTGGTTAAATGGGTACAATGTTCCCCCAAAAGTTTGGAAATGGAATAAATATGGAATCAAATATAGCAATAATAATAGCTAACATTTACACAGTATCTATTATATGCCAGGCGCTATACTAAGCGTTTTACTTATTATCTCATTTGACCATCACAACTACTCTGGGAGTTAGGAGCTACTAAGATCTCCATTTTACAGATGAAGAAACTGGGGCAGACATGGGTTTAGCATAGTGACTTGCCCAGGGTCACACAGGTAGTGTCTGAGGCTGTACAAGTGCCACTGTAAAGTAAGAAACTCATCATTTTCAGTCATATGTCAGTAGATCTCTAGTAAGTCACCCATAAGAGACAGGGAGAGCAGTTACATAAATGCACTGGTATTTTAAAATAAGACAGATACACATAAACAGACATTTTTCTTTTTTTTAGTATTTCACCTCAAATTTCTAATTTAGTATATCACATTTGCTTTTCTGTTTGGGGCATGACAAAACAACATCACATCTCCTGCTTTAAAAATCAGTGGGAAGGGGCAGCTAGGTGGCTCAGTGGACACAGTTCAAATCCAGCCTCAGATACTTATTAGCTGTGTGACCCCGGACAAGTCACTTAACCCAACTGCCTCAAAAAAAAAAAGTTAGTGGGAGCATTTATTAGAATTATACCATGTAGCCCAAGGAACCTCTGCATTCAACTAATGTATAATGAACATCAGCTATGTGGTAACAATGTGCTAAGTACCATATGAGACACAAAAACTACAAAATTCTTGTCTCAAGGAAGTTTATGATCTACTTTTAATAATAGTAATATTAAGTTTCAAGACAATGACCCTATCAAATGGACAGTATAAATAGTATTCCTATTTTCAAGATAAGGAAACTGGGAGGTGAGTTTGCTCACAATGACACTGTTAGGACTCAGTCAGAATGTGAACAAATGCAGATTTCCTGATTACAAGGCAGTGCTTGACCTCACGAGAGGTCACCAGAACTACTGAGCCAATCATAGCTTCTTAACTATCCACATTACGTTTGATCAACACATAAGGTCAAAAGCCAGTGATCAAGTACCAAAGAATAACCTCAATGCCAGAAAAGGAGAAATTAGTATGGCACTGCAGAAGAATGAGAAGGCTACATAGAAAGTCTGGGGCAGACTTCAACTAGACCCAGGAAGACAGGGAAGGAATAAACAGAATATACCAAGGAAAAAAATGTGTGTTATCTATTGTAGATCTAACATCTGTGGTCCATCTACATCTACAGATACTTTTATACACACATACACATAATTATATTTTTATATATACATATTATATATATACATTATATACGTATATGTATGTATATACACAGTTTACATATACATATTATATGTATACGTGTATTTTGTGTGTGTGTGTGTGTGTGTGTGTGTGTGTGTGTATGCCCCCAGGTGTTACCTGGTCAGAGCAGAGGGCCACAGGACTCTCCCTGTGCTGCCTTTAGGAAGCATCTTCCCCATGCCACCCAAGCCCTACTAGCCCTTCTGATAACTACATCACTCTCATGATTCATAGTGGACCTACAACTCACTAAATGCAGAGATCTCTTTCACATGAAGTGGAACTTTCCCAATTGTGGATTTGTGAAATTGATTTTTTAAGCAAGGCACAAGATTCTGCATTTATTCCTAATAAATTTCATATTGTCAGATTTAGCCTACAAATCTTTCAGTCCAGGAACAATTTTTTTTTCCAATTTGAACTCTATCATCTAACATATTACCTAACATTTAATTATCTAAAATTATTATTAAAACATTAAACACAGCACAAGAAGCAAAGAAAATGGCAGACACAGAATCCTCAGAGGAACTATATGAACTGATGCAAAGTAAAGCAGGAAGAATTAAAACAATTCATACGATAAATCACCATACTGTCAAAGACTTAAGAAACAGGACCAACAACAGTAGCTAATCAGGCCTCCAAAAGATTGATGATCAATCTTGGCAAAAAGCTGATGAACCAGACATGCATAATGAGACAGAAACCTGATGTGGCCAGCATGTTTATTTCTTTTGCTTTGATTATATTTGTTATGATGAAGGGCTTTTAATCTTTATTTTGTTGGGGGAGAGGGCCAGGAGGTGTGAGTGCAACAACAGTAATAGTAAAAGAAAATTATCCAAAAAAGAGAGCAACAAAACGTTCAGAAATACACACACAAGCAGGTAAGTGCTGGAACTACCATTTTAAATTCAGAATATATGACAACAAAACCCAAGCTGAACATAGAGGAGATTGATGATTTCATATATAGCTGTTCTTTGTGTACAGAAATGTTCATATTTGCTCAAGTTTATCAATTTCATGGTAATAAAAAGGAAGTTTAAAAATAATGACCAATAAGTCTGACATCTATGCTTTCAATGAAATCACTGATAAAAAATGCTTAACAACAGAGGGCTGACCACAGATTCTGGGGACATTTCACTGGGAACATGACAGGATGAATAACTCTCCATTCAGCCAGTTTCCAAACTAACTGTGCTACTGCTAAGCCTACATCTTTCCATTCTGCAAGCAAAAAGGAGGTAGTTTTAAAGCTTGGACAAAATCTAGGAAGACGATCTATCACATTTCCCAGATCTACCTCTTTAGTGACAATGTCGGCCTGGCATGGCCTAGCTGGATCAAGCTGGGCTTGCCTTCTGGGATCACTACTTCCATTTCTGTATGTTCACTAAATTCTTCTTTAATAAAAAAAAATGTTCTAAAATCTTGCCAGGGTAGTTCACGAACTCTTCTGCTTTAAAAACTGGGACATATGCATTCTCCAGCACTACAGTCCTTCTCCAGGTCCCTCCTATCTGACAGTGTTCCAGGAATCATCAAAACTCTATGAAGTAGATACTAAAGTTATCCTCATTTTATGAGTACTGACAGCTAGATTCAAACCGAGGTCTCCCTGAATCCAAGTCTAGCACTCTATCTGCTATACATGGATGCATTTTAGACAAATATTTATTAAAAATGAACCTTAACTTCAGTTGTTTTTTTTCTGCTACTACTCACCTTACCAGATTCTAAACTATGCAGGCTGGATATCTTTAGAAAAGGCATTATTTTTTTCAGACTATTTAGAATCACCAAGTGGTGGTTTAATAGTCTGAAAGGAAAAATTGAATCAACTGCAAACACTTTCATATATGCTCAACCTAAACATTATCAACAGGCCCCCTAAAATTTAAAGTAAAATGGATTCATCCCAAACTCTATCATTTCAGATGCCAAGGACAATGGGTTCAGCCGTGATAATCAGCAAGGCTATCCCGATTCACCAATGACTAGAAGCTACACTGAAACCACATGCCCTGTGCAGTACTCAGCACCTCATCACTCTGGCTACTTCAACAGGGAGGAACTCCTCCATGATGCTGTCCATAGTACTTGAGAGCTGGTTTAGCAGACAATCCTTCACTGGAAGCCAGTGGGTGAGGAGTCATGCTGAAAGAGGGAAGGACTGGCCCAAGGGCAGTCCATCACTAGGCTCCTTTTCAGAGCCTTTCTAATTGGGAGGAACTTGTTGGCAAGATGAACAATCCATGATGAGGGCCCCGCTCTGAGGCTCGCCACCTTGACAAGACAGCCAATGTTTATTCTCTTCGGGCACAGTCCTCTAGAACCTAGCATCACCTCCACACTGTGGTGGGGGGTGGGAAGGGTACGCATTTGTCTAAATAGGAATAACCATACTGCAAACTCATAAGCTCCATCAATATAAAATTCATGAAGTTCAACGAAGAATAGTAGAAAAAATACCTGTCTTTTGGACATTAAAATATAAGTATGTGGAAATCTTTTGTCTGGCCAAGGAAGAGGAATGTATTAGATGGTTGATATTACAAATTGCCATTTAAATCCCCAATAATGCAGGAAGAGATAAGATATAGAAAAAGAAAGTTACAAAACTAATAGACTCTCCTATTATTATAAGCATTCAAAAACCCACTTATCTATTCATTTAATACTCATGTAAAAGAAAATCTATTTTGATGGCTCTGAGATTTTGATAAACATAAGAACTCTTTCCGTAACAGTGTTGTAATTTCTCCATTCCCCTTTATCCAGTAAGACTTGTTCACAGTATTCTGTAAACCTCCAAAGTTGGGCTGCCCAACATGCAGGGGACCCTCCTCTAGATCACTTAACATCACATGGATATTAATGGAAATGTGGATATAGTCAGTATCAGAGTGATTAGGGGATAAGCACACTAGTACACTGTTGGTGGAATTGTGAATCAGTATGATCACTTGTACAAGTACAAAGAAATTTGGAATTATGTTAGTAAAATGACTCAAAATGTCCCCAACCTTTAACCCAGAGATTCTAATACTAGCCTTATATACCAAGGAGGTCACTGATAAGAACAAAGTCCTCATATATACCAAAATATTTATAGCATCCCCAGTTGATAAATGGTCAAAGGATATGAACAGGGAGTTTTCAGAGGAAGAAAGCAAAGCTATCTATGGTCATATGAAAACATGCTCTAAATCACTATTGATTAGAGAGAAGAAAATCAAAACATCACACCTATCAGATTGGCTAACATGATAGAACAGGAAGATGATAAATGTTGGAGAAGATGTGGGAGAGTTGGAACACTAATTCATTGTTGGTGGAGCTGTGAGCTGATTCAGCCATTCTGGAGAGAAATTTGGAACTATACCCAAAGGGCTACAAAAATGTGCACACCCTTTGATCCAGCATTATCACTTCTGGGATTTTATCCCCAAGAGATCACAAAAATGGGAAAGGGCCCCAACATGTACCAAAATATTTATAGCAGCTCTCTTTGTGGTGGCCAAAAACTGGAAATCAAAGGGATGCTCATCAACTGGGGAATGGCTGAACAAGTTGTGGTAGATGAATGAACAGGAAGACTTCAGAGATGCCTGGACTTATATGAACTGATGCTGAGAGTAAAAGAAGTAGAACCAGGGGACTTTTGTACACAGCAACAACCATATCATGTGTGAGAGGAATTTTTCTGGTAGACTTAGTACTTCATTGCAATGCACGGACTTAAAAAAACTTCCAATGGACTTGAGGCAAAATACCTTCCACATCCAGAGAAAGAACTATGGAACTGGATCACAGATAAAAGTAGACCATTTTCTTTTATATTATGTTTTATTTTATGGCTTCTCCCATTCATTTTAATTCTTCTATGCAACATGTATTTAATAGGAATCTATGTGTAAAATCTATATAAGATTATACATCATCTCAGGGAGGGAGGGGGGAAGGAGAGAAAGAGGAGTGAGTGGGAGGGAGGGGAAAAAAGTCAAGATATATGGAAGTGATTGTCAAACGCTGAAAACAAAATAAGTGAATTTAAAAAAACATTTCTAACAGCACTTTTTTGTAATAGCAAAGAATTGGTGAAAGTGTGTGTGTGTGTGTGTGTGTGTGTGTGTGTGTGTGTATGTCCCCAGAGACAGTATTTCAGGACTTGTAGCTCTATGTCATTACTGAAGAACAGGGATATTAAGATGGGCCTGTTTTATGAAGAAGCACTGCACGCTTTTCCAAAAACGATTCAGCCCACTCTTCCTCCTTTTTGATCCTGACTCAAATTTACTATCCATAGTTATACTATCCATGATCCTGGCTCACGTTATGTGCACTGATAAACCAAGTCTATGAGTTGTCAGCAACTACATGGTCCTGGCAAAAGACATTTCTCAGCTTAGCTTTTCCTGTGTGAACAGTGACAGTAATAGTAACTCATACTGAGACAGTGCTTCAGAAGTGTAAAGCACTCAACACGTCCTATCACTTGACTACATTTAGCCAAGAGCAATTCTCGGGTGATCATGGGTCAATTAGGAGATTCTGAAATATTCCTGGGCTTGATGTTATCAGCACCATGCCATCTACCAACAGAAACAGGGGTGAGGATGGAGGGCCAACATCTTTAACTAACGTCTTGTCACTTAGCACAGTGTCCCGCACATAGTAAGCACTTAATAAATGTTGACTGATTGACTGACTCTATACCAGACATCTTCCAAGACTGTCTTGCCTAAAACCCCTGGCAAGAAACTATCTGTTTTATGACTCACTTAATAAAGTGGAAAAATTTAATTTATATCTTTCATGGAACCTTGTAGGATTTTAAAATATGCATAGGAAACACCTTGCTGGAAGTGAGCCCTTAAGGGAATACTCTGTTCTATCAAAACCACTTATTTTATAGTTAAAACCAAGCATTGTTTCCTCTATACTTTCAGCTTCAGTATGAATGTAAAGCAATACCATGCTGTAGAAAGAATATCATTTGCCTAAGTTTGCCTACCCCCTTCTCATAACTTCAACAAGAATGCACTTGGAGACTCGGCTCATAAAAATCCTGTCTACCAATTTCAAAGAACGAGATGATGCTCTTAAAATCAACTTCACTGCCCAGGAAATGCTAGTGAATGAGAGCAGGTGTACACATCAGAAGTTATTTAAATTCTCTGGCTAGCTTATGAAAATAACTAGGTCTAAGAATTTTTCCAAGGTATTGGTATTCTCCCTTCTTTCAAATATCTAAAACAATCTATGTAAAGTGGCTTAAATTTTTCTCTCGGGAGTGGGTGGAGCATGGAGAGAGGCTGCCCTCACACCTCCTCTAGATATTCTTGGACTAATCCAGCTGCTCTTTCCATCTGTTTTCTTTAGTTCCATTTCCTCATGCCACAAACCCAGGATTAGTATGTGAAGAGTCCAAAAATCTTCACTGTTCCTGATGATAAAAACAAAACAAAACAAAAAAAAACCTGACATAAAATCATTGCAGATTTTTTCCATTTTTAGTTGATTTGCTGTCTTCCACTCAATTTCATCCTTAAATATCCTCAGGATAATATATATTGAGTCAATCAAAACAAATTTCACCATGGACATCTGCCAAAAGAAATCTAAAGGTCTCATTCTGCACTGAGTCCTCTACCTCTCAATCAGGAGGTGAAGAGCATGTCTCCTCCTTAGTTGTCCGGAACCATGACTGGCATTACACTCATCTGAGTTCCCAATTCTTTCAAATTTGTTTGATTTTTACTACATTATCACTGTATTATAAACTGCTCTTCTACTTCAGTTCACTGCACTCTATATCCGTTCATACAAGTCTTCCCAGGATTCTCTAAAACTTTTTAGTTTTATCCCCTTCATCATTTCTTACTACACAAAAATATCCCATCTTATTTATATGCCATAACTTGTTTAGCCATTCACCAGTTTATAGACACACCTCTAAGATTCCCATTATTTGCCCCCTGAAAAGGAGCTGTATTTTGGAACATCCTCTATTGGAGTTCATTTTGCTTAGGATCAATCTCTCCCTTAACTTTCATTCTCCCTTCTCTTCTTTCTGTCCTATGTCCCTCTTGGATGAAATATGTTTTTATATGCATGTATGTGTATGTATGTGTATTCTTCCCTCCTTAGACCAGCTCATACTAGTTAAGGTTCAAGTATCAACTGCTCCACTCAGTCCTCATTTGTCTACATGTTCACCTGAGCACCCTGATCACAGGAGATTATTTTCTCTAACCTTCCTTTCCCTTCCCTCCCATTGTGTTCCTCCCTCCCCTCTCTTTCCATTCTTCTCTTCAGATCATCAAGACCTAACAAGACCACTACGAGATTCTAACTAGATTCCCTCAAAGCCCCCTAATGATGATAGAATTTAGAGGGGACACGCGGATCATCTGCCCATATTGAAGCGTAAGCAGTTTATCCATGGTTAGTTCTCCGTGACTATTCATTCGAGATTATCTATGTGTTGCTTTTCACTCCTGTATTTAATCTTCAAAGCTTCTCCTCAGTTCTGGTCTTTGGTCAGAATGTTTGGAGGCTCTCTCATTCATTAAAGGTTCATTTTCCTTTCCCCCTTATATTTTGTAAACATATATACATATATTTATATATATGTATATACACATATTATATGCATTCTATATTATTATATATAATTATGTATTATACTTAGTTATACTCAGTTTTTCTGGGTAAGTTATTCTTGATAGCAAGACCCTTTGCCTTGTGGAATGTCTAATACTCCAAGCTCTCCACTCCTTCATAATAGTGGTTGCTAAATGGTATGTAATTGTGACTGTGGCTCCCTGGTACTTGAATTCTTTCTTTCTGAGTGCATGAAGCATTCTTTCTTTGACTTGGAAGCTCCAGATTTTGGCTATGATGCTCTTGAGAGTTTCCATTTGAGAGTTTCATTCAGAAGATGGATTCTTTATATTTCCACTTTGCCCTCTGGTTCTAAGAGATCTGAGCACTTTTCTTTTAAGATTTCTTGAAATAGAATGTCTTGGCATTTTTGGGGGGTCATAGCATTAAGGCAATCCATTGATTCATTTCTTTTCTAGGTCAGTTGTTTTTGCTATGATACCTCACATTTTCTTCCATTTTTGTCAGTCTTTTGACTGTTTTTATATTTCTTGTGTCAAGGAGACATTAGCTACTTTTTAGTCCATTCTAATTTTCAGAAAAATATTTTCTTGAGAAGGTTTTGTACCTCTTGAACCACAGTTTTTCTTTCATAATTTTCTTTTCGTTTTCAAACAGCTTGATTCACACTTCATCTTTTCCACAAATGACAGTTAAGATGTGCTCACAGTGCGTTTTGGTGTTATCTTGGCTTTATGTCTTGAGCATCCCTTTCACCATAACAACTTTTTATGATGGGATTCTTTTTTGTTTGTTCATTTCTCCAACTGACTTCCCGATTTTGGACTTGATGTGAGGACTGGACACAATACACGTCTGAAGGAGTCTGGGCTGATCCTCTTCCTGCTCTCTTGGGATAGTGGATGTTATGTCATACCAAGGTCTCAGGTATAGACAGCTCAGGCTGGGGACCTGGCAAGTATCTGGTGTTCCCAAAGGGAGCTCCCCCTATTCTACAAGTTCTTTATCTGGATCTGAGCAACAGGAGACTGCTTCTGGACTCAGTTCCTGTCAGCCAGCTGGGGAGCTCTGCTAGCTCAGAGTGACAGACTCTAGGCTCCCCTTTGGTATGGAATTCCCATCCCAGCTATTCTTCTGAGGCTTCAGACTGGTAAAGGTGGACCTCAGACCTATCTCTGCTCCTGGGGTTTGAGGACACATGGCTGCTGCTCACTTCCGAACGAGAGTCTTCACCACATCTTCCCCTGTGGGATTCCTATCCTGGAATTCACCTGCCTGGGTCCAGGTCCCTTCTTCAGGACATCAGGGATCTCTGACTCAGAACTAGAGGGTAACAAAGCTGCCAGCTGGCCCCTGTCATTGTGCCCCACAAAGGTACCTCCCAGCACACCAGAGTGCTCCCATCTAGATCCCAGTGCCAGCACATCTGTATCTGCCTATGCCAACTCAGGCTAGAAAAATGATTCACTGTAGTGTTTTCTTGGATTTCTTCATCAAGGTTAGTCTGGTACATTTTCTAGACTTGTCTGAAGGAGTTTGGGAGGAGGAACAGCTCAGTAAACTTCCCGCTGTTTTGCTATCTTGGCTCTGCTCTGTCCTGGACAGTGTTTACATGTGTAATTTCTCAGCATTTCTTGGGCATGTTTTCCTAAGTCCTGAGAAAAATTATCTGAGAAATCAGGAAAGAGGCCTGTAATTTCCTGTGAGAATTAAAATTTATCAACATAGAGATGTTACTAGTTCAAAGAAATCCACTAATGTTAAATCGAAAGGAAGAGCAGGGAATGCACCATGTGGAACTGAAGATTAAGGTCAACATTTACCAGAACTGGGACAGATACATGGAGAAGTAGTATTACTTGTGTGTTCATTGATTTGTTTGATGCTAACAATGAGTCATTCTTGCAAGTAAATATAAATGTTAATAAACAGAATACACTATAAAAATTTTATAAACAAGAAATAGGCTTTGGAATAAAGTCCTTAAATTGGCAATTTTGACACACAATTCTGTATAATGCTGTTGACCCTACTGGGAAATCTGAAGCTTATGTTATGCAAATACTACCCAATAAGGCCTGCTGGCCATTTCCCAGTGTTTGACTATTCAATACAGGCTACACAGGTCTTTGTATATACTACTAAACCTATTATTTCTTATTTACTAAACAAATATGTCAAATATCAATAATAAGCAAAGAATATGAACATTATCAGAAGCATTTTAAGAAAGATAAAGAAAATCAGCTTGTTGCCAGATGTTTTAAATCACTGTTATTATAACACACGATACATTTATATTTTTTTAAAAAACAGAAAATCTGTGGAACTTTTAGTATAACCCAATCACAGAAGAATGATTCATTGTTTATTACTGTGTTTATTCATTATTCTTTGAAAACATGTAACTAAAATGTGTTATGAAAAATAAAAAATAAGTTAATTTCAGGAATCCCCAGGAATTCTTGGGAATTCCATATGCTTATTACCAAATCTCAAAGATTAGCATCTCTAGGGAAACTGGGAAAACTACAGATGGAATGGCAAGTGCAAGAAAAGCACACAGACTAGCTGGAGACTGCCTGAAGAAAAAATGGAAGTGAATAATACCTATGGAAGGCAGGATGGGATCAAGATGTGAAGAGCGCTAAGTGCTGAAGAATAAATATTTGACCCTAGAGATAACAGGGAGCCAGTAGAGCCTGAGTGGGGAGGGTAGACTTGTTGGACCTGTGCTTTACAAAGACTTTGGCACCATGGTGGAAGTTGAAGGCTAAAATACTTTAGGCAACTAACCAAATCACATTTATTAAACATCTACTATTTATTAAGCACTACTATGTACCAAGCTCTGTGTTGGGTGCTGGGGACACAAATACAGCAAATCAATCCCTCCTCACAAGAAACATACATTGTGATAGGGAGACAAGGCAATCTGAGAAGGCTACTGTAACAGTTCAAGCAAGAGGCAACAAGGACCTGACACAACAGCCTCAGAACTTCAGCTCACTTCCAGCCATCCTTCATTGACATTTTCTCAACTGCTGTGAGCCCCGACGGGGTGACCCCTTGGTGGTGTGCAAAGCATCTAAGATATGTAACCATGTAATAGCAGCACAAGCACAACTACACTACCACAAAGGGCAAGAGACACTCTAGGAAGCTACAAATGCTGTCTCAGGTCTCAGGTCTCCCAACAGTGAAGAGATAATAGATAAAATACACTAAAACGTGGATAATGTTCATTTGTGCATTTCTAAGTCAATATGTAGCACAGGGATCCTTATGTATCCATGGCTCCTGTAGCCAAGTCTGACCCCCGTTCTTGAGGCAGTGAAGGGGCACAGAGCACTAGGCTGGGAATCAAGACGATCTGAGTTCAAATGCAGCCTCAGACCCACGTAATGTCCATCACCTGGAGAGAATGGGACACTACAGAGCACAGAAGGAGGACAGGGGAGGGTCATGACAGTGGAAAGAGCAACAATTCAAGGCAAAGGAATCACAATATCCTAAGTCAGCAAGCATTAAAAGCTTACTGCATGCCAGGGGCTACACTAAGGCACCCGAGATACCAAGAAAAGCTAAAGCAGTCTGTGTTCTCAATAGCTGGCATTTACAGACTCTTTAAAGGTTTGCAATGTACTTTACAAAAATAGTACTATCCTCATTTTACAGAGGAGAAAACCAAGGCTTAGTGAGGTTAGGTGACTTGCTTAAGGTCACACATAGCTGGTGAAGGGTCAGAGGCAGCAGCTGAAATCCCTTAGGTCTTCTTGACTCTCAGACCCTGACCTCAGGCCAGCCCCCCTCACCACCAAGGATCCTCAGTTTGTCTGTAAAATGGGAGGGGGGAGGGGTTTTTAAGTGCTCACAAATTCTAAATGATTTAATCCCACAAGGATGTGGGTGGGATGTGCGAACTTCATGAGGATTCCAGGTCACAGCTGAACATGGTCATTGTCTGCACTGTAAATCCTGACAGTATTTTTAAGGAAGCCAGATAGTGAGAAAGGGGTGGTTTATCTTGGATTTAATTAGTCTATAAATATGTGGTGCTGGGACACAATGTGACATGTGGCTGAAAAAAGAGTCACATGGGAAGGAGTAATACAGCTGTCCTGCCTGGGACTCTCCTCCCAGTCCTCACCAGGAGGAGTGGCTGTAGCCCTGGTCACCCTGTCACAGCTGAGTCCCAGGAAGAAGCAATAAGGATATCTGTGATCCAACCCAGCCTGGGCCTTGGGCAGCCTGAATCTTCCCAAGTCTGCTCCTAAGTACCCCGGTCCAGCATAGCAGCATGCTGCGGCCAGGACTGGCCACAGGACAGCATGTGGACTTGGAGCGTGAGGTCTGCTCTAGTGGAACAATGAAATATTGGCTCCCAAATGGCACACTGAGGCAGGCTGTGGTCCTGCAGGGGACAGACTGAGGACTAATAGGCAGAAGGGATGAGGATGCACATCTGGGCTCCACATAAGGAAGAGCGCCCTATAATCAGAGACATTTCCAGAGGGAGAAGATGGTCACCCAAACAACAAGCTGAAGCAGAGGCCGAGGACTTCACAGACATCAGAGGAGATGGGGAGAGGTCTGACTCAACCACCTCTGAATCTAGAACTCAACAAGAGCCCTGCCACAAGGCCAGCATCAAGACCAGGGATACAGGCCTCAGGGGAGCATGGTGCTGGAAGGTAGCCTTGTTAACTGAGGGCCAACTCTCTACTAAAAAGTCAGACGGTGCCACAGCAAAGAACTAGGGAGTAGCAACAGCTATTAAAACTCTAGCCTGAGAAACAGGGACTGGTACACTTGACCTTCATAAGCAAATAAAGTCAGGCTTATCAGTGGATTTTGCTCCTGCTCTCATTTTCAGGAATGAAAAGACTCTCTGAAGAGAGGAAAGGCTTTCCAGATAAATATTTGTTATCTGTTGGCCATCTAGCGATTTCTCTAAAATAAGATGGTTCTATGACTTTTTTCTCAGCAGACTATAAATTGCTAATTGAGTCATCTGAGAGCAGACATGGAAGGAGTATGGCAGAGCACAACACACTCCTCCACCCTTCCCGCTGCCAAGTCTGTCATTTCTCTCTCCACATATCTCTCCCACCTCTACCTATCTCCAAAATAAGGCCACCAGCCCAGCTCAGGATCGCCAGGCTATGACATCAGCCTCCCAGCTGGTCTCCCACAGAAACAGATGGGCTGCAATCTGCATCACCGAAAGGAATAAACACACTGATGAGATCACAAATCCAGGGAAGACTAGAGCCCATTCACAAGGCAAACATTTCCCTGGTTATGAAGATGCATTTCAGGAAGGTCTATCACATTCTATTCATTTAAGGTGAACACCTATTTCTATTTATCAAGGATCAAAGGTCAAAGACTAAGACCAAGTTCCTGACCTCTACTCCACTGAGCATCACACATCACTTTCCCATGCCAGCTCTCCAAAGGGACTGACATATGTACATAAGCAATTCTGACACCAGGCTCTAAAAATGAGCAATTCCACATAAGAGAGAAAGAAAGGATCATTCCTAGCAAGAATTTGAGTAGCACTCACACATAAGCTGCATGTGAGAACCAAGAGGTAAAAATGGGCGGAGGGGGTAGGGCATAGGGCAGCAGGGGGAAACCAATGGGGAAAGAAATGGGGCATATCTTAGAATCCCAAGTTTCCTGCCCAGGTCGACTCAAGGGCCCACTTTGTGAAGCTGTCCCCAGCCCAAGCAGAATGGACCACTGAGTACTCACTTTCCTGACTCCAGCAGTGGCTCTATCACTTAGAGGAGGAAGAGATTGCCATTCTATAGTCTCATTACAGTTGAGTCCAAACCTCTCCACTTTCTCCACAACCATAGGATAAACTATGATAAGAAATGGTTTGCTAAACCCTCAATTGCATCTACATCATTTCCTGGACACAACAAGCAACTCTTATTTACGGAGCAGTTATTCCATGCCAGGAGCCATGTCTGACAAGACAAAAAGAAAAAGAAACAGAAAAACTAACAGGGCGGTTAAGGAAAGGGGGCACTAGCCATTGGAGGACAGGGATAAGAGCAAGGCCCTAGCTGGGAAGGACACACATACCAGGGGCAAGGAAAACCAGTGCAAAAACCCAGGGCCTGGACAGGGGGAAACAATGTGGCTATGACAAAGCACAGTAAGGGGAGTGATGCATACGGAGTCTGGGAGGCAGGTGATGGAGAATTCTGAAAATAGGTAATAGGTTTAAAAAAAACCAAACAAACAAAAAAACCTCTAACATTTACATAGTGCTTATTATGCGCCAGGCACTGTCAGAAAGTGAGGTGTTTACAACTCAAAATTTATCCACAAAGCAGCAGAGAACCACTGGAACCTACCAACTAAGTAGCACAGTCACATGTACTCTTAGGAAAATCCCCTCAGCAGCAACATGAAGGACAGATTGGAGGGGCGGGCAAGTCAATCAAGGGGCCGCTGTAATGATCTAAGTGACAAAGTGAGGAGGGTCTAAACCATGAAAAGGGTCCTGTTCCTGACTTCCTGGACTTCCAAATGGTGCTTGCACTGCTATCTTATCCTGGACCTTGCCTAGGGCCACCTCACCCTATAACATCCTACCATCCCTTTTGCCCTCTTACTTTGATGTACCCCTCCACAAGGCCTATCTCATCTCCTTCCTCCCCTAGTTTCTCCTGGAGTCTCCATTGTGTAAAGGGGGCTTGGCTGGCCTGCTTTCATTTCTTCCTGGTCCTGTTTCTGACTTTCTGGATTTAAAAACCATGTCCTCATATCAGACACCTTCATTCTCCACCATATTCCACTCCTCAGAATCCTGTGTATGCCATCTTTGCCCATTAGAATGTGAGTTCCTTGAGGACAAGAATTGTCTTTCCTTTTTATTACATTTGTGCCCTCTGCCCCAGTCTTGGCAGGGTGCATGTGACAGATGCCTGTTTTGCTCTTTCCTGAGTGCAGGAAAGTGTAAACTTTAAGGGATACCATGGGCTTTCAAACAACAAAATTTGGCAGCTCACTGGATATGTGGGGTAAGGAAGAGATAATACAAGGTAATACAAGGTCATGAACCTGGGGATGGGAAGGATGGTAGTGCCTTCAAGAGAAGCCAGGAATTCTGAAAGAGGGGAGGATTTCGGAGAAAAGAAAATGAGTTGCTTTGTACATGTCTCTAGGACATCCAATCTGAAATATCCAAGAGACAATGAGTGGTATGGAACTGAAGCTCAAGGAAAGGCTGGGGTGGGACACAGAGATGTATGAAAGTGCATCCAGACAATAATTTAACCCCATAAAAGCTTATGAAGTCACCAAGAGCACACACAGAGATAGAACCATTAGAAGGCATGAGATGACAGATAACCAGGAAAGGAGCCTGAGAAAGAAACAGTTGGACCAAAAGAAGCAGAGCCAAGACGATGAAGCGTCACAAAAGGCAAAGAAAGGACTGGAGGAACTGGTCACGTTGAGCTTGAAGAAGAAAAGGGGACAAGACAGCTTGGAGGGCTATCATGCGTGGGAGGGCCAGAGGGCAAAAGCAGGAGCAATAAATGGAAGTGTCCAAGAGGCCAATTTGGGCTGGAGTTCACCAGAGTTTTTCAGGAGCGCTGTCCAGGACTGCTGGTGGGGTAGGAGGGGAGTGAGGTGGGCAGGGTACACTCTCCTGCTTTAAGATCCTGAAGTACAAACGATGACGATAACTAGTTGGTACTACCATGACAATGGAGGTTACTTTCATTTACAGATTAAACCAGACGACTGCGGAGGTCCATTCCAATAATAAGATTGTGATCTGTGTTGCAGGAGTAACCTTTGGATAAACAGTGGACGAACTGAGAAGAGAGAACAGAGCTAAAGAGACAAATTCGGAGGCTGTTAGAACAGTTGAGCAAGAGTAAAAGGACCTGCATCAGCGGTGGCAGTGGAAAGGAGGAAGCAGATGGAAGGAAAGAGAGAATTTGGCCAATGACTGCAAGTGGGGAAAAGGAAAAGGGGAGTCAAAAATGAGTCCAACTTATGGAAGCTGAAGAAGCAGCTCCAGAAATAGAGGAATAAGATGGGGACATTTAAACAAATCTAACGTCTGTTTTGTGGATATGCTGCATCTAGGATGTTAGTAGAAAACCTGCAACTGGAAATTAGAGATCACCTGCTACCCTTGACCATAAAACTACTGTGCAGGAAAAACAGGAACCACAATTATTTTGCAACATCTTGAAATAGAAATCCTCCAACTACCTCGTGGCCTAATAGAAGAAAGTAAAGAGAAATAAAATAGAATTCTGCAAGGACACAAATGGTCTCACCCACTGTTTAACAACTATTTGTTGTCCCTAGATAAAAGACACATATGGTCTGATCAAAATGGTTATCGCAACTCCATAATTTTGCCTAAAAGGACTTTTTCACAATTATAAAAGTATTTATCACCTGCCCTTGAACTGGGAATATCTTCTCATGTTGATACACCCATCAGCTTCATGGCAAATATTTCCCCAGAAGTCCTCCTTTTCTCCCTTGAATGATTCTCCCTTTCTCTGCCCCTCCTTCTCTCACGAAAGATGGTACTTATTGATCCTAAGTTGTTGTGCACTCTAAGGGGGCCTGAACAATTATAAAAACTAAATCTGTACTCCAAGAAGCTGAAGCTGTTGTTCAATAAGCATCCTCAGCTAGCTAATAATTTCTCTACTTTCAGCTGGACCCACAGTCACTGAATCTTTGTCGATAGGTAAGCCTCTCCTAACAAGTCCTATTCCTCTCAGTGAAGAGAATTCCCCAAATATGACTCATCCAGTTCTTCCAAAAGTGGTAACAGTTTTATAAAGCTGTGTCCAAAACTCTCTAATTTCCCCTATGGGCGAGGGCATTCCAGTTTAAGACACACAACTAGCTCTTACCTGAAGGCTGTAAGTCTACAGAAAAGAAAGGAAGTGGCCATTTTTAATACTTACTAGGATTTAAATCATGACTACAGCCCACTCTGAAACTGTGGTATCTGCTCACAGACATTGTTATTACACCTCAGTCTGCTGTTTATCCATATTCCTTGCCCCACCCTTGTTTTCAAACCATCCCCCCTTCCTCACTCTGGCCCCAGGGTCAACCAGTTTAACTATTCATCTTCTCTTGAGTCCTCTGCCCTCTTATGGTGTTGCTGATTGTGCCCTGAGAAGCCTCAACCTTGGCTCACTCCCTTCATCTGCCACCTTCACTTCTACACACATGCTGCTAAACACCCCTAGAGAAAATCATAAAACCACATTAAATGGGTCCATCACAAAACTGTTAGATAACCTAGGTCCTCCCGGCTGCCAGACAATCTTTTCATACCTCCCTAATTAAAGCCTATGGCTTCCTCTTTTCACCTCCCAGCTGGGCATCTTGCCCAAACTGAGGCTATTTATTGAGAGCTCCCCTCCTCACCTCCCACCACCCAGAGGCTTTTTGCCACAATTTCCACTCTGATCCTGCCTCACATGAAGAGAGGGTCCTTTGCCTTTGCCAAGGCAAACTCTAGGTGTAAGTGATCCCATATCATCTTCCCCAGCAGACCGACCCCTCTATTATCCCAGTTCTCCCACTTAGCATCCATCACTCCCCATCTGCTGGCTGCTTCCCCAGTACCCACAAACATGCCTATGTCTCTCCCATGCTTAATCCTCCCCTTCTCCATGTCCATGCACTAGCTATCATCCCCCTCTCTCTCCTCTCTTCTGTGGCTAAGTTCCATGAGAAGGCTGTCCACAACTGGAACTTTCTCACTCCCTACTTTCTTAAATCTTAGCAGTAAGGCTTCTGATCTCCTATAGAATTGAACAGAAACTGCTCTCTACAAAGTCTCTTCAATACTCACCCCTCTTGAGCTCTCTGCAGCCATCAATACTACTAATCTGGCTGATACTGGATACTCTCTTGTCTCTAGGTTTTTAGGACACTGTTCTCTTCTACCTATCTGATCACTCCTTCTCAGTCTCCTTTTCCACATCTTCATCATTAACCTGCAGAATCCTGGGCACTCTTCTCTTCTTCCTCTATACCATTTTACTTGGTGATCCCATCAACTCTCATATTCAATGATCATAACTAAGCGAATGATTTTAAAATCTATTTATCCAGCCATGAATTCTCTGCTGAAATTCAGTCTCCCACAGATATCATAAACTTGATGTCTGAAACAGAACCTCTACTGCAAAAAGCAGCAACCTCACTTTTGACCTCAGTTCTTCCACCTCCGGATGCACTTGTCCCTTGAGGGAAAAGGAAAGTTGGTGAGGAATGCATCTGCAGGTTCAGCCTAGATCTGCCTGACTTCTGCCCTTCAGCAGGAAAAAGAGCAGTGAAGCAGGATCTCTCCTCTCATCATGCACGGATATCCACCCTCCAGGGAGAAGAGGGGTACTACTCCCCACTCAAATAATGAAAATCCTCACACCTGCTCAGACCCTTCACAATCCAGTGACTCTGAACTCCTGCAGATCATCTCCCAAATCCGATGCCCCATCTCCATTACCCAATCCATCATTCCCAACCAAATACCACCCTGCCCTTCCACCGGGCCCAAACTTCCCTCATCCTTCCTCTTCTCCTTTCCCAATCGTAACACTTATTAGCTGTTACTGAAATCTGGCTGCCCCCAAGGACACCGCTTCCCTGAGCACCCATTCTAGCACAGGCTGTACCTCTCCTCATTCTTTCTTGGCTAACTGAGCTAGGTGGGGGAATCAGAGCACTCCATGCTCACCGCTACCACTTCCCAGTTCTCCTTGCACTTCCATCACTCAGTGATCTCTCTTCCATTGAGGCTCACGCCATTCTTTTCCACCACCCAATCAAAATCTTAGCAGCTGCTGTCCCAGACCTCCAGGGCACTCTCTTTCCTTCCTCCATGAGCTCAGTATATGATTCACATTCTTCTCTCCTCACACAGGAAACCTCCACACACACACTGACACTCCCTCAAACCCCAACCACTCGGTCCCCCGACTTATTCACTCCATCCCACCTCAACCACACACAAGTATGCGCCAACCCCCACAAATGTGCCACCTCCATGTCTAAAAACCCCCAAAACCCTTATCCAAACAAAAATCTGTTGGCTTTTCACTTCTCCCTTGGCTTTGCCTTACAAAAACCTGCTACATTGTGATCTCCAGTCTCTTTACCCCTCAACTCTCTCCCTGACCATCTAACCTGCACTAGTCACTCTCTCTTCTTCTTCCCATCCTGACCTCTTCAGGAACAAATTCAACTCTACACTGCCCTCCTTTCTTGAACCCTATCCCCTTCACATCACAACTAAGCCCTACTAAGGCCTACCAAATCTGGGACTCCCACACTCACAATCTTTGCTCCTATACATGTACCCCAGAAAGAAGGTGGAGAAAATCACACGACCGTTCCAACTAGGGTCCAGTAAAAATTTACATTACACAACCTCTCAACTGGGCCCTCACTGCTGCTGGGCAATCTTATTATACCGCTCTTTATACTCTCCTCAGTGACTCCTCCATACCTCTTTTCATCCCTCCTCAAACCTTCCATGACTCCCTCTCTTACCATTCTCCTAGCTGAGATCCTTGCCTCATATTTAAAGAAAAAAAATTGAGGCCATTAGCCTTGGGGCCCTCTCTTCTCCCCTCATCCTCATTACCTATTACTCAGATGCCTTCTGTCTCTAGCTCCTTCTTCATCCCTGTCTCACATGAGGTAGCCCTACTTCTTACCAAGGCTACCCACCCCCAGCTGTTTGAGCAATCCAATTTCATCTCGTCCCCTCCAAGAGACTGCCCCTTCTTTAGTCCCTACTGTCTCACTTGTTTTCAATTGCTCCCTCTCTACTGGCTCATTCCCTACCGCCTACAAACATGCTCATGCCTCCCCCATTATCAGTAATAAGTGATTACCCCAAACCCAGCTCACCCTATGGTTAACTGTACACATATAACTAACTAGGCCCTTGCACACCAACACAGGTCAGTGAAGAGCTAGTTAGCTTCCTGAAGCTAGTTTTGTTAAAGGTTCTGAGTACAAATTAGGAAACACATCTTTCCAAAGTCTGCTGAGTGAAAGAAGCTAGTGCAGAGAATAGAGTGCAAAATAGGTCCCTTCATCAGCAAATGAAACCATTTTAGAGAGACTTGACAAGCAAATCTGGGAAAGGAGTCTCACTGAGAAAGTGCCAAGGACTGCAACACCAGGAAGTTCCGGGAGTCTCCAGAAGTGACTCTGAAAGAGCATTCTGATCCTGACTTCAAAGCAAATGACGTTGACTGCTGAACTCAGAAAGTTCTCTGAGATGGTAGGAATCCTCAACTGTGTCTTTATGGACTTAAAATGGAACTATACTGAACTGTTCTGGTTACAAAGCAGTAAACCTTTCTGATTGTTTTATTAGTTTCAAACTAGAAAGTGGTACAATGATGCCACAAAAATATGTCAAATTGTAATTTCAGGAATCTTCTGACACAGAACACCTGAACACCTGTGCACCTGGTTGGTACTCACAGTCTCAGGAAAATCACTGAGCAACTAGGAAGGGGGAAGAAAGGAAGCAGTTGTTTCTCAGGCCGACCCTCCCCAGAGTTCCCAGGCTTTAAGGCCTGGCCCTGGATAACCTGCAGCTGAACTCCTCTGGTCAAGCTGGCCTGCTCACTGTTCCTCACTCTTCTCCCTTCCTCTGCAGCTTTTTATTTGCACATGCTCTCCTGTGCCCTCTATCCTCAGTGATGAAACCCTTTCTCCAACCCCCAGCTCAACTACTACCTCTTAACCTTCCAGCTAAAAATGCTCCCTCTTTCCTCCATTGGTACTCAGGACAGTCTGGCTTCTCCTTTGCAATTTAATCTCCCCCTGATGTACCTCCAGCAAGGGTAGCTAGGTAGTGCAGTGGATAGAGCACCAGTGCAGGGGTCAGGAAGGACCTGAGTTCAAATCTCACCTCAGACACTTGACACTCACTAGCTGAGTGACCTTGGGCAAGTCAACCCCAACTGCCTCACCCTGGGTCATCTCCAGTCACCCTGATTCAGATGACTGTGGAGAAGTGAGGCTGGTGACCTGCACAGCCCTCCCTCACTCAAAAAAAAAAAAATAAAACAAAGTCAAGTGCAAGTCATGCCATTATTTCTCTGATGGCATGGTCTTCTTCAGCAATGAAGGATGAATATATATAATCTCCCCCTGCAAGACAGGGAAGCTGTTCTCCTAGACTATCAACACCTGTAGGGCAAGGGAGGGACCTAGTGCGCAGTCTGGCCTAGGCCTGTATAGCGTAATCTGATCCTGATACAACTGTGATTTCATTGTGGATATTCACATAGACACTGGTCAACTCAGTTTTTACTTCAGTAGTAACTATTACCAGCACATGGCACAAAGGAGCATAACACATTTAGAGGCTATTTGTTCAAGTTCTTCATTGTTCAGATGAGGAAAATGAGGCCCAAAAAGATGGGTGACTTACCCCTCCCCATGGAAGACACTCGATGACCACAATCTCCCCACCTCAGTGCAGTCACTAAGTCCATGGCTCCCACTTGTCCCTCTCCAGTCCCATACTCACAGCCAGTCTAAAGCCTCTAGGGCCTAAATGACTGCCCCGGCACACAAGACTGTTAGACAGACCCTATCTCGGAAGCCTGGACTCGGTGTTTTCTATCAGTGGCTACATTGACGAAATCAGAAACCACAGGCCCAGGTGCCCTCAGGAAAGAAAGGTCAGACCGTTTTACTGTTACTGACGGTATGAAATACACGCGGCTTGGTTTTTATTTCCAGCAAAAAAAGTAAATTCAGACTTACTTAAGTTACTCTGTGGAAATCTAGAGTGGGCAAGGACCTTGGAAATGATCAAGTCCAGCTGACTTATTGCTTTTACAACATAACAAATCATAATCTTGCCTGAGTATCTCCAGTAATTGGGAATGCACAACTAGCGAAGAAGCATGTTCCATTTTTGGAGAGCTCTATTAGGAAGCTAATTTTTAGCGGGTTAACACCTACCCCTCCTCCTGACCTCTAACCACCAGTGGACTTGCTTCTAGTCTTTGAAAATTAACTTGACAGGCTAGAACATCGGGTCAAATTTAATAAGATAAAACACAACAGGGATAATGTGAAGTTTTACAGTTGGATGCAAAGTCTGATACAAGGTAGGGGAGGCATGGTTAAACATCTGGAAGACTGATATTTGATAGACTCTAAGTTTACCAACGATGAATCGAGGGTACGATATGGGAGCCACAGAAGTTCATGCAAGGTTGGGCAGCACTATCAGAGGGACAGCGTCCACTAGGAAGGGAAGGTAAAGATAGTCCTGTTCTGTTCAGATCATGTCTGGAGTGTTTCAGTTCCGACCTTAGTATTTTAGGAACAACACTGATAAGCCAGAGTAAAGATTTTTAATCTTTTTGTGTCACAGGTTCCTTTGCTAATCTAGTAATGATTCCTCAGAATAATGTTGCCAAATATATACAATACATAGGATTACAAAGAAAATCCATTATATTTAAATTTAGTTACCAAAATATTTTCATAAACTGGTTCACAGACCCCAGTTGAAGAACTCCTCCCCTAGGGCATGCCTAAAGGACAGCAGCTGGTATCCTGACAGACATGGAGGGCAGGCTATATGAGGGTCAAATGAAGAAGCTGATGACAGAAGACAATCCTCAGAAGTGTGGGGGCGTGACAGCTACTTTCAACCATATGAATGGCAGTTAACATTTCCTCCTAGGCCCCAGGAGGTAAGACTAGGCTAAATGGACTGGAAGTCACAGTCTTAATGTTAGGGAAGACTTCTGAGCAATTACAGCTTTCTAAAGTAAGAATTAAGCACCTCAAGAAATCATTCAGTCGTGTGTGACTCTATGACTCCATTGAGGGTTTTCTTGGCAAAGATACTGGAGTGGTTTGCCATTTCCTTCTCCAGTTCATTTTATAGATGAGGAAACTGAGGCAAACAGGGTGAAGTGACTGGTCCAGGGTCTGAATTTGAACTCACAAAGATGAGTGTTCCCAGCTCTAGGACCAGTGCTCTGTGCACTGCACCACCGAGCTACCCCAGAAAATAGCAGATCTCTGCAATAGCGGACAAATGACCACTTTATGATCCTGCAGAAGGGATTCTTTTTTCTAGGTGAACAGGACGGCCTTCCAGGTCCCTTCAAACTCTGAAATTCTTTGAATCTAAAGCTAAACAGAGTAAGTTTATTCCTATTCCTAAAAACCACAGTTTTCAAATATTCAAAGCACTGTCACATCCCACGCATTCAATCTCCTTTTCTTGAGCTCCTTCAATCATTCTTCACATGACAGGGTTTCAGCTTCCCTAACCAAGGGCCACTATCTTCTTCGGGACATGCTTCAAGCTTGCTGATTGACCTTTTAAAACATGGCAGCATCAAAAACAACATTCAGGGTAATTTTATCACTGCAGAGCAAAATTTTTTCCCCTTCCTCTACATGCTATGCTTTTATTACTGTAGTATAAGAAAGTGTTAGGTTGGGGGATGTTTTGGCAAATGTTTGTTGGTTGTAGTTGTTCAGTCTGTAGTCAATGCAAACCCTTGGTTCTTTTTCACACAACAGATTAGGCACAGTCTTCTTCCCACCGTGTACCATGCTGATTTTTCTTATCCTAAGTATGGAAGAAACATTGATCACTATTAAATTCCACTGTCAGAATCAACCTATCTTTCCAGACCACATGGAATTGTGAAACCCAATTCTATCATCCAGCAACTTCAATTTCTCTCCAAGCTTATTACAAATTTGTTAATTATATACTCTTTATGTCTTCATTGGGGCAGCTAGGTGGCATAGTGAATAGAGTGCTAGGCTTGGTGTCAGGAAGACCTAAGTCCAAATCCGGCCACAGATATTTACTAGCTGTGTGACCCTGCGCAAATGTTTTTAATCTGTTTGCCTCAGTTTCCTCATCTGTAAAATGAACTGGAGAAGCAAATGGCAAACCACTCCAGTATCTTTGTCAAGAAAACTCAAAATGGGATCACAAAGAGTAAGATATGACTGAAACAAATGAACAATATCTTCACTGAGGTAAATAATAAAAATGTTAATTAAAATGGAGCCACAGAAACTGTATTTCACTAATGTCTCAGCACGTTGACTATTCAATTTATCAATATCACAGATTACAAATCTAACTGTACTGTCATCTAACCCCCATTTCTCCATTTTATTCAAGAAGCTACCATTAGAAACTTTGTCAAATGCTTTGCTCAAGTCAAGATGTACCTTAATGAAACCATTTCCTTATTCTACCAGATGATTAACTCTGTCACAAAAGGTTATAGGCCGAGCTTGCTGAGAATCCCTGTAGGTTAACCTGATCATCACTGCTTTCAATTTTATGAAGTATTTGCAAACCATTTCTCTAAATGATCCATCCTAGAGCTCAGATGGCAACAGAGTCAAGCTGAAAGGTCTCTAGAGCAGGGGTTCCTTGTGTTTCACAGACCACTTCAGCAAGCTTATGAAACCTAGGGGACCCTTCTTGGAAGAATGTTTATTCCCTCTATTCATAACTGAAGGAAATTATAAATTTCAATTAGAAGTTAGTCGGAAAAAATGTAATGTTTTTCTCCATCAAAATTCACAGATGTCCTGAAATCTATCCACAAACCTCCATCAAGAATGCCTTATCTAGAGTTTGCAAAATCTGCTTCAAGAAAGCATGACATCTGTTTATCTACATTTTCGTGGTGCTTCTTGGACAATGGCTCAGCAAACATGACCACAAATTTGTGTAACTCCTAAACATAACTAAATTCAAACAGAAGTTGAAGTTAATTCCCAAAACAAGGTCCTTCCTTAATAGTTAAGCTTGGACTCCCAAATGTTCTGCATATTCTAGCCAGCCAATAAACAGTTATTAATCACTTACTATGTGCCAGAAACTGTGCTAAGCACTGGGGACGCAAAGAAAGGCAAAGCCATCCCTGCTCTCAAGGGGCTTCCAGTCTAAAAGGGGAGACAATATGCAAACAAGATACACACAGAAGAGATAGGCACTGGAATGAAAAAGGATTGGGAAAGGCTTCTGGCAGCAGGGACATGAAGGAAGCCAGGAAACAAAGACAAGCAATCACAACAAGCACATATGAAATTCCATACATGGGGAATGCTGTTGTTGCTTCTGTTCAGTCATGCCCAACTCTGCAACCCCATGGACCAAACACGCCAATACTGTCCAAGAGGTTTTCATGGCAAATGATGCTGCGGTGGATTGCCATTTCCTTCTCCAGCTCATTTTATAGAGCAGGAAACTGAGGCAAACGCCCAGGGTCACACAGCTTGAAAGTATGTGAATTTAAATTCACAAAGATGAGTCTTCCTAACTCAAGACATAGGCTATTTTACATCTGAGAAAAACTGAGGCCTGGTTATGTTAACTGGCTGTGACGTAGCTATTAACTGCAAAGCCTAAATTACGTCCTGGGCCTCTAAACAGCATGTTGTTCTTGAACGCTCACGAACTCAACAAAAATGACACAAGTCTCCTGAAGTACCTCTCTCTTCCTTTCTCATAAAGGTCACTCCCATTGTCAGGAGACATGCTCTTAAAAGCACCAGTCCAGTCTTCCTCCATTCTCAACCCCAAAAGGGCAGCGTGCCCTTTCCGGTGCCTAAGCCACCAGAGTTATCTTTGTTTCTGAGCTTTAAAGAGTCTGCCTTCTCACAGTGTAGGAAAGAGATCCAACAATGCTCAGGAAGCCAGGTCCCCTTGTGTGAGGCAAGCTAGAAGATGACATGGTCATCATCTCCCAAGGGTAACAGAGGTTCTGTCTCCATTAATTCTTTCTTGTTGGTCAGAACTGGGTTCACTGCTGCTGTTCCCTTTCTTCTTCAATGTTCTGAAAGCTGAAATCAGCAAAGCAAGTGAAGGCCATAGGAGATGTTTTGTTTCTTCATACAGTGATGTTTCTCCCTAATGACTAGGGACTACTTCCTCTTGCCTACTAACTTTTTATCTACCCCAGTATCTCACATGTAGTAGATGTTTAGTTAAATGGCCACTGAACTGAACATCCAGGTAGTTCACCTCCCACCAAGCACATCACCTTTCCTTGCCTGTTGGACCAGATGTGATCACTATCAAACTCGTCAATCTCTCTCCATCTGGTCAGGCAGGTTGCACCACACACCCACAACAATCTCCTCTGAGTGTCTCTCTCCTTTTACTATCACCCAATTCTCTCTACGGTGTTAAACTGTAAAGATGACAAACCCAATGGAGAAATGGATCTTCTTGACAAAGAAGGCTATCTGGCTCCCTTTCAACAGGAACATTTAGGTTGTGCCTACTACGTGCAAGGCCATATGTTAGTGCTAGACATCCAGAGTTATGAACATTCTTCTACTGACATACATACTCTAGTTGTGAGGTAGGTAAAGAGGACCCTCCCAATTTCTAGTTTCTCTCTACCCATTTGGTTCCATATTGCTTTGCACTGGTTCCAATAAAAGTATAGATTATATGAAAACCATATTAGAAATCTGGTCATCAAAATAATTTCAGGTATTGCTGTGAAGTCAGCTAACTTTCATGTCACAGGTGCAATCTGAGTGGGGTGGGGGACAGGAAGGGAGTGATTACATACTGGAGAGAATACTCGATTTGTGATCAAAGAATTTGGGTTCAAATCCGAGCCCTGTGACTTACCACCCCCTTTGTGACTTTACAGCAAGATCCTTAACCTCTCTGGGCCTCAGTTTCCTCATTAGAAAAATGAGGGGCATGATCTAGATAACAGATCCAAATCCTATGATTCTTGGACTCTTTCCTTGAAGAAGAAATGCTCCCTCAGGAGGCAGCAGCCTCCTGCTAACAAGCCAGCAAACCCCTCAAAAGGAGAAAGGGTGGAGTAGAGACACATTTTCTCTAAGGAAAAATTCACATTTGCTCTAAGGAAAAAATGAGAGCAGGCTGAATTGGGCAAATAAGGTCAGTTTTCTAAAGAAAAACAATTTCAAACAGCAATTCTTCATCTTCCAGACTCTCAAAAGTAAAATCTATGCACCATCCAAGTACTTATTCCAGCAAAATCCAGAGTGAAAGAATCGAAAACAAAGGCAAATTTTAAAATGTATAATACTGGTATCCTTAAAAATTAAAACACATACATACACACACTACCCCTAAGGCCTAGGCTGACAGTAAACTGTAAATAAAGGATCTCTGATCACCTATCTTGGGGACAACCTCTATCTTAATTTATTCTCCTCCTTTTTATTTTCTGCAAGTGGAGTAACAAGTTCCCCTTGATATGACCATCCCTTTGGGTTTGTTTTATTCATCTTGGCCCATTTCTTAATTTTACTTAAAATAGAATTATTATTACACCAAGAAAAACTAGCATATGCATCTCCAAAACTGAATTTAAGCTGAATAAAATCAGTTTCAATTTCAAAAAATAGCAAAATGTGTGTACAACATTAAATATTTGGGAGAAGTACTCTGTATATTTGACTCAGACTGTGGATGCCCTTTCTAAATGTTTACATGTGCCTCTTAAAAGACTGAACACTAGCTAAGAAGTAGAAAAAGTAATCTTAAATTTGAGTCCTGTTCACAAATCTATCATAATAGCATATTTGTTTCCAATAGGAGGCCTTCACTAAAAAATACAAAAACCACATCAGTACCCATGAATAAATAATAGTACGTAGACTATTACCAATATATTTGAATTTCCAAGTCTACTTCACAGCAGGAATCCAGGGTGAGTCATAAACTGACCTATAATAAAAGGACAAAGCCTACACTAAAGCTTACCAACAATTATTCTTTACAAATACAGAGAATTTCCAATCATTTGTAAATTTTTTTCTTTTCCATTACAAATATTATCATAGTTTGGGAATGAATTATACAATATGACCAGTTTAAAAGTAAGGCTCTTCTCCCTTCCTATTATATTTGGGTTTCTGTCACCCATACAATTTTTTGTAATTTTTACATTACCACCTTTTCTGTGGCATATCATAAGCTACAACTAAATAAAAAAGACTGCATAGATACAATAATAGTAATTACCTTAAGCCCAAAGAAAACAATTTTTATCAGCCACTTAACTCTTTGCAAGGAATATTAAAGTCTAGCATAGTTGAGGAAATAGTTCTGTCTGAGACTCACATTAGTTCCATAAGCTCAGAATTGAATGTGACACTGTCCAGTGCTATATTGTCTTTATTCTTTCCCAGAAGTTCTTTCCTGTTAAAATGACAGCATTAATCTCAGACCTCACCCAACAGGTTTTTCTCAATTTCCTTTTTAAGTAATGTCTGTCCATGTCAGTCCATGTGAAGCCTTAAGATAAACATAACTTACAACAAATACTTTTAAGCTATACCAAAAGAAAAAAAAAAGTGAACAGAAAGAAAGAAGGTCCCAGCAGGTGGGGGCAGTGCACTTTTCTTTTTGACACCCAGCAATCAGCTTTACTAGACTCAACACTAAAATCGCTCCTACCGTCGTCCCTGTCACCAAATTCTGCATTCCTCCGTTCCCTTCTCCATCCCCCAAATAATGTATGTATACTTTTAACTAGATCATTCATACACTTTAAAAGCAGATTAGGTTTGTGGCTAATTAAGTCCTCAAATAAAAATCAGCATAGGCCCCAAGAGGAGTTCCCTAGGAGACACTTCTGTTCCATATCATTTCAGTGAGTACAGAGTTGAATTCTGTTGATACTAAGTGAATGATATAAACACAGTGAACTAAACCAAGTGTTCTGGGGAACATCAGGCAAGGAGAGGGCCCCCAGCAGGCTCTGCTTCCCCTTCTTCTCAACTATACACTGACAGCTCAAATAAAGAGCAGTAATATTCTATTAACAAGAGTGAAAACAAAATAATTACTTCTATGCCTCAGGATATAAAACATTTCAATAATCTGGCTTCTTTTTCCAATTAAAGGGACATACTTAAAGTGTTTTATCATCAATAGCTCCTTATATTCCCTCCAACAAAGAAATTTTTAAAAACTGGCAGTCCTACTTTTAATGCACATTCCTAGAGAGCTACCAGATTTTTAGCCAGGAACTACAGCAAACCTCTACCTTAAAACACTGAATTTAAATGAGACAGGCTGCCACTGTCTACTACAGCTTTCTTTTTTTTTTTTTAACTCAAGACATAATGGAAATTCCTTTCTAGATCTTACCTTTAATCTTACCTATAGTTCTGCACAGATTTTGGAGTTGCTCTAGACCAAAAGAACATACAATGTTAGATAAAACAGTTTTCCACCCAGCCCTCCCTAGGGGTACTAAATATCCTTTGAGAGAAAGTGTCCTTTCTCTTCTGAAGGAAAGGAAAAATTCATTCTGGAAAACAAAATGCTTTATAAGACATACTGGCTGTGAACATGTTGTCAATTACTACACACTTTTAAATTTTAAGAAACGTTTTAGCTGCTATAAAGTAGCGTTTGAAGCTTCACTCTCACAAACCATGAGAGGCGGAATCATTATGTAACAGTGACCAGATGACTGGACTCCACAGAGACGTTCTAGGGCTAGCCCTACTATCTCAGAAAGGGAGAAATAAACCCCTGGCATGCTTTTAAGAACTGACAAGGGAGCAGCGCATTTGGTCCTTGGAAAAAGCCCTAGAGAGGCAGCAGCACCAGGGATGACAATTCTTGCCCTTCCCACAACAGTAAGGTGAGGGCTCAGTCCTCTGCTTCCTTCTTCCCCTTCTGAATAAACCTATGCACAGAGCAGAGAACAGGCCACAGCTACATCCCCCTACCGCAACAGCCAAGAGAAGACAGCAGATAGCAAGAGCAGAGGTGTGAGACCAGTGTGTGGGCATGGGCAACGGGATTTTTTAAATGTCATGATAGTAAATGTAGAAACAAGTAAAGAACCTTTCATTTCAGATCTTAGACCTAAACGAAAGCTACCTCAACTGTCCTGATGAGAAGTCCCAAGTTTGAGCCTGGGTTTAGAGGTCCTTCCTTATTAACTAGGGCAGACAGGTGGCACCATATTGCATAGAACGCTGGGAAGACTCATCTTACTGTGTTCAGATCCAGCCTCAGACTGTAGCTGTGTGACCCTGGGCTAGTCACTTAATCCTGTTTGTTTCAGTTTCCTCATCTGTAAAATGAGCTGGAGAAGTCAATGGCAAATCACTCCAGTGTCTCTGCCAAGAAAACCCCAAATGGGGTCATGAAGATTCAGACATAATGGTCAAAGGACGAACAACCCATTAGCCACCTGACTTGGAACAATTCACCATCCATCTCAGAACCTCTGCTTTTTTAACTAGCCGAATAGGCGCATCAGACTTGCTGTCTGCTTTTCAGGGTTTTGAGAAAAAAATGCTTTAGAATCTAAGTGCCATAGAAATGTTGGGTTTCATGACATAAACCACTATTTAAGTATAATTGGTATCAAACTGAGATTCAAATTCTCTCCTGCAAGCCAGGACATTACCTTCTCTCCCTTTCTACATCACACAATTCTCACCTGTAGTTAATTCAAAATTCCCTCTACTATTCCCTTCCAACAAATAAGGAGACAAAAAGCAAATAGTTACAAACCTGCCTTCTTTCTGCTTCTGTACAAGAGTGAGTTACCTTGGGAAAGCAAAGGTTATAAGATACCAAATATAACTGTTCAATGTACTACTTTCAGATGGATTTAGATATTTCATATCTTGACTATTTCTGCAAAGAAATGAACTTGCTCTCCATATTTGATAAAGTAAAAAAGAGACAAAAAGGCCTAGCCTCATCAAAAAGTGACTTTTCCACATTAGCAGACCAATTAAAACAATATTTACACCTCTAAGTGACATCTTTATCATTCTTCAGTGTACATCTTCCAACACATATTAATGGTCCAGTATAACCTGACTGGATACGTAAAATTACACCAAATACATTCAAAGGTCCGATTATATTTCCTACATACGAGGTTTCTCAGATTCCTACATCTATAATACCTGATATTTAAAGGTTATTTTAAGCCTCCTTCAATTTAGAACAGACTTTCCTCAGTCATAAAACCAAATTTAAAAGAAAGTTCCTTCATGTCAAAAACAGTTTCAAAACAAATATACATGCTGAGTCTGCGTCCCTAAGCATGTCTTAAAAAATGCCAGAAAACGCAAGTAAAAAGAGATTGAACCGCAGGATGAGGCGTTGGCCAAAACCATAAAGTACAGGAAACAAAACTCGTCCACAGAGCACACACGCTGACTTCCAAGGCACACGAGTGGGTGATCTCATTCTGCTCCAAAGCCAGGACCTTAACGCTGTACTTCATAACCGGACGAGCTGAAGAGACCTCCCAGCACTTTTACCGCCCGGCCCGGCCCGGCCCATTAAGGACGGAGATAAACGAGGCTCCCCGGATAAAATAGAGCCCAACTCCTCCAGAACAGAACCGCTCCCAAGGTGGGCCGCTCGCTCCCCCGCACAGGCGCGGCTCACCACACCTGGGAAGCCGCCAGGTTCCGAACAGGTGTGTGTTTAATCGGACCCAGCCCCGCCGGGGAGCGGGAGGGGTCCGCGGGGCGCACGGTCCCGGGGGTCCGGGGCCCGGAGCCCCTCTGCCAGCGCGGGGCCGTCCGGGGACGGTGCCCCGATCCACCGCCCAGGGTCCGGGGGAGGCCGGGGCTCGGGGACCCGCCGCCAAACTTTCCCACGCCCCGGGGCCTGCAGAACGGGGAGACCACACCCTCCCCTCGGGCAGCCCACGAGCCTGCCCACGGCCTTTACCTTCATTTTCCATCGAAACTGCCCCGGGGTTGCGTCTGGCTACAAAGTCTCGGGTCAGCGGCGGGGGAAGAGGAGGAAGGAGAGGGGCAGGGGACGGCGGCCCCGCAAAGCCCGCCTCACCCCCGCGCGGCGTGGGCCCCGCGTCCCGCGGCTGCTCCCACCACCCCCTGCAGCGGCAGCATCTGCAAAAGAAACCGGGAGAAGCGCGCTGGCGTCGGGGCGGAGGCGACACCCGCGCCCACCCGCTCCCTCGTGGGCACCCCCGCCCCCAAACACGCACACGCGCGCGCCGGCTCCAGCCTCCCGCCCGGCTGCTCCCCCGGGGGGAGGGTCGTCCACCCCGCCCCCTGCCCCTCCACGGAGGGCTCCGGGCAGACGAGAGGGCGGAGCCCCCGCGCCCACGAGACTCCTCCCGGACACGCGGGGGACGGTCGCGCAGGCCGACGCCCCCATCCCTCCCCGCCCATCCCTTCCCCCTCCCCGCCGCGCGAGCGCGCTCCCGGGGCCGCGTGCTCCTTCCTCGCCCCCGGATCCCCCTCCCGCCCGCGCGTGCACCCCGGCACCCCAAGAGAGGGCAGCCCCCGTAGACTCACCCGCCGAGAGAGACCCAGAGAGGGCGGCGGGCGGGGCGACCCGGGATGGAGGGGTAGGAAGAGAAACGCCCCGGGCTTCGAGAAGGGGAGCCGGCGTGACCGCGCCTGCGCGCGCTCCCGCGAGCGGAGCAGCCGCGAGAGGGAGAAGGGAGGAGGAGCTCCGCTCACGCTCGCTGCGCGCGCCTGCCTAACCCCGCCCCAGGCCCCGCCCCCGAGCCCAGGCCCCGCCTCTCGAGCCTCCTCAGCATCTCCCAGGATCTCGAACCCGCCCGAGCAGGGTGAAACACGCGCTTCCCACTTCCGCCGCGGAGCAGGGAGGGGCGGGCCTAGCGGCGGAAATGACGTGTGGGGCTGAGAGGCCGGGGCCGGGGCTCCCCCCACCCCGCCCTCCCCCTCTTCCTCCTCCTCCCGCTGACCCCAGCCCTCGGCCCCCGCCCCGTCCTACCTGGGACGGAGCCCTCTGGGCCCGGCGGCCCCCTCCCCTCCGCGGTCCTTGGGGAGCGCCCTCCACCCCCGCCACAGGGCGGGCGAGGGACCCCCGGAGCCGCCGCCCCCCAGGGCAGAGGGG